>ML784553.1:491106-506898 GCA_009831015.1 Picea engelmannii | reverse complement strand
ATGCCATATGATACATGAATCTCCAGGAAAAGAACAGAGCTTTAGACGTTTTATTACGATTCATCTCAGAGCTTAGGATTGGCATATAAACAGGGATACTATGGCAAACATGTGGATCTGAAACCAGTTGCGAGGTGTTTCACACATGCTGCCTTGGTCAAAATTTAGTCATAACTCAAGATATTAGGAGTCTCCCAGATCCACATATGCTTTCAAATGTTGAGTATAGTGCTATGAATTAATATTCCAGCAATGATAAATGCAAACAAAAGATTGAAAGCTATTACACACCTCAGAAGTTAATTTTGTAAGCTACAACTATGTACTGTAACTAGCCCTTAGAAAATCTGGTTGTGCTTCACAGTATTCCAAGCTCATAATATCCCCTTCTTTACCATTCCTTTAATGTGTATTGCTACTGATATGAAGCATTATATTTCATGTTAAAGCTCCAGCAAGGATATATAGGATATACATGTCCAAACCTGCTTCTTAACAGCGATTCCATAGTGATTTATGTAGCAGATTTGAATCCAGCGCCATTTGAGGTTCATACAGTGGGTAGAACGCAGACTCAATAGTGTCAATGTGGTTTACAGGTCACATGGACAGAGTATCACACTGTCTACAACATTTTTTCTCTCTGCTTACCAAGCCAACATACAAACTGAGAATTCTAGGCAAAATTCTGACATATATTTGCTAGTTGTTTATAAGTTTTACCCCTTTCAAAATTCTGGTTATACAACATGCTATAACAATCTTTAATTTGAAGAAACCAAAATTACAAATTCACGCTGCTGCTGGTATTTAAAATTGATCATTTGTAAGGGTTTTCAGTATTGCATAAACACACCTGCATACCCCTCAACATTTAATTATGTATACTGCAAATAAGAGTTGTAGTTTGCGCTCTTGGAGTCTCGTTACAACCTTGGATACCTATAACTTTCAGGATCCCTTCACCACTCAATTAAGGCTGCAAATATGCCTTATTGTTATCCAATATCAACAACCAAATTTTACTCCTAGGAGCAAAGCTTACCATCACTGGAGTTTACAACTATTATGCAGAGATGAAGATATTTTAACATAGGAGTTTAGCCAAACAGTTATCATGCAGTCTAAAACTAAGCTCAGATTCTCGGGATTATATACCCAAGTCTTAAAGCGTGTGTATTGTGTTGATATACATTGGTTTCAAGAACAAAAAAACACTTATGAACTTGCAATTGTTAATCTAAACTAGAATGCAAGAAGAATAATTTATGGTTGGTAAGTTGGTTTGAAACTTTTCACTCAGAAATTTTGTCAAACAGTTTGCATGCAACCATATATAAGTTGTCCCCTTAGATTATAATCGCATTGAAGGATATGGCTACTGTTTGAGGATTCTTTGTAGCATTTCAAGGGCTGTAGGAGCGCTCTATTGGTGAACAATACTAGCATAATATCACCCCATAAACAGTGCTTCATTACCAAACAAATTCTCTCACAAAAGAACTTCAATTTATTTCCTTGGCAGATTCGTGGGTTTTAAGAATAAGTCCAACCTTTGGAAGTGTACCCCTCTAGGTGCATGGTGGCTTCTTGGGCATAGATGTCAGACAAATTTTGTTCTGTAATTTTCCAGATCTGTTACCCTTGAAATTTTGAGTTGAAATAAAAAATGAGATGGTTATAGAAGTGATTTCCAGTGCCTAGATGCTCCATTGGGCTCATGGAGTTGATGGGTGCACAACCAAGGCTCCTTCTAGACTCGAAACCAAATCCGGTAGGCTGAAAACACACAAATCTTTGATTCCATGTGGTTCTGGAAATGCTCCTAAAGATTACAGAGCTAGATAACCCTCATTCTACCATGAAATCATGAATTTGCCAAAGAGATTCTTCTTCAGGTCTACAACCAAGCTTCGAGAAACAATCCCTTACAATAAATTCTAATGGAAAAATACAATAAATGAGAAATAATGTTACCCAGCTCATGATAGAAGGTGATACATCTAGCGCCCAGAAATAATTGAAGCAGAAAAAACCCTCAAAGCACGCCGCACTCAACCATCCAAGAGACAAAAATGGAGAAAACCAAAAACATTCTATTCCTCACTCCTCCAACCATGTGTACAAATGAGAAGGTGACTCCATTTATAAGAAATGAACCAAAGGGAAACCATCATCTTACAAAATTATACATTCCCAAGTCAAAAATATAAAAAAATAAAGGGAAGGGAGGCTCTAGGCTTCTAGAGAGATCTAATCTCTCTACTATAAACTTAGTTAATCCAACATCCTTTTTTACAAGTGAAATTCATGATAAAACTAAACTTAGTTAATCCAACACCCTTTTTACAAGTGAAATTCATGATAAAACTAAAGTGGCCAAAAGTAGGGTGTGCCTCACCTTTTCTAGCTCCAAGGTTAATTTATAATATAACTAATCTCTTTCCAAGTGGGCCCAAGAGGTGTGTTCCACTTCTTTAAAGTTCATATTATGCCTTGCAAAATAATCTCATGAGAAAAATTATCATACCTAAAAGAGGGCAAAAGTAGGGTGTGCCTCACCTTTTCTAGCTCCAAGGTTAATTTATAATATAACTAATCTCTTTCCAAGTGGGCCCAAGAGGTGTGTTCCACTTCTTTAAAGTTCATATTATGCCTTCTGCAAAATAATCTCATGAGAAAAATTATCATACCTAAAAGAGGGGTGTGCTCCACCTTTCTCTAGTTCAAATTTAACCAAATAATGTATTTTCCCCTTTCATGTGGAGTCTAGGTGGTGCGTCTTGCACCATTTACCATGGTCAACATACAAATTCAATTTCTTAGTGACATAATGACCAAAAGGTTTGAGGTGCTTAAGGTAAAATGAAGTCTAACTTTTTTATAAATAATTATCCTTGGCAACCTTAGTCATGACTTAGAAAAACTTGTCAATAAATCATAATTAGCCAAAAAATCATGAAACCTTCATTGGGAAGTACCCAAGTACATGTAGGATTCCTCTAACATGAATAAAAAGTGTGATGAAACTCTCGAGAATAAAAAGATGACCAAGAAATGTAAAGGGGGGAGGGGGGGTATATACAACCTCCTAACCAAGCATACCGCCACAGGAACCATCAATGCATTGAAGAGAATGATCAAGAATGTCACCAAGGACATGATTGTTGAGGCCGATGCTCTAGGATTTGCTCATGCATGTTGCTCTGACATTGCCAAGTGACCATGGGGTCATGTTGCAAAGACCCCCATGCAAAATATGTGATAACACTAACAACTCTTTACTCTTCCCTTAACATTGGCCTTGGATATATTGACCCAACCTTATGTTTGTTGACTCTATTTCATAGTTTGACTTCTTAATAACATTTGTAAACACCAAAGCAACATAACATGTAGATTGTATTGACACACATTCATTTTACCATAAGGTTCTCTTCATTTATCATTAAGGAGTACATATTATGAAACCCATAATAAACCCAATGTTTATAACCTTGCTAACTTGAACTAAGTGTTTCTTTAGACTTTGTGGATTAAATATGCTAGGGATCTCCTTATCTTGACTTCCATTGTGATAGACTTTGATGACTTCTCTACAAACAATCCAATTATAGGTGTTTTCTCCTAGATAAATGTTCCCTCCATGAATTTTTTGGTATTGAAAAAAGCACTCCCTT
Organism: Picea engelmannii; assembly: GCA_009831015.1. NCBI lineage: Eukaryota > Viridiplantae > Streptophyta > Pinopsida > Pinales > Pinaceae > Picea > Picea engelmannii. Next base: position 503,218 of record ML784553.1, on the reverse strand, counting down.
CTTGGAGTCATATTTAAGAATTCATTTGAGTCAATAAACCATGACTCGTCCACAAAATGTGCTTCGGTAAATGTCACAAATATTGTACCATTGAATGATGTATTATTCACATATGACATCAACTCTTGGTCTTATTTTTCTTCTTGGGATGAAAATCAACAAGCATCGAGGAGCATTTATGACAATATATGTGTGCATGTATATTGTTGGATATTTGTGCATATAAATCCAAAGATATATACGAACATATACACTATCATAAATACTAAATAGATTGGTCATGATTGTTCTTTAAGTTTTATTGTCTCTTTACAACTTTAATTCGTCAAGTGGCTCTTCTTTATGTAATTCCAACACTTCACATTCCATAGACTTTTATTTCATTTTGATTCTCCCTATCACTCATTTCTTATTACTTATGATTATGTCAATGAGTTAAATGATCTAAGTTTGACACTCTCTAAAGACTAACACAAAACTCCTTATCTACTCAACAATTAACTTTTATATAATTTCCTTACTAAAAAGTAGTGTGATTAGGGTATTCAACTCTAATTTTTCTACAACACCCAAAAACATCACTTTTTTATAAATCTACAAAATTGCATAACAATGTCATGACTGAACCTTCTTTTAAATTGTTTACTCTTTTTATCTATGATCATCATAAATACATAAATACAATTCTTTTAATTAAAACCACAAACCCTATATGCATATCATCATTATATTTCAATCCCTCTATGTATTACTTACTTCTTGTTCTTATGAAGAAAAATAACTCTTGAAAACCAACTCATTCAAACATATGATAGATGAGCAGAGTTATAATGGCTTGCTAAACAAAAGGATAGGAAGTTTGATTCCTGGTGTCTAACTTTTTATATTATTTAATATAAGTTTTTTATTATTATTATTGAAAAAAAAAATAGTAGTTTAGTTGCCTTGGAAAGGAAAAAGGTCAATATATTTCTTAGTGAGTAACTATTAACTTCGAAGCAGGGAGAGATGCCAGAAAGATTTAAGAGAAGTTATTAATATTATTATATAAATTTTGATGAGTTTTTTAAATGAAGGAAGAAGTTTGCTCTTCATTAATTTTGAATGAGTTTACAATTATTATATATTCGCATTTGAATTAAAATTTTGATATTTAAATTAACATTTTTATTGGGAAATTTTAAATATAATATTTTATTCATCATAATTACTTATATTTTATTAATTGTAATTAAAAACACAATCAACCCACGAGAAACATCATATCATACCTTAATCTCATATCAAACTTTATAAATTCTCTGTTTTGTAAAATAAAACAAAGACACACTATGAGTGATGTTACATTATTTTACACGCACAATTAATAAAATTACATTATTTCACATATACACGCAATTTATCTATTTGAAAATGAAATTATATTATTTTACATTTTAAATTAAATTAAATATTCACACTAATTTATCTCTTTCACCAAAATCACTCATGTATCATTGAGTTCACTGCAATCGCAAAAAACACAAACAGGACGACCCCGGGAAGAACATCATATTCTCATACTGAACCTCTCGGTTTCCGTTCATTACGAAATGAAACAAGCGCTTGCCGTTACCGGCATTGCATTATATTACACGATTTAAATTAAATCAAATATTTGCACTTACAAAATTTGGTGTGGTGTTCATTTCTGTTCCTTTTACAGTATCCATCCGCAGAACGCTTCTAATTGTAAATCTATATACCGACAAATATCGGCAAAGTTGTTAAAATAGTATCTGCGGGGATAGCTCAGTTGGGAGAGCGTCAGACTGAAGATCTGAAGGTCGCGTGTTCGATCCACGCTCACCGCAATCAATTTATTTTTCCTTCCTACTTTTAGGTTAAGAGAAGAGAGAATCTGTGCATTTTGTTATGTCAGTTTGAAGGTCGCGTGTTCGATCCACGCTCACCACATTAATGATTATTTTCCCGTCCTGCTCTTAGGCCTTAGGTTAAGAGAAGAGACTCGTTAAGAGAAGAGAGAATCTGTGCATTTTGTTATGAGTATGTCAGTTTGAAGGTCGCGTGTTCGATCCACGCTCACCGCATTAATGATTATTTTCCCATCCTGCTCGTTAAGAGAAGAGAGAATCTGTGCATTTTGTTATGAGTATGTCAGTTTGAAGGTCGCGTGTTCGATCCACGCTCACCGCATTAATGATTATTTTCCCATCCTGCTCTTAGGTTTTAGGTTAAGAGAAGAGACTGTTGGGTTAAGATAACAGAGAATCTGTGCATTTTGTTATAATTATGTCAGTTTGAAGGTCGCGTGTTCGATCCACGCTCACCGCATTAATGATTATTTTCCCATCCTGCTCTTAGGTTTTAGGTTAAGAGAAGAGACAATATGTGTATTTGTTATAATTATGTCAGTTTGAAGGTCGCGTGTTCGATCCACGCTCACAGCATTAATGGTTATTTTCCCTTCCTGCTCTTAGGTCGAGAGACGAGACAAACTGTGCATTTTGTTATCATTATGTCAGTTTGCCGTAGTTATTAATTTGCTTTTTCAACATCAATGGATTATTTCTCATCATGTTTTTTTGGAGGGCGGGTTGGTATTCGTGTGATTGGGGTTGATTTACTGCTACCATAAAGTCGAGGTTTTCTGTAATCTTTAGGTGCATTGTTACACGACACACGGGTAAGTTGAGGTTTTGGTGAATCTTCAAGTGCACGGCTGTGACTGTAAATCTAGGTTTTGATCTAATAACCTAACATAAAAGAATACCTTACCATTACATTTTATCAAATCTATATCTCAAGAACTAAATAAAACATGTACATCACATAAAGAAATACCTTAACAGTACATTCCATCAAATCTATATCTCAAGAACTGAATAAAACATGTACATCACAACGCTTGAACTTGTAGATGATTTGACTTTTTAATTGTGTTGGCTTCCATAGAATTTATTTATTTCTTGGTGATGCCGTCACTGCACTCATTTTCATTTTGAGGATATCTTATTTCAATCACAGGCCGTGATATGCAAATACTTTTCAATTGGGGCCGGCTTCATTATTTTGTTAAAAATCTTCAATCATCATCTAAGTGTTTTGTGTTTCTTTGTCACCGCAAACCATAAGCATGAAACCCATTACGAGATTGTACTGATAGTTATGTAGAAAGAGATGGAGCCATACAAATTGTTTAAAATTACGACAATAAAAATGTAATCATAATTTTATCATCACTATTCCTGATTCTCGACAATCCATACGAATTCATAATGAAATTTATGTCTGATAGTTGAGGTTTGTCATTTTGTCAGATAGTCCATACAAATTCAGAATGTAATTGTTCACAATCCATACAAATTTATAATGAAATTCCTCTCTCATACTCAACACTTAATTTCTTGTGATAATGTTTTCACCATTACATATGTTGTTACTTCCTTCATAGGTGTAACTCTCTCGATGTAGTTAGGTAATCCATATTTGTTATTATGTACCTAATTTTTGCATGACAATCAATAAGTACAATAAAAACTACAACCCACTTCTCATATGGTTCCAATGTCAACATTAGAACTAAAGTCATCTCATATCTATCCAAAGGTTTGAGAATACACCATCATGGATACTACTTCCTTACATATTAATTAACGTAAACCAAAGTCTTACTCATAAGAACTTCTAAAAAAAATTCTTCCAAAATAGATTTTTCTTGCCATTTTATCACACGCCTGTTTCAAAACATCTCGCCTTTCATGATCAAGTACACAATGCCTTTAAGTCTTGAGAAACCTTGTTTGTATAGTTTTCCAGAATCAACTCATACTATGTGGGCTTTACAAGTAAGTACTTCTTTTATTCAAGGGGGTATTTTTTTGGAACCACTCATTTTATGAAAAACTTCATAATCTCTTTATACTTGTCAAGAAATGCTTCTACCACAACAAGGAAAATATTTTCTAATAGAGTTTGTTGTGGAGGTTTCTAGTGTTACAAGATTAGGCAAAAAAAAAAAAAAACTCTGCCAAAACCTCTGCAATTGGTAACGAAGGTTTTAACAAATTGCCAATATAACTAAAAATTATGGGTGGTCGAAGGTTCTAATGAAAGTTTTCTTATTGGTGCACTTATATCGATACAGGACATCGGTGCATCAATTATATATAATACATATTGGTGCACTATGTATTGATATGCAACGGTGCCTCAAAAATACCTATACTAAGCATAGGTGTGTATGACATATTTCTGAAGCCCTAGTGTGTATTTAGATATCAAATGCACTGCGGCGCTTCTATCATTAATACACATTAATGCACCACATCTTGATATGCCCCAGTGCGTATTATATATATTATGAAGACCCGATGCATAGTTTATATAATGAAAGAACCAATGTGTATTGCACATGTAAAAGCACCAGTGCATGTATCATCTTACACAACATAAGTTTTTGTAATGATAACGATGATAGTAGTAGCAACAATCACAATGACATTCAAGGAAGCGATGTTGTTGTTGTCATTAAGACAACTAATGTTTTTATTGCAATTTCTTGCATCAGTGTGTAATAATCATTTAAATGCACTAGTGTGTAAGTAGGTATGAACTGCACCATTGGATTCATATGAATACAATGTGGTGATATGTTTCAATGTTGAGTTTTTCCTCATTGCAGGTATGCAAATGCAACTTTTTGTATTTTTTTAACAAAATGTAAATTAATCCAAGGGTGACAGGTGTGGGGGGTATCATACTAAATCCCAAAGGAAAAATGAAAATGACTTTTCCTTGGGGTCTAGAAAAATTCACAAACAACCAAGCCAAGGTATATGCTCTTCTTCAAGGTTTTCTCCTTGCAAAGGAATCCAACATAAAACATTTGATCGCCATCAGAGGCTCAAGTGTTATCATCAAATCAATGATTATGAAATCAACTCTCTTGGACAATAAGCTTGCTTTGATCTTTGCTTGAATCAACAAGGAGGTTAATAGTTGGATCAAGGTCTCATACTTTCAAGTCCTGAGAGAATTTAATTCTCAAATTGATTTGTTAGCCAGTGAAGCCATCTCATTAAATCCAAGGGTCATAAAAAAAATGGAGGGCAATTATATTGTTATATTCCTAAAGTATCTAAGGTCTATGATCTCAAGCCATGTCACATATCCATTAACTAACACATGATCCAACTTCTCTTTAAGCATGAGGAGGGGATATGCAAGAACATGACCCCATCGCATTTGCATGTGGGAATTAAACACCGTCTAGTCTATTGAACTCTTCTTTATGGTTTCTTGTTGGCAAGGTGGGACAATGGCATGTACCTAGAAAGGAATTCGTAGCTGCTCCTAGAGGTCTCTCAACCAAATCCAATCCCAATTAGTAAGAGATTTATTTGATCTCGAGTTGTCTCACTAGGAATTTGGTATATATGAAATAACATTAAAAGGCATTAAGTGGATAATTTTTAGAGTGCTTGGGTTTCTGAAATGCATTTAGATTTCGATATTTGGAACTTACCTCTGGACTATTTTAGATTTGGACCAGAAAGAGACTTTTATGCAGGGTCCCTTTCTTCTTCTAAATTTTGAATGCTTTCACTCATTTATCTCTTTGTATAGTATCAATAATCAAACTGTCTCTTTGTGCTCTAATTTTTAAATGCTTGGGATATGCCTTTCTGGTTACTTTTGGGATTGGATGTGTTGGTATTTCAATTCAATTTATAGTAACTTCTGGAAGAACGGTGTGCTTGTTGTTCTACTTTTAGGTTTATGGAATAGAGAACCTTCCATGTGTGCTAGAGTTAGCTTTGGCCATCTTGGCTCCAATTTGGTTCTATCACCCTCAATTATCTTTTTTTTGGGTTCAAAAATCACAGATCATGGCGATGTTTTGGAAATTAGGAAAACTCTTCGAAGGCATGAGGATTCTATTGAATGTAATAGAACATCCATGTTCTCATTGACCTCCAAATTTCACGAGAACGAAATTCAATGTGTGACTCATAATGTGACAATTATGAATCTTTTGGTCTAACAAAGGCATAAATTAGATGTTCTAGAAGCAAAGGGAAGTATGCTAAGGAACCTAGTTCTCAACCTTAGTAAATATTCTCACTCCACAACCTCAAACAACATGATGTAAATCAACTCTGTCCATCCTGCAAATTACAAAGAGGAGGAGACAATACACTAGATGAAAGATGACATGGACATCGAGTATAGATTCTTCCCTCTAATGTTGGTTAGGAGGAGGCTAATATCCATCATGTGTTTCGCTAATCCTTATGTTTTTTAAGTAATTAAAATACTAGGCATTTTTATTAAGCAATTTACTTGCAAGAAATCAGGATGTGATAATTGTAGATATTAGCGAACTCTCTTATGTGGTTGATGAGAGTTTTCATTTTTGCATGAAACTATATATCAATATTATTTGCATGCTTGATATTAGCTATGCTACACGTTTTTTTATATAATATTCCCAGCTTCAATTTTCAAAATGTCAATTAATCATTAGAAGATCAAATATTTTTTATAATAATATTGATTTTAATATTTCAATTATTGCATTTAGATATATATAATCATCACATTAATTTTTTATAGCATTTAAACAAATATATGAACTCGTTACACTTCTATTCATTGTAACAATGTAAATCATCCATATATTTAATCAACAACGTAAACTTTTACGACATTGGACATTGCAACCGAATAAGAAATTTATTTTATTATATACTAATAAGAGACCTTTCATTATACAAAATGGGTCAACATAAAGGTCCATGATATTCAAATTTTCAATAAATAATCGTTACAATTATTGGTAGCATGTCGTCATTCAATTGGGACAATATGTCTTGTTGTAATCTAAGGGATTACACAAGGAAGTTACCAATAGAGCACATATAGAGAATATTATCCATAAAACATTATACATTAATATGCAAGCATGTATACATAGAAGGAGATAGAGTAGAAAAGTAGTTGTGAAACCAACAATAGATATTCTTTTATTATATGAGATCAAGCATCAATATTCTCTCTTGTTACATTCATGATCACATATGTTTATACATTGACTTAGTTGGAAACCAGTTACAATTATTCCTAACTACCTTGTTCAATTGATCGAATCGACTTACATAGTCAAATTCCTTTCACAATCGATTGACATTTTACCTTGGTCGACTGGTAGGCCTAGTCAAATTAATCAACTAGGCCCTTCAACATCTCCCCCATCCTTAAATCCTTCTTTTCCTTGAAGAAGAGGGAGACTTGGAAAATTACAATAGAATGATTAAGTATCAAAATTTACAAAATAATGTATTCATGATGGTATTGCTTGAGTGTTGGATGGGTGTGGTGCTTCAACTGACTCAATCAGAACTGCTTCTACTAGATGTGATTGTGGCGTTGATTCTACTCGTGCTTCTGGAACTGATTGTAGTGGGGATTCTGACTAATTGACTAATGCTTCATCGAGACATGCTTTAGTTTCATGTTCATTTCTAATCTTTTCTAACTAGTTTGGATCCTCTACTAGTGTTGATGGTGTCAATTCTTTGACTTCATTAGCAGTAGGTTGTGTGACAGATGTATTTGGGATGAAAAAAGAAAATCTTGGTCAAGGTGGAGAAGTAGTAGGTATCTATTGTTTTGGCACACATGTGGTTGTGGGTGTTTGGTGCTACTTGTTGTAATCAACTTTCAAAATCTTCCCATTTTTCTACCACTCATTCCGCGTTCAAACTTTGTGTTTTCATCTGCACTGAGTAATCAAGTTTTTTCTAAAATGGAGGCATTATGTACCACTTCCAAATCTAGGCTATACTTATCTTGAATGCTTTAGACTTGTTTGAGGGTTTTTGTAATGTGTTTTGATGCATTTTCGTATTTGACTTGAGAGTTCTTATCATCCTAAAACCATTGATGTTCATGGGATAATTGTTTTGCTTCGACTTGTTTTTTCCATTGAATCTGCATGGTGAGAGAATCACAAGTGTGTGGGTCAGATGTGGTGTTTTTTTTGTTGGTAAGGTCCTCAAGAAGGGCTTGTTGGACTTTCAATTGACTGCATGTAGTGGTGAAGTACATGGGACAATTACTGAGGAATATGTTCATGGTAAAGGCATGTGCACTTGTTCCTTCCAAATTTTCCTTTATCTCCTCAAATTTTTCGTGTTCCTTTTGCAAGATTGCGCCTATTTGGTCGAGCTTAAGTCTTTTGTTTTCTTGTTCTAGTTGCTAGTTGCTAGTTGCAGACAACCAAGTTGTGAACCAAATTCTTCATGCAATCGATTTTATCAATGGTTGGTTCATTAATGTTGATGTTTAACTTGTCTTATATTGTGCCCTTGCATCTTACCATATTTGCTACTCTTTGTCTTTTCTGAACATGAGTGATCCTATCCATTTTAGGCATGATTTCCACCTTATCATGTGTTCTTTGTTGACCTCATGATATAATTCCATCATCTCATTATTAGTAGCATTAGTGGGGTTGAATACTATCTTAGGTGCACTACAAGGGTCTCCTTCTAGTCGAAAGGCCATGAAGACATTTGGTCCCTTGTATTTTGTTTCCCCTTCTTTTCAATGCACTTTTCTCTTATGTGAATGAGGTGTTGATGGAAGTGTCTTTGTTGTTGGTGGAGATTGTTGTGAAGATGGTCGATATGGGGTGGTTTTGGGTGGTGGAGGGTCTTGGGTGGGTTGTTTTGTTTGTTTAGTTTATTGTTCTGTCAACTAGTGCTCAGTTGGTTGTTGCTCTTTTGGTCACTGTGTGGTCTTTGGTTATTCTATTGATCACTCAGTCGAATGAGTTTGATGAGACAGTGCATTTGATTGCTGTGGGCACTACAAGGAGAACACCTTCTTGTAGAGGTTTTTATGAAACCTCCACGAAAAATTTATCCATTAGCTATTTATAGCAGAGGTTGTTAGCGGAGGCAGGTGGGCGGAGGTTTTTGCAGAGGTTTTTTTTTTTCAGTGTGCCTTTAAGGTATATATACATTGGTGCATACATTAATAATAAAGTATCAGTGCGTACATGAACAATAAATCACTGGTGCGTCAATGTTCAAAAACATCGTCATACGTCCAAAGGGGTTGGATCCAATGGTGGAAAGCGAGGACATTGTCACCATTGGGAAAGGTTCAATTCCCGTGAGGACCTTACTTAGGGCCATCGGGTCACCTTGAGGTAGTGGTTGAACATGTGGTTGCACCCAAAGATACTATATTAAATGATATTGTGACCCGTGCACACATAATTGGATCAAATCCCACCCCCATGTCCTTCAAATTTACGCCCCTAGAGTGTAGGGAAGTCGATGATGGAATGAACTGCTAAGGCACTCTGTTATGTGAAGTCACCCTTCGAAACCCAGGCTTACCTTGTGTGTTGCATATGGGGCATCGTGGGCACACCTATAGGTTATAGTGGTAGCAATCGGATAACACGACCACGTGTCACTCAAGTACATGCCCGACTAGTTGTTGATTCCACCAATAAAAAAAAACATTATCATACTTTATAATAAAAAATATACACACCGAATAAATCGCACTATTGTTGTTGAACATTACGCACCGGTGCACCTCACTGTCGTCAAGCGCACCACGGTAGGGTAAATAAAAAAAATATTACCAAACCAATTTTCATTGTTATAGTGCATCATGTGTTTCCAAAATCTCAAGAAAGCACCAGTGCTCACCTTCTTTCCTAAGACGCCCCGTTTCTGATTCTCTACATTGAATTGGATAGCTCCATTGGTAGATTCCACACATTTCCAAATTTTGGAAATTACCACAAATTTTCATTTCCTCTCAACAATGCAAGCATGCCTCCTCGGGACATAAGAGGCCAGGTAAATTATTTATTACCTTCCTATTTTCATTTTCATCCGATCAAAAGTTGAATTTAGCTTGAAATTTACCATTTTTTCCAATTTCGCGCGGTGCGTCTGAACGCTTCAGCTCGCCCCGACACAATGTGTACTGTGTTAAATTCACAGTGAACATATGTGTGTGTGTGTGTGTGTGTGTGTGTGTGTGTGTGTGTGTGTGTGTGTACGCATTGATGTCATTCAAGCAAGAGAATCTCGATAAATTATAAAAACAAAGCGGTGCATTCGTCGGAATGCCCCACAACCAATGTGCAATTAGATTCGACCCACACCAATACATTTCACTTAATTAAATGCACCACTAGCTTAATGATTTATAAAATTTAACGTAGCGGTGCAATCATTTTAAGAAAATGCATTGGGGCATACACAAAACATAAAGCACAAGTCTGTCAATGTTCAAAAGCACTGCCATACTGAATAAATTGCATCGGTGTCATTGAACATTACACCCCAATGTGCCTCACTATCATCAACCGCACCACGGTAGGGTAGATAAAAAAATAATTACCAAATCAATTTTCATTGTTACAATGCATTCCCTGCTTCCAAACTCTCAAGCAAGCACTGATGCTCACCATCTTTCCTAAGACGCCTTGTTTCCAGTGCTCTACACCAACTTGGATAGCTCCATTCGTAGATTCCACACATTTCCAAATTTTGGAAATTATCACGAATTTTAATTTATTCTCAATGGTGAAACCATGCCTCCTCGGGAAATAAGAGGCTAGGTAAATTGTTTATTACCTTTCTATTTGCATTTTCATCCAATCAAAATTTGAATTTAGCTTGAAATTTGACAGTTTTCCAATTTCACGCAGTGCACCTAAATGCTTCAGCTCACCCCGACGTAGTGCATATTGTGCTAAATTTATAGTGAACATCACCATCAGTGTGTGTCTCTCTCTCTCTCTCTCTCTCACACACACACACACACACACACATTGATGTCATTCAAGCAAGAGCATCACAATATATTATAGAAACAAAGTGATGCATCCTTCAGAATGCCTCACAACCGATGCACAATTGGATTCGACCCACATCGATACATTTCACTTAATTAACAACACCACTAACTTAGTGATTTATAAAATTTAACGTAGTGCTACAACCATTTTATCCCAACACAGCGACATTGTTTACAGAAGCGCACAGGGACATATATTTACCGACTTGGTATGGCGCGGTGTCTCAGTGGATGCCTTGTTCCTGGTGCTCTATCCTTTACAACACACGATATAAGAAAACATTGATGCTCCACTATCACGGTGTTATTGGTGCGTCAATAGTAACACATTGCACTGGTTCAGCTACGATAATGCAATTTAACTTAGCAATTCCCATTACTCCAACAAACACATCGGTATTGTAAAGACAATGACACCATGGAGAATTTTTAATAACCAATTAGAGCGGTGCGACTTAGTAGATGCATTGTTGTAATCCATGGCGGTGTGACACTAATCGTGGTGCACCAGTGTGTAAATGTTAAACGTACGCTTCGCGACATGTTTTGAAAAATAAACACCATGCTTCGTCTTATGTAAGGCCCCGTTAGTGATACGTTAGTAATACAACGCACCATTAGACATCATGTCGATACTCCGGTAGAATAGACGCACCGATGCTTTCAATTTAACAAAGGGCACCATGCATTTGCACATTATAATTTTAGCGTTGTGGTGCGTATTTGTTAACGAAATGAATCAGTATTGTTAAAAGCATTGAAAACAAAGTTATCGACTTAACTATAAATGTGACCTCAAAATGAGAACTCTTATGTAAAAACCCCATATTTTTGCATCAAAAACACCAAACTCAACCCCCATTTCAAAAAATGGTGCTATTGGTAGCACCCACTTTTTACAGGGTGGTTAAAATTGCGACTTGCTTGAAATCATTTCCTTGACAACCAATGTTGTTAAAATTGCATTACAAAAAATTGATCATCAAATCAAAAAGTGATGTTATAGATAGAACCATTCTTATTTTCAGAGTTAAAATTGTGGCTTAATTAAAAACAATAGCCCTGATCACTGGTATTGTCATGAACAAAGAACTTCAAATTAACTTATAAATCAATAAGTGATATTTTATTTATTAATCAATGTTATTTTATTTTTTTAATTTACATTAAAAACAAATAAATTGAAAAAAGAAACTCCACATACATGTTTTTTTTT
>ML784553.1:397585-438914 GCA_009831015.1 Picea engelmannii | reverse complement strand
CTAATAAACTACAAATTATTGGTTTCATGTTGGATATTGCTTACTTAAAATTCAGTTACAATAAAAATGGCATTTTCTCCCAACAATAGGCTTGTCTTTGAGAGACCATATTTACATACATTAATCTCTCTAAAAATGTGTGAATATGTTATGTTAGAGAACAAAGATTCCATGCATTTCACCTACTCAAAAATAAAATATAACAACATATTGACTAGCTTATAGCTTCATTTCATCTAGTTTATGATCAAATTAGAGTCCCCGTAAACTTGCAACATGGTGATACCCTTGCCGACTACCAATTTCATTAACAACTTCAAAGCTAGCAACTTTGCATAGTAATTGGTACCCCTACCAAGACCTTCATTGAATACAAAGAAAATATCATCATAGAGATATAATAAACCTCCAACTCCACACAAAAAACCTTAGTGTTGATTGGCTCCATCAAAGAAGCCTCAAGGCACATACTTCTCAGTCTGGGGTTTCTTTAAAATTCTAGGCTTTATAGGATTTGAACAAATTGTAAAGTTCCCAAACACAACTCGGATATAGGATGCACATTGGTATGTTGGAATATATTTATCCTAAAAGATTTCATCATTGTGCACTAACCAAATACCCGATACTACCACAAATGGAAGGGCTCTAAATGGTCTTAGTTCTTTGTTATGAAACCACTTTCTGCAAGCCTCCTCAACAAATGATCCTTACCAACCTTCTCTACATCCAGTCATAAGCTCCATTTCTATGCATGCCACGATTGCATACATACAATAATTTAATGAATGATTATTTTATTATTCTTGTTGCTTGCAAAGGGGACATCTCCCGAAACCATTTCTATTGTTTTCTTACGACATATACAAGGTTAGGGATTTGTTCCTAAGCACTAGCCACATATACACTTTATATTATAAGGGGGTCTTCACATTCCATACTAGCTTCCACCACCAAGCCTCATCTTCTTGATTTACATCATCAAATAGATCTATATACCCTAATCTTGAAGTATATTCTCTCATCACAGGATTCCTTGACCAAACAAGAAAGTACTCATATTTTATTCTGATATGACATTTTCTAAGTTGATCCACATGGGCCTTCCATAACCCTATTTCATTTTCTAATGGGGCTCAAATCTCTCTATATTTCCACACTTGGTTCTAAATTGAAGTGGATAAGGGATTAGTTGCTTGAAACAAAAATCATATGCCTCGCCTTTACAACCTTTTAATTAGAGCTTGTGGAAGTCTAAATAAATATCCATTTCCAACCCAAGGATCAACCCCAATTCTAATGTTATCCCCCTTTTTCCAATTTTCAAGATGACCCAAATCCCAACCAAGGGGAATGCCAATACCAAATCCTTCTAGAAAATAGACTTCTTGTGAAAAGATTTGGTCTCTTGCTTTATCTAGTCTTCAAAGAAAGAGTTTCAATATATTTCTGAAGTATCAACTGCTTCCATTAACCATTTTTAGATATAATCCTCCAAAGGATTCTGGAAACTAAATCCTTGCCAAAAATTGGATATTTTTAAAGCCCCCTCCACTTTCATCCTTAGGTTTGGCTTGGGACTTCCATTTTACCAATGGGATATATTCTTTCTCTCTCTTCCCAGTCCAAAGGAACTTAAATCATATCTTAGGATATAATCCTCCAAAGGCTTTTGCAAACCAAAGCCTTGCCAAAAAATTGGATATTTTTAAAGCCCCCTCCACCTTCATCATTAGGTTTGGCCAAGGACTTCCATTTTACCAATGGGATATCTTATTTCTCTCTCTTCCTAGTCCAAAGGAACTTAAATCATCTCTTACTTATTACTTGCAACACTCTGTAACAAATATAGGTGTTATTAATAAGACAAAATATTTCTAAATATTGATATTTGATTGATAAAATGATAAGATTATTACAATACCCTCGTGATGGTTTGCTATATAGCATTGACTGGTCACGAGGTGAGGATTTATGTGCCTCTTTGATGAAGAGGTATGTGCCTCTTGATTTAATTAGAGGATTATTTATTATTATTATTATTATTATTATGTTCATAACATTGCCACTCCCTTAAGATTTTTCTTTTTCCACAAAGCAAGGGTAGTGATGGGTATTTTCGGAGGAAATGTTCTGACTCCCATGATGAATATTCTTCTGAAAGGTTTTTCCATTTGATGAGATATTATTTAATGTTTCTAGAACGTAACACCTTTTCATTAGTGGCAAGAATACCTTCTAGTTCTAAAATAATTCTTCCTTCATCATCGAATTCAGGGATTTCTATTTGAAATGGTTGAGCTTTCCCAAGAAATTTCTTGAGACATGAGATGTGGAATACATTTTGGATGCGACAATTGTCTGGAAATTCTAATCCATAAGCGACCTTGCTAATAATTTTGTTAATTTGAAAGGGTCCATAGAATTTTGGAGCCAATTTGTTCTTCCCTTGTTGCTTAAGGGATAATTGTTTGTAGGGTTGAAGTTGTACAAACACCCAATCGCCTTCTTCAAATTCTATTTATGACCTGTGTTGGTATGCTAGTTGTTTCATTCAATTACGAGTTGTTGCTAGGTTTTCTTTTAATATTTGAACGATTTTATGTTCTTCCTCTAGCTTATTCCTTACTACTTGGACCTTAGCATTAATTAGTGTAAATTATTTCCATTTAGGTGGTTCATAACCATTTAAGGCTTGGAAAGGAGTCATTTTTGCGGATGTGTGATATGTAGAGTTATACCACCATTTGGCTAAATGTAACCATTGCGACAATTTATTTTGCTTATCTGTCACAAAGTACCGTAGGTACATTTCTAAGCATTTATTTACAATTTATGTTTGACCATCTGTTTGTGGATGTAGGGAGAGCTCATATTAAGGGATATTCATGTTTGTTTGCAAAAATATCTCCAAAAAATTCCTCTAAATTTTGCATCCCTATCACTGACAATAATCTTCAGAAATCCATGTAATTTATAAATGTTTTTGCAAAAAACATCTACGATTTGCTTTGTTGAGTCAGTTTTCCTTACTGCCATGAAATGTGCATATTTGGTTAATCTATCGACCACAACAAAAATTGTATCCTTCCCATCATACATGGGTAGCCCTTCAATGAAATCCATTGAGATCTCTTCCCATTTTTGGTCAGGAATATGTAGGGGATGAGGTAATCCTGGAGTCATAACATTTTCATTTTTATTCTGACATATTTCACATTCAGCAACAAATCTTTGAATATCCTTATTCATGCCTTTCCAATAGAATGATTGCCGTGCATTATAGTAGGTTTTGAAAAAACCCACATGTCATGATGCTGGGGAGTTGTGTGACTCCATTAAGACTTTCATTTTAAATGTTGAGGATGGAATTAGGTAGATTTTGTTCTTGTACCATAAAATGTCATTTTTCCATTCAAATTTGGGGTTTTGATCGAAATTGTTGATTATGGAATTTGATTATGGATCTTTGGAATACTCAACTCGAATCTCATCCAACCAATAAGGAATGACTATTGTTGTTGCATATGCTTTTACTTCCTCATCTTTACGTGATAGTGCATCAACAACTATACTGTCTTTCCCTTTTTTGTGTATTATTTCCATATCAAAGGTGGAAAGTTTCTCCATCCACTTTTGTTTCTTTGTGGACAATTTTTTTCGTTTTAGTAAGTATTGAAGATTATTGATATCATTACGTATCAAAAATTTGATTCCTAAGAGATATTGTTGCCACTTAGCTAATGCATGCATAATGGCTAACATTTCCTTATTATAAGTAGATTTTAACTCTTCCCTTTTGTTGAGCTTTAGACTTTCAAATGCTATTGGGTGGCCATCTTGCATTAATATTGCTCCTATTCCAATTCCTGATACATCACATTCTACTACAAATGGTTTTGTAAAATCTGGTGTTGCTAACACAGGTGTAGACGACATAACCATTTTTAATGTTTCAAAACATTCTTCTACATTGTTATCCCATTTGAAGGAATTTTTCTTTAATAGGTTTGACAATGTTCTTGTCAAATGAGCATAATTCTTGATAAATCTTCGATAGTAACTTGTTAATCCAAGGAATCCCCTTAGTTTTGATATGTTTTTTGGTTTGGACCATTCTGTGATTGCCTTGATTTTATCAGGGTCCACCTTGACCCCTTATCAAGATATGACATGACCAAGGTATTCTACTGCTTCTTTACCAAACGAACATTTGAATAGTTTTGCATAGAACTAATTTTTCTCTAAGAGAGAAAGAACCTGCTCTAAATGCTTCATATGTTCCTTCCAAGTTTTATTGTAAATAAGAATATCATCAAAGAAGACCAATACGAACTTCCTTAAGTAGGGGCGAAAGAGTTGATTCATAGTTTCTTCGAAGGTAGTTGGGGCATTGGTTAACTCGAACGACATGAATTTAAACTCATAGTGACCTTCATGTGTCTGAAAAGTAGTTTTGGGTACATCCTCTAATATTACTCGAATATGGTAGTACCTTGATCTTAGATCCAATTTTTAGAATTATTTTGTTCCATGGAGTTCGTCTATCAACTCATCTATGAAGGGTATAGGAAATTTGGTTTTTTATTGTTATTTTATTTAACCCTCGATAGTCTATACATAGTTTGAAAGATCCATCCTTTTTTTCTAATAAATATTACTAGGGTTGCATATGGGCTCCTTCTTGTTGTAATAACCCCACATTTTAGTAGGTCTTGGATTATCCGTTCTATCTTTGTCTAATGGTGGTGAGGGTATCGATAAGGTTTGATATTAACAAGAGTTGAATCTGGCTTAACCTCGATTATATGCTCTATCTTTCTTTCTAGCAGCAACTTCATAGGTAGGTCTTGGAATACCTTGTCATATTTTTGGATTAATATTTGGATCTCTGGATGTTGAGATTGGACTATTTTTGTTGTTAATAACTCCATTTGATGACAATGTTCCATGTAAGTTGGTGCTCCTTTTCAAATGAGTTTTTCCATTTGTCGTGAGGATATAATTTGGGTGGGGGTGGTTGGAATCCGTATAATTTGTATCATCTCCCTTCCCATTTGAATTTTATAAACTATTTTTTATGATTTGCATAATAGGTCCCTAATGTTTGTAACCATTGAATTCCCAAGACGACGTCTACTCCTCCCAAGGGTATTGTGTAGAACCTTGTTTCCAATTCGTAATCTTCTATTTGAATCTTGACATTGTGACATTTTCCTACTCCATCATTTTTTTTCCATCTACAACCATTACTCTTATGTCTACAGCTGGATATATGAATATGTTTAATTTCCTTGCAACATTTATGTCCATAAAATTGGGGGTGCTCCTTGTATCTATAAGAATGGTGACATTCTCCTTTTTTACATGCCCTCTTAGTTTTAATGTTTGTAGTTGAGCTATTCATGTAATTGATGCCAAGGATATCTTGGGAATAGCCTCTTCTTGTTCTGTATTGGGGGCATCACCTTCCTCTTCACTTTCATTATTTGAATCGTTGTTAGATGTGTTTGATTATTTATATGCTTCACAAGTATATAATTTGTAATTGTTGCATGTGTGCCTAAGTGACCATTTTTCTCCACAATATCGACATTTGCTTCCCAATTTTTTATTTGAGTCTTGATTTTCACCTTCACCTTCCCTCAAATGAGGTGTTACATACTTGTTAGACTTGTCAGCAGTGTATTTCTTTGTTTTATCATTTGAATATTTATTTGATCTTTCTGTATTTGTGAATGTTGGCTTATTGAACTTGTTTTTTGGTTCTATTAGCCTTGTTGTGTGTCTAGCATCCTCGATTGTTTTAGGATTCCATAGTTTAATTTCACTATGGATGTAATATTTTAGGCCACATATGTACACTTTGATGAGCTTCTCATCCATGAATCTGCATTGCCTTGTTGCTAGGACCTCCCATTCATTGCATATAACCGTTTATGTTTCCCTTTTGCTTGAGATGCACAAACTTATTATACAAGTCGTCAACCTCTTCGTCATGAAATATTTTAATTAGGGTTGTTGTGAAGTTATTCCAATGGAAAGAATGAGCTTCACATTTCCTGGACCACCAAAGGTACCAATCATATGCTTCTCATTCTATACTATTGGAGGTTGTCATTACCTTCTCTCGTTCACCTATCAGGGGGTTTGATTCAAAAATTTCATCCATTTTGTTTATCCAAACAAAATATCCTCTATGGTCCTTGTTGTCATACTTTGGTAACTCCTTTTTAAATTTCTGGTAATCTCTGTCGTGGAATCTGGGTGTGTGCATATTTCTCGAAAAAACTTCCTCTGGAATTTCCTGGTTTCCTTGATTTTATAAAATTATTTCTGGTATTTATGGAC
This sequence comes from Picea engelmannii, assembly GCA_009831015.1. NCBI lineage: Eukaryota > Viridiplantae > Streptophyta > Pinopsida > Pinales > Pinaceae > Picea > Picea engelmannii. Next base: position 432,563 of record ML784553.1, on the reverse strand, counting down.
TTAGTGGTGATCTTCGATAAGATAAAGATTATGTGAATAAGGCATCGACATGTTCCGTTAATGTTACAGAAATATTCCCCTGCAGACAGGTGAACTTTCCCTTGGATTATTGACCCCTCTACCAGGATAGAAAATTACATTTGGACACTACCATTCCTATAGATTCATTTTATCCATCGAAAAAGAGAGAAGGAGGGGAAGTATGATGTAACTCATTTACGACGTTTTTCCAAGCTGCTCCAATCTGTGAGCTCCAAACAATACCCACAATGGACAACAAGAAATAAGCAATTATCTCCTACTCTAATAGACTAGATAAAATCAATCGATCTATGAATATTAAGACAAGCATAGATAAGCACATGTAAACACATACTTTAAGGAAATATGCCAAGTATATTAATGAGAAATTCAAAAGGAAACTTACAATCTTCAGATGATGTTGCAGCAGCCTCTCCAAGTCCTCCTCGTCTAACCCTTGCTCGAAAGATCCATGATCAAAATAACAATGCTTTGTTGATTTTCTCCCCCTTTGTTTACCATGGGAATGCCTCCATTTATAGGATTTTAGAGGCTCAACTACCTTGGGTGTATTTGGAATTAGTTGAGGATATGGATCCAATAGTTGTGATATCTCCCTTAGATGCATCCCTGGAGTTATATTCGAGCCAAACCAGCTTGATCTATACATAGTTATATTTAGAAGAAAATGGGATTTCTCCCAAGATTTCCTCAACCAACTTAGTACTCCCTTAGAATAGGAAACAGAACGCTACAAAGCTCCCCCTTAGATGGACAAGGAGCACTGGCACGCCCTGTGTATGAGCAAAGGAGTGTTGATCTTCCCAAAAGTTGCCAAGATGAGCAATTCCCATAGAAAAACATTTGTTTTGACTGTCAGATGATGGGGCTTCTTCTTCTAACATTTTTAAGGGTTTGCAGCAAGTGTTTTCATGGTGTCGTTTGTGATGAGACACTTACAGAAAGAGAATTCGACACTTACAACACTTGCGAAAAAAGTGCGACACTTACGACACTTACGAAAATGAGAATGTGACACTGTCGAAGTGAGGAATTTTGATGTGCAACAGGTTTCCCCCCAAAGGGTGAAGTTAGAATATGAATGTTGATGGCCGAAACACTTTGTAGATTCTTCAAAGCAAGGGTTTGGAATTGGGGAACCTGGTAGAAGCTACAAACAACTATCAAACAATGCTAATATGTGTTCCATTCCCTAGGTAGGCATACTTATGCTCGGACTGCAAGTGACTCAAAGTATGGTCGACAATAAATACACTACGGATCCATAATAATAATGACTAAGGGGATGGCCACCAAGGATACAATGTGGATCCATCTCTCTATGACCTGACTTGATCGTAGCCACGAAAGAATACACAATGGAACTACAATGTGATAAGAACATAGCCACAGACTAATACAAAGTGGATCTATGTTAGAGAATGTATATTAGTCAAATAATCTCCATCTCAACATGGGTAAAGTGTATATGCAGATTAATACTCAACCTAGGGTCTTCGCCCCGATCCTATAAAAATGCGATTATGTCCATGTGAATAGATGATTTGATGTCGAACATGACAGAAAGCACTCGATTACCATTCATTGAGGTATATCGTTAACAAGTGCGAGATAAATCACCATTGATGTCGATGATTTTCAAGGTACTTTTAAAGTACAATCCAACGAATGTGAAAAATGAGTTGAATTCGAACATTCATGGAATTAGTCAGTCAAGGGTTGTTGATAAATACCCACTGCCGAATGAAAGGAGGCATGCCATTGAGGTATGCAGGTCCCAAGGTACCGATGTGTTCCTAAGTCTATTTCCTGGATAATTTGTTGAAGTCGACAGGAAAAGACTCGTCGAAGGAGGGCATTGATGTATCCCCCATCAGTCAACACGAAACTTGTCACAAGAAGGTGATAAGATACAGTAGATGAAAACAAACCGACATGGGTATGGGAAGTGTTAACTTTGTGGATGGTTGAATTTTTAGGCAGAAACTTCCCTTCAACAGTGAGGCACGATGTAAGACTTGGCAGCATAAACTCAAAGTGGACCAAAACATAATGCAACGAGTGTTGAGGAATTCTTCGGATGCTTCAAAGGAATGGAAAGATTCATAGGATTGGTTCAGTGTGGAGGTTTAATGGATTATCCAAGTACATGGTAAAAAGTGAAAATAAGTGTTGTGTTCAAGGGCGACTGCAAGAGCTGCTTGAAAAGTTTTCAAGAAACTTGACCCACTTCCTTCATTTTCCCCCCATCTAGATAGATGAGTACTTTTTTTTTATTTAACGAGCTCGAGGAGGATAACACATGCTCGATATAACTCACCTTTGGTAAGTTCCTCTTCCTTTATTTAATGAACAGGAAGAAGTAAGGGTTCATCCCCAAATGGGCCCTTCAATGTGTAATTTTGCGGGTCCATAGAAAGAAAGCTCGGTTGTTTTTCATGTTTAGAGAGTCTGAAAAGAACTTAAAGGCGACTCCAGGGTTGTCCTTTTTCGTGATTTTTAGTCTCTGAAGTCCGAAAAAGTATAAAACGATACGAAAGATAACTCTTCTAGTCGATATTGACTAGAGTGTTCATTTTTCATAGTTAGTTTGTTGGGACCAAAAAAGTCATAACCTACCGCCCAACAGACGTCTCTTCATAATTTGATGAGCGTGAAGTAAAACAAAGTTTTCTCAATGGTGTCACAAGGTCATCAAAAAATATCTGCTTAAATTCCTACATAATCAAGTTGTTCTTGAAAAAGACATTAGCAGTTTCTTTAAAAACGACAAAAAATAAAAAATGAACTTTATAAAATGCGAAAAAAAGGGGGTGAAAATGACTAAATTTGGATATATCAAAAATAAAATTAGGACAAAAAGTCATTCTCACCTTTTGTTTTACCATTCTCCTTTTCCCTTTGAGTTTTTTCCTCTTTTGGAGTGATTTTTGGGCGTTGATTGCGAGAGTTGCGAGCGACCATTTGCAAATCCGTATGGATCAGGTTGGTTCTCTAACTTTTCTCATTCATTTACATGTATTTTTATCCAGTTTCAACCTTTAATTTAAGAGCTTGGGCTCCTTGAAAATCCCTAGAGCATCGAACTTGATCAACGCTCCCTTAAGTCTTCGAAGGGAGCATCAATCGAGATTTCAATGCCCTAGTGTGTGCCTTTGGGGAGTGCTAGCGCTCTATTCTTTCCTTCTGAGGAGAGTTGGGTGCAAAAAAAAAAAATTTATTTTTAGGCTAAAAAGACAATTTTTTCTTTCAAAAAATTAGCTAATGTGATTATTTTATCAATTTGTAGGTTTTGCACACATCCAATCATGATTGAGTGGAAAGAACGAGAACATGAGTTTGATGACATAGCTTCTCTACAATATCCTCAAGCAAGGGAAGCTCTGTGAAACGGTGGCTTGCTAAAATACTTCAAGCTCCAAAATATGAGGAAAGAAGTTCTTTTACTTGAGTATTTGATCGGGTTGTGGGATAATTACGAGCAAGCATTCCAGATTGGGTCACACATGCTTGAGATTGACATGGATGACGTGTATTTCCTGACGGGGCTCTGGAGGAGAGGAGAACCTATTCTTTTGTTTGGTCATCGATCTACCCCACAGTCGAAAAAGGCATATGTTGCCCAATATTGTATACCAGGGTCACGCTTGGTAGGAGGGAGGATTGTCATTAAAGATGTGAGGGAATTATCTTTTCGATCCATCCTCTTTGCTATCACAAAACTGGTAGGAAGTACTAGCGCCCATCTATCTTCCAAGTCCCAGATATCTTATGCCATTTAGTGCTTGGATCCTGGGCTATTTAAATGGAGTGCAGGGTTTTTAAGGAACATTAAGGAGTAGATATCCAAATGTCAAACATGTAGGAAGAAAAAGTTTGGGTATGGATCCTTCTTAGTTTCATTTTTCCTGGAGTAGGCTCCACATATGTAACTGTCGGTTGCATTGATAGCACTCCTCGCGACTGAGTCCTGCATGGAGCAGTGGACAAGTCTTTCCCCTAGGTTTGGGAATGAACCCTCGGCCTTTCGATTTACTACTGACTTATTTGCATGGTGGAGAAGGCATATTATGGTGATAGAGGATTTCCCATATGTTGGGGTGGACTTCAGGGGCAGCGCAGATTTAATGCTTCCCGAGGGTGCATAGTGGGATGCGTCAGGTACGAAAGATCATAACCTTGTAATAATATTTTTGTTTTTTATATGTTTTTGGTTGTACGATGAGGGATATGAGTCATTTTTTTCATCATGCAGATAGAGGTGTGTCACATCTGGTAGAGATTCCATCCCTAAGACATTGCGGAGATGCTCAAGAAACGGCAGAGCATGACATCGAAGTAGGAGGACTCCGAGAGGTGGAGAGGAACCTTCGTGGTTTGACCATGGGATTTCCTTCCATGAGGATACGAGATGTTCCCTTACATATCCAGAGACATACAGTTGGGGTACCTGAGGGTCTCAGTCATTTGCTATGACGAGTGGTGAGAGAATTTGTATGCTACGTCGAGCACAATGTGGTGCAGGGTGACAAGTAGAGTCTCCAAACATTTTTAGTCTTTTATGATGATTCTATGAGTATAAAGGCCCATGTTTTACCTTGCTATGTACTTTTTGGATGATGTATTTTAACAAAACTTTTTCTATCAAGCTTATATATAAACGATTTTTGTTGTGGCTGCTGTGATGTTTTTATTTATATGCTTTATGTCCCAAATATTTATCTGTGCGCAATGTACCAATATAACATATAATTTGCTAAAAAATCTGTAATCATATTGAGTTCTCTCGATATATGTCTATATTCTAGAAATTCAAAAGATCTTTCGAGATGGCGAACCCTTAGATGGAGATGTAGCAAAACTGGATTATGCACAATGTATTCGCGGTTTAGTTGATGAACCACGAGCTGAGAATCAAGTTTGATAATCAATTGAGATATACCTAGAGAAGAATCTTCGGTTAAAATTCCAATGACAACATGGTATTCTGCAACATTATTGGTCGTAGATCTGAGGCAAATTCCTTCTGAACTCACTAACTCACCAGAGTGGTAAATGACCCAAGTTGCAGAAGCGATATTTTGGGTATGTCGACTAGCACCATCCGCAAACCCGAAATATATGGGAAAGGATGATGTCATCTGCGCATTCAATTACAAATCAAAGTACAAGTAGTTGGGGCAAAACTCGTGCATACAAAAGTAAAGACATGCCATATAAAAATCATATTGTACAATAATGTACAAAGCACACATGCGATATATTCTATGCATAGTACTTCTTTAGGTAAATCCCATTTCGGGGCTCACTGAGAGATAATCCATCATAATCCACTAACTCATAGGTGCCTCTGTGTAACACGCGTTTTATGATGTATGGCACATGCCACATGGGTTCTAACTTTCTTGCCCCAAATTTGTCATGATCTTGATCATATACCAGGACCAGATCTCCTTCTATGAAAGCACAAGGTTGGACGGACTTATCATATTGAGTTTTGATGTGTTTTTTATATGTCTCGTTAATGAGAGTAGCATCGTGATGGGTTTCATCCATCCTGGTTAGATATAAAAATTGTTGATCTTCAGTAGAAGTATGGGGTAGGAGTTCTATAGTGAGTTTCAAAGAGGTAATCTCACATTCGATCGGTAATACTGCTTCTAATATGTATACCAACTGGAAGGGTGTAAATCCAGTAGTGGTTTTAACTGAAGTTCGATAATCCCAGAGTGCAGAGAAGAGTTGCAAATTCCAATAGGTTTTGTTCACTCCCACCATGTGTTGAAGCATGGTTTTCAAGACTTTGTTGATGGCTTCAACTTGTCCATTTTCTTTAGGATAGTAAGGAGATGAATTTTTATGGCGAAAACCTAACTTGGTGCGCAATTCTCTCATCCTCTGGTTTTGTAAATGGGATCCATGATTAGTTACAATAGCTTGTGGGACATTGAATCGAGTGATGATGTGATTGAACACAAAAAGTGCTACATTCCGGCCATCGTTAAGAAATGTAGGCATAGCCTCAACCCATTTAGTAAAATAATTGACAACAACGATAATATAACCGTTTGGCAAAGGGGTTGATGGTGACAATGGGATGAAATGGAGCGAGGTGTGTACGTGCTTTCTTCTAAAAGATTTGACAGGGTGTGCATTTTTTAACGACCTCAATGCAATATTTGAATATGGAAGGCCAAAAATACCCGGCACGCAATATTTTTTGGGTTATAGCCATCCCAAGAAGATGACCACCACAAGATCCAAGGTGACAGTCATTTAAAACTTTTTCAACCTCTTCATGGGTTAAGCAATGTCATGAAATAAAATCAATGCCATAGCGGTACAAAGTGTCTCAAATGATAAGGTAGTACTTTGAATGGTGTCTAATGCAACGTATTTCATCACGTGAAATGCCAAGCTGAAAACGTTGGGTTTGGAGATAGAAAAGAATGTATCCATACCATGGATCAGAAGCACTAATGAGGAACATGGATTCATTGGGAAGGGAATATTTGGGCTCAATATTCTCATCAGTATGGGGAAGATCACAAATTAATTCTGCAAAAACCAATGATTTCTTAGCTTTGGATTTGGCAAACTTGAGATCAAATTCTTGGAGAATGATGATCCATTTGGAATATTTTCCCCCAAGCACTTGACGAGTCAATATGTGGTACATGGGTTCGAGTCTGCAATGACTGTGGTAATGCATAATAGAATATAGTGGTGAAATCGTTGGAAAGCAATAACTGCTTCCAAAGCCAACTTTTCGACATGTGAATATCGAATTTCGAGACCTGATAAACTCTTACTCAAATAGTAGATCACATGTTCGGTGTCATCGTCATCCTCTTGTACTAACACCATAGAAATAGTGGAAGCATAGGTAGCCAAATAAAGGATGTAATTTTTTGCATAATTGGGTGGATGCAATAGTGGTGTATTCGTTAAAGCATGCTTGAGATCATCAAATGAGCATTGAGCAGTTGCAATCCAGATGAAAGGGGCATCTTTCTGCAGCAATCTCATGAATCCTCTAGTAATTTCATCATAATTGCATATAAAATGGCGGAGAAAGTTTACCTTCCCTTGCAAACTTTGCAGTTGGGTAAGGTTGTTGTGGGGGGGGTAAAGTGAGAATGGATTTGAATTTTAAGGGATCCACCCTAATCCCATCGTTGAATACTATGAATCCAAGGTGTTGCCCTGATTCAACAACGAAAATGCATTTATGGGGGTTCAAACGTATGTTGTAAAACTTGCATCTAAGAAAGATGGCACTGGGATGACTAATATGATCTTGTTGATGAGTCAAGTGAGTTGGTAGGTCATCAAGATAAGGTTCAGCAATATGTTTGATGTTGTGGAACGCATACGACATAGCCTGCTAAAAGTGGCTCTAGCATTTTTAAGGCCAAAAGGTATTTTTCATCAAGTGAAAGTCCCCCACGGAAAAATGAAGGTTGTTTTATGTTGATCATTCGGAAAAATTTTGTTCTGGTTATATCTAGAAAATCCATCCATAAATGAGAAAATGACGCTTCTGGTGCAATTATCAATAATTTGGTCGATAAAGGGTGTAGGGTAATTGTCCTTTGGACAAGCCTTATTAAGATCCTGATAATCCACACAAACATGAATTTTCCCTTGTTTCTTGGCGACTGGAATGATATTGGAAACCCATTCGCTCAGAGGGACGGGATAAATAAAACCATATTTTAATAATTTTTTGACTTCTGCCTTGATTGTCGCAGTTTTTTTGGGATGAACCGGGCGAAGTTTCTGTCTCATCGATTTGACTACTGGGTAAGTTTTGATTTCATGCACAATGATCGAAGAATCAATCCCTGGAATTTCTTCGTATCTCCAAGTGAAGATGTCATGGAATTCTTTAAACAAGGCGGTATAAGTTTCAACCTCTTCAGGTGAACAATTGGCACCTAGTTGTATGTTTTCCACAATACCTTCTTTTATGGATATGTCAACAGTAATCATGCGAGAGATATTTCCCAAATTCCCCTCGGAGATGGTATCCTAAGTGAGTATCATAGATTGGAGAGAGTCGATGATATCGATAGGAAATATAGATGAAATATATTTCTCAATATCATCCAAACTGGGAAGAAGGGACAAACAATGGTGGTTGTCATCCCATGGTGTCTCCTCGATACTAAGCATTTCCATGATAGATTCATCTGATGGAAAAATATGCAGGATGTAATAGAAAGTGGAGGATAGGGAATCTAACTAGGATGGTAGCGAATATGAGGTAGACGGTAGCATATGTTGGTCATCCATTGAAGGAGAGGTAGACTGAATGGTGTCATATTCATCCTCTCTAGGACTAAGTGTCATAGTGTCACCTAGTGTATCGAACTCTAAGGGACTAGGTACGATCCATAGATCAGATGATTCGAAGGATTGATGTACCATATTTGAAATCATATTAACCATTGCGATGTGTTGCGTGGTTGAAGGAAGAGGTGTAGGGAAAGTACCCATGAGCAAAGAATCTTTCAGGAGACCTACCACAACACTTTCATAAGTAATTTTTTAGTCCCACGGAAATGGAATATTGTTGGTTGTTTGAGTGCGAGCATCAAGGATGCAGTAATCTAACTTATCGATGGTCACAATTTTACCTTGATGAGGGAATTGGACACATCAAAAAACTGATGAAGTGACGGTAGTCATAGCATAGAACCAACTTCTCCCTAACAACAAGTTATAATCCAGGGGAGCATCGACTACTTCAACATCTATAGAAACATTTTTTCCTCTCAGTTGAACAGCCACAGATTATAATAATCCATGAGGTCGGAAACCTCTTCCATCAAATGCTCTTAACATGGTGGGAGATTGATTAAGACCATGTGATTTAAGGCCTTTCCAGAAAACCAAGGACATGACACATGTGGAGGCACCCTCATCCAAGATTGTGAGATGAATGTGTTGATTATGGACAACGACATCGATTTGGAAAGCAAGTTGGTGAGAGAGTCGTGATTTCAAATTATCCAGGTTGAACCCGATATTATTGGATTACTTGGGTTGAACCAACTTGATCGAAGTAGCAAGTTGGTGAGAGAGTTGTGATTTGAAATTATCCAGGTTGAACAAAAGAAAAGGCTAGTAATGACCGGTGTTGGAAAGTTGGACATGGGTACATTTTTTGTTACTTCTACATTTTCTTGAATAATATTCATTGGTCATTTCCCATCCATGTTACCATTTTACGCTCATTATAAAGCTCCTCATCTTCCCAATGGACCTAACACTCTTTGTTCAAACAACGATTGATTGTTGAGTTTAAAAGTATCGATGGATGGATTGCATGTGCTTCTGTTGTGAATAATAAAGCCAACCTTTTGATTTTATTTAGGTAGAGTATTGATGCATGGATTTTTAAGATTTTTTCATAATGGCATAGGTGATAAAAGAGGCAGAGGAAATAATTGGCAAAGAGGCCATAGAAGGCCACAATTCTTGATACATTTTGATGTTGATTCATAGGAGTTAAATCATCTTTTTCAAGTTGGGTTCTTTAACCTAGTTGGCCATGGGATTCTCCAACCCCTACCTGAGAGGCCTCCTTTCAAACCATATCAAAAATTTTATGGTATCTTTGTTTCCCCTCACGTTTCTATGCATCTAGAACCACCTGCCAATGATGGTTGGCAAGATATTTTTCATCAGCTTGTAGCTCATCACCATGGTTGGCATGTTGTGTCATTTCCATTACCTCCACCGCCACTCAATCCAAATTCCCAAGCTGATTGCATTGTTTTTCCTGTCCAGTCCTCACATGCAAGCAAAAGGCTCAAGACCACCATGCCCAAACCAGAGATTGATAAAGCGAAAAAGTGGTGAATTCCCCTAATTCTTCCAAAAATTCCTCTGAATCAATATCCTCCCATCTTAATATCAAAGACAATTTATCCCATGTCATCGGCGAGATCCATCCTCAAGGTTCCAATCAGCCTAAGGCTGCAACAGAAAGATCATAAGAGGGCAGTAGTGGAAAGAGGAAAATTGCCTCTCATAGAAAGTATGTATTTTGATGTTGTCATTGGCATGGAAAGACTGTTTTTTTTGGACAACAAGAATATATTTAGATAGAATGTTTTGGACAGCTTGGATATTATCCTATCTTTGGTCAATAGACATATTTTATTTTTGTTAAATATAAAATGTTTGTTGGAGATACTTCACACACACCTAGGATTTCTTTTTCCTGAGGTTTTCCCTATGTTTATTAGTCATTATTCAGTCTCCTATATTTTTAGGGAGAATATTCATCTAGGATAATATTCTCTTCAGTTCACACTTCAGTTTGATCAGTTGAGTGGAGTCTAGATGCCACATTAGGATTATCACCATGCAGCATTGGGATCATCACCAGCGAATGCACATTGTCCTCGGGATCATCACCAGACTAGCGCATTACTCATGATTCCCTTATCTCCTCCTCACTTCACTCTATTTTAGTCAGTTAACTGAAGACTAATAGACTAGTTAACTCATACTAGGTGGCAGTTCACTCATGTAACTACCCAAGAGACTAGACTAGGTGGCAGTTTACTCCCTTAACTCTTGGTGTGTGTCCAGATTACTCTAGACCACCACTATGGCATATTGGCTTCTCCTCCAATGCACATTAGTTGAGTTATACATAGTATATCATGTGTAAATTATCATTCATTCATTTGGTTAGTGAGAATTGTTCCATTCTTCCTCTCTTGCTTCTCTTTTCTCATATTTTCTCTGCAAATTGTGTATGTCATTTGCTAGCTAGATCTATTTTGTGCAGGTTCAACACATTTATAATGTTTGACTATTTATGTGAATGGGAGTAACAAGGAAAATGTTGGAGCATATCTTGGGTTATTATATTTTGCATTGTGTTGTTTATTGAAGTTAATAAAAAGGGAGTAACAAGGAGGAGTCATATTTTGTTAAAATTTAACAAAGAGATTAGGGGTCCTACCTATTTAGTTATTATTTAATTAGACCCTCATTTATATATGTTATCATTTATTTGTCTCAACTAATTAGTTAAGCTAATTAATCTTAACTAAAGAAAGGTAGTTGAACTACCATAACTTATTGAGAGAAAATAAAAGCTCAATCAAATGAAGAGACAGGAGGAGAGAATAGAAGGAGAACTTATGCTATAAGGTTTTCTTTGTACTTGTGAGATATTTTCTTCAAGGTTACCCCTTTAGTTTCAATCATGACCTTCCCCACTCCTAAATCCATGTCCACCATAACCATGCCATCATTGTTTCCACCCTTCATAAATTTGGCTCACCCCCGCTAAACCTTAAACATCTTTTATATCCCTTTCAAGATCATATCCTTACCCAAATCATTGACATTATCTAAAATAGATAACAACTTAACTTATTTTTTCTTTCAACCCCCACATCCAAATCAACATTTTCAAATATTCTAAATGTAGACAAACGTCCATTGTCCTCTCCCTTTCAACCTCACTCATAGACTTCCCCAATTGCATATCCACTTCACCAACAACTAAATCAACAACATGCCCCATTCAGTGGACTTCCCAAACCCATAATTGAAACACCAATGTTCTGACACTTAACCTCCATGAAAAATTTTAGTATAGAAATACCATTATAATGGTCCAAATTTAATCCCTCCTTATGCATCATGAGTTCATGATACAAACCCCCACCTTCTCTTGGGGCTTGCGCGACCTCCCAGTCTAGGATCGTTCTTTTTAGGAGCTAAATGAGCTCTCAGATCCTTGTTGGATCATGTCTTAATGTTCACAGGCCATTTAATTCTTGTTGGGTGCAAGTTCGTACAAATCCAAACCCTGTGGGCTTCTTCTCTAAGCCCCTTTATCTTTAAAATATGATTTCAAGCTCTAGCCCCTTAACTTCGACCAAAATCTCATGTGATCGAGGGCTATGACCAAGCGCTCAACCAAATACCACTTATCCGAAGCTTCAAGGCTCCAAAACTCCGCTACTCTAGGCTTCAGAAGTTCTAACCTCAATACACGTTGATTCTCCTGAACGTCGAAGCGGAGAATTCCCGAACAGGAACTTATCTGTGACTCTGGCACTCCAGAGCTTCGGGATTCAGAAGATCTCACCACACAACAACACAAATCACCCGAACGTCGAACTAGCAAACTAATTTGATTCTCTCTAGCTCTGGAGCTTCGGGCTTCAGAAACTCTTACAACCCAACACCACAATCCTCTCGAACATCGAATTGACGAATTCCCGGAGGGCTCCCAGATCAATGGTCCACACTTCTCCAATAGCCAACGGCTATGATCTACTTCATAACTTTGTGCTTCAAGAGTTCTGAGACTCCAATCCACACTGCCTCCTGAATTGTCGAATGTCAAATTTGAGATCGATGCCTCTCGCCCCTCCTATAGCCAACGACTGAGATCTCCTCCAAACTCTGGGCTTCGAGAGTTCTCGATACTGATCACCACCAAACCCCCGAACCGTCGAATGTCGAATTGGAGAAGGGTTGGGATCTATGGTCCACGTGTCCCCATCAACGGACGACCTGGATTTACTCCGGGCTTTGAAACTTTTGGGAATTTCACACTAAATCACTTTTCACTTTTCACTTCTCGAGCCTTCCTTACCTACTTACATTAAATTTCATTTAATTGACATCTAGTCTGAATCGGATCTAGATCTATCTACCTGTCAGCTATTAAAGGCGACTTTACATGCATCTTGTACAAATACAGTGACTCGTCCTCCCTCAAGCCTTACAATATTAAATTTACATTAAATTTGAGATTTAAACTCAAAAACGAGAAAGTTGGTGCTTCTCTCTCTTCGGGATCCGCTCCCTCCTAGTGCGTTGTTGTGTTGGTTGCTGATGCGTTGTTGAGTTGGAGAGATGCTCCTACATCAGTTCAACTTAGAGTTTCCAATAGACACTAAGTAGGAATTTACTAAGGATGATTTACCAATTTTCTCATAATGCAAGGTTGAAGTTGACTTTAGAGCTTTAACTCTCCTCCCCCACCATCAAATAAAAGATACTACATCAAATGGAAAATGAGTGATCCTCATACTCTCCCCTTCAACCACTATACCCTCCATTCTCTTCACTTTTTCCATTCTTCCTGACACCAACCCTACGATACTTCCTTCCTTCGTGAAAATATACTCAACCACCTTTGACTAAATAGTTTTTCCATCCACACCCTTTGCACACATTGTCTCCTTCTACCTTTAAGGCCACTATCACCACCATTCATCTTCCTCCATTCTTTATGGTGGAACTCAAGCTTACAATGGCTTCCAAGATGCATGTAATTATGACAATGCACATAACATAATGGAATGCCAACATAGTCCAGTGTCTAAACAGCAGATTTATTCCCCCACCTCAAGCTCATTGTCATATGCCAAACCTTTTGATAGATCCAGTTCAACCAATATATGAGCAAACTTTGTGGGAGGTTTTGGTCTTGTACTTCCCATCAACCTCAAGGAGGTTCCCAGGTTTATCTCCAATGGATTTAAAAGTCTCCATAGTGTAGAACTCCAATAATGACAAACCCAACATTTTAACCCATACAAAATGCACTAAAATCCTCTCAAACCTAGGACTAAACCCCAAAACCCACTTCTTCAACGATAGCATTGTCAAGCCCAAGAACCACTACGCCTTCATGATGAAGGAAGCTTCCACTTCCTCTTTTGAAATGAAAGTCCAACCATCCCTACACTAAGGTATGGAACTCGAGTAAATAACCTAAAACAGGCTTCTAAACCTTCCATCTGCAAACTTCAAATATTTCTCATATATATGACAACCATAAACATTCCAATCAAAGTTTAGCTTGTCAAATCAACAACTTGTGCCATGGTCATTTCCTCCCTTAAAACTAACTCAATTTGACCCTTTGTCAACATAACACATCGTTTGACCTTTCTACTTGGGTTCAAATGAAAACTACTTCCCTCCAATGCTTCGCACCTAGAACATGGAGTGCCACCAACTACTGGAACAATTTCCAACTCAAAACCCATAGGGTTCTCTAAGTTCTAGACACCTCCATATACTACCACCAAACCTTGACCCAATTTTGCTCATTATCCATTGTCCCAACATTGATATAGTCAATAAAGCTCATATGATATAACATTCCCGCTCCATCTATCATTCTAAAGATATGTCAACGCTCCTAATTGACCTGTCAAACAATCTTGAGTCCATCCAACTTCCAATGCAACCTAAAGAAGTTGTTAAGGACAAGGACACCCCTACATACAATGCTTTGGGTTTCCCTCAAACATGCCCCCTACCCAACTTCCCTACCACCAAAACCCCCTTAACAAAAATGGAGAGATCTTTGTCTGGTTCACTAGAGTAATCAACCAAATCAACATCCATCCCTTTGTTCTACAAAACACTTAACCTCCAAGATTTCTCCAAGTCTACCATGGCCTAGGGTTTAATCCTCAAAACAAGATCCATTCCCTCCCCAAACTTCCCATTTCCAAAGCAATTATTTGCAACACTCCAAAAGAGTAATTGTTGAAAGTTGGGTAAGGAAGTCAAATGTGGCTTGTCAAGGTAGTGGTAGTGGGGAGTGGATTTCGAAGATGTGTATATGTTTGATTAGGTCCAATAGCGAGTCCTAGGTGACTTTGGCAGAATAGAGATACCCCCACTCATTTCTTATTAGTCAAAAGAAGCTTGAACCATTGAATTGTACAAGTCAACTTGCTTCATTGAATATATTCTCATATTGAAAAGGTGAGCACTCATAGGTTCAAAATAAGTTTTTTAATTAATATCTGCTAGAACCACCACATTCTCAAAAGAGGTTGGCTCAAGATTCATATGCTCACCTTAACTATTGAAACAAACAATAAAATCATTAACAACTAGAATTTGAAAAACTACAAAATTTTATCAATTCTAATTTGGTTGGTCAAAACTATTTTTCCAACATTATTAACTTAAAAATCAAAATTTTTATTGTCCACATCAAAGCCAATCCCCATGTAAATAATTTTGTAAAACTGATAATACACAAGTGGATAATGTACATCATTTCATTTTAATATAGTGCTACCTTTCATAAAAAAAGATATAACTTTACTAAATTTCATTCAATCACTCTTTATAGGCTTAGCTTGTGAAAATATTAATGACATGATCTCTTTCAATTCCATCATGCTCAAATATATAAAGAAATATAACTTATTTTGACAAGTTCTCTACCCAGCTTTAATCATGTAATGGTTAGCTTTACTAAAGTTGTAGTGCATTCAGGATTGGTATCAACAATGTATTTATCTGAATCTATTTTTATTAAATAATCAATTTGGGTTTATAACATTCCACAAACAAGAAATTTCATGAACATTTTGGTGAAAGAAAATTTTGCAATATCGCAAATTTAAAAATACAATAATCATTTTGATATTTTATTTAGGAGAGCCTTTAACAATTTTGTCGCCTACAACTTTAAAAGAATGTAAAAGAAAAATAAAAACATTTGAGACAAAGTTCAAGAATTAAAATCAAAATTATAGTGAGTAGCTTTGAAAAAAATGTCTATTTATCTCCAAATTAAAATTGTCAACACCTCTTTATTCATGAACCTCTATTCACATATCCAATGTAAACTCCAACCAACCTCGACCATAATATCTTTAACCCCTTATCTTAAAGGCATAAAGAGAGAAAATAAAAACATCTAACCCAAAGAATTTAACCCAAGAATTGAGAGAAAATAAAAACAACCCAAAGAATTTAACCTCAAGAATTTATTTGCTAGAAACTTAAAATACTCCCCCACTCATTACCCTACCAATTTCTTTCACCCCTATCTAGAGGCATCAAGACAGAAAATAAAAACATCTAACCCAAAGAATTTAACCCCAAGAATTGAGAGAAAATAAAAACAACTAACCCAAAGAATTTAACACCAAAAATTTATTAAGTATGAAAACTTGGAATTGATTTTCATGATAATTTAAAATTGTTAATGTTAGATTTTGGTAGCTCAGAGGTACTTTTGCATTGTCAGTACTCAACATGTAGAAGAGATCGACAATATTTCTCTCTTAAGTGACTTTATAAAGTCAATTTGAGCCTTTTATTATTTAATGGGTAAAAGTGATTTTATGACATTTGGGTCACTTAAGTCATTTTAGTGAACTCAACAGACGATTAAGTCATGACTGTTGATCTCAAGAGGACAATATCTAATCTTGACCATTCATCTCTTTGGAAGATCAAGGATTAGAGCAGTTACACAATAAAAATGCGTAAAAAGAGCTTGAGAAAGAAGAGGAGGACGCACTTTTGAAGAGAGCTTGGAGGGAAGGTGAAGAGGCCCACTTTCCAAGAGAGGTTGAGCTTAGGAAAAGGGAGCAGCAGCAAGAGGGGATTGGCACGCATCCCAAGGAGATTTTCAACATTTAATACAACCTTGTATCGTACAGCAATTGAAAGTGGGGCGTACAACATTTATTGTTGTCTGTACAGCATAGTTAAACAACAGAAATCGAGGCAACCTTTCTGTTAATGTTTGGCACGATTTCGAAGGTGTTTTGTTGGGTGGAATCCATACCGTTGAGGATTGTACCGTAAAGTCAAATATGGGCACAAATTTCAAGGGTCGTACTGTTACATTTTTATTGTACAGGCCCATACAGTTGCACAATTATCGAGACAGCTAGTTTGGCCATGGAAATCAAGGTGTTTTGTGCAGATTTAGAGAGACAAGTTGTTGTGTATTTAATGTTGATTATGTCGTTGTTGTAAACTCGGAATTTTTCCTATGATCTCAATAAGAAGAAAATATCCTTGACTGGTTTTCCCCTTGTGGGTTTTTCTAGAGATATTGCCCAAAAATTCCTTGTGTCAAATGTGGTGATTTTGTCTATTGTTCATTGTTATTTCCGTTGCTATATTTTCAAATTGCCTAGTCACTTGTATTTTTGTTCATAGTTCCAGTAAATTGCATGTGGTTCCATTGCTTTATTGGCGAATAACTATAGGAGGTTGAAATCTATTAGTGACCAAGTGTTTGAGATAAGATTTTCAACATGGTATCAGACCAGGAGCTCTAAGGTTCAACAAACATGAGATTTGGCACTAGATTTGCAGTGAGTGCAGAGGGGTTTTGCTTGGAAGAAGGAGGGGAAGAGTTGAGTTTCGGTTGAGAAGGTCATGGCTATTGGCTATTGGCTTGAGGTTCGAAGATAGGTTGGATGGAGCAACGAACTTTAGTCCTTAGAAGGAGAGGATAGTTTTGTTCCTAGAGGATGTTGAGTTATGGGACATTGTAAACAACACACAATCAAATCTTGTCATTGATCCTATAGATGCAATTATTTTGGCAACATTCCAAAAGAAGAACGTGAAGGCCAAGAGGATTATTCTTGATGCAATCAAGGACCATGTCATTCTCCATGTTGCTGGAAAAGCAAATGCCTACAAGATGTGGGCATCTTTGACCAAGCTATACCAAAGTTCCAATGAGAATCGGAAGGTTGTATTGAGAGAGAAGCTGAGAAACCTAAAGATGATTGACACTGAAAAGGTGTCCTCATATCTCACCAGAATCACTCAAGTTTGTGATGAACTTGGCACAGTTGGAGAGGTTATAACAGATGGAGAATTGGTTAGGACCGCTTTGAATGGTTTTTTAGAGAAGTGGAACACCTTTGTAAAGGGTGTTGTCTCCAGGGAGAATTGTCCCAATTGGGAGAGAATGTGGGATGACTTCATACAGGAAGAAACTCGTGAGGAGGCTCTTTGCAGTAGACAATCAAAGGGTGAGGAGGATGAAGAGAATGCTACCCTCGTAACAGCAAAGAAGAAGGACAAGAATTCTTCTCATGGTGACAAGGACATGAGTAAGGTGAGATTTTATGCATGTTGTGAGTTGGGACATTATGCAGGCCAATGTCTAAACAAGAAGAAGAAGAAGAGGCAAGAGTGAGAAGTATCAACATCAATTGAGGTTGTTGAGTTCACAGAAAAGTTCGAGGAGTTTGCCTTGATGGAGTATCTTTCAGATATTGGGTGCCTAGGGTGTACATGCACTCTTGCATGGTTCTTGGACAGTGGGGCCTCTCGACACATGACGAGGATGAGGTCTATAGTCCTTAGTTTTTCAGAGATTTTCTCAGGCAACTATGTGGGGTGTGGGGTTAACGCCAAACATGTTCTAGTTGTGGAGGGAGTTGGAAGTGTTAGATTCCAACTGAAGTTGGGAGGGTACCAAGAGTTGACCAAGGTATTATATGTTCTCGAACTGTTGGTGAACTTGCTCTCTATATCGTCTTTTGAGATAGATGGATGTGGGATTGTGTTCTCTCATGGACTGACATACTATATCGAGAGGGAATCTCTTCTAACCCAAGTGTGTTACTTGGTGTCCGATCGAAGAGATTGTACAAAGTGTTTGATCAACTTGTAGTTAGATCCAGTGGGTGGTTGGACCCTGAATCTAATAGTGTTGAGGCTTCAGAGAGGACCCTGGATAAGTAGGTCTCTTGATTAGAGATGCTTAGAGTTTAGAGGGAGCAGAGTGCAATGGGAGCGGCTACAACAATAGAAGACAAGAAGGAGTTAGAGACAGATCCAAGTGGAGGCTCCAGATGTACCTCCCTCGCTAAGAGGGAGTGTTAGATTTTGGTAGTTCAAAGGGACTTTTGCATTGTCGACGTTCAACATGTAGAAGAGACCAAGCATATTTATCTCTTAAGTGATTTAATAAAGTCAATTTGAATCTTTTATTATTTAATGGGTAAAAATGACTTTATCACAATTGAGTCACTTAAGTGATTTAAGTGAACTCAACGAACGATTAAATCACAATCGTTGATCTCAAAAGGGCAAGATTAATCTTGACCATTCATTTTCTTGGAAGACCAAGGGTTAGGGTAGTTACACATTGAAAATGCATAAACTGAGCTTGAGAGAGAAGAGGGGAGCACACTTTTGAGGAGAGCTTGGAGGGAAGGTGAAGAGGCACACTTTCCAAGAGGTTGAGCTTAAGAAAAGAGAGCAACAAGAGGGGATGGGCACACATCCCAAAGAGATTTTCAACATTTAATACAACCTTATACCATACAACAGCTAAAGGTGAGTCATACAACATTTATTGTTGTCCATACAACTAAATTATAAAACATAAATTGAGACAACCTTTCTATAAATGTTTGGCACAATTTCCGAGGTGTTTGGTTGGGTGGAATCCTTACAGCGAAGGGCTATACCATACAGTGAAGGGCTATACATGTTAGAATATGAATGGATGTGTTCATTTTACCATCGACAATATCACTATTGTCACCCAACCATAGGCCGAAGCCACCCTCCGAGCACCTTAACCTTGACTGAGAATCATTACGGAAGCAAACCCTAGGCTAGATAGCCAAACAAAGGGTAGTGCACCTTTCCTCAAGGATAGCGCATCAACAAGAGTTGATCAGATAGTCCAAAACCTAACCAAGAGATAGTCCAAGCCAAACGTGATCTGCTAGCTGCAGCAGTTGCAATGACAGTTCCTCAAACCTGCGCACAAAACTGGGCACTACAGTGTGCACAAGTGTTGCTCTGCAATTCTGAGACTGCCTGCCAGAATGAATACTGCCCTCATGTATTTATAGTAATTTTGGCTAACTGCCTGGGCCGACTTTTCATTTTGGGTATCTGTGTGTTCAGTATATATTATTTCTTCTGACAGACTTATTCTCTTGGAGGCTAATAACCTAATACAAGTTATCTTCTTGAGCCGACGAGTCTTCTAGGGTTATTAGCCAACTCATTAGGGTTTCTTCTTGCTTCCCGGAATATCCTATTCTCATCAGGTTTACACGTGGAGGTAAATACCTCCCGCAGCTACCATAATATCAACACTCCCTCCTAGCTAGGGAGGTATTTGAAGGTTATGGTCTTGAGCACAAACATACCATTTACCTAGTAGCATCAACATAGTCATATAAACTATCTCATGACTAGATCATGAGCACCATCATCACTATCAGTGTCATCAGCTGCATCATCTCTCAAAACCATACTCCATTTGAGTAATTAGACATGATGTACGATCAGTCACTCACACCACAGAGTGACACAAGAGTCATTCTTCTAATCTGGACATGTGTCTTAGAAGAGTAAATGTTCTAAACCATTTTTCGTCTTGGAAATCTCTGTCCTTTGATCATCCATCTAGCTGATAAACATTTCCAAAAACCGTTGATAGTCTTCAAGACAATCGGAACAAAAATAGAACACAACTGTGTCTATCCATAGTAGTACATAACTACAATCCAGTGGTTTACTACCACACCAAGTAGCACACAAGTACTTGATCAGTAACGTATAGTCACAAACAGTGGAACACATCCACCACAGTAGTATACATCTACTGTCATATAGTCTTCACAACAATCATCTGATATCAACCTGCACAGAAACAATGTTATGATATAAACTGAATCATCTAGGCCATTCTTCCACTCACATCTGTGAGATCTCAGAAGAGTATCTGCCTCTGGACCATTCTTCTCAAGCAAGGAAGAATGACTGTCCTGATTTCTGAACCTGGACCATTCCTCACCCTGGGCCATTCCTCCGACACTAAACAAAGTGTAACCTGAAGAAAATGAATCTGCCCTAAGGAATGCTTGTCCTTGATTGTTGAACCTGGACCATTCCCCACCCTGGGCCATTCCTCCCTCACTAAACAAAGTGCAACCTGGAGAGAATGAATCCGCTCTAAGGAATGACTGCCTGGGCCATTTCCCATGTTAATCACAAGAGGAAATGTTTGTCCTACACCAACCTCTAAAACAGACCATTTCTCATGTTAACCACAATGAGAAATCGTTGTCCGGCGAGGCGGGCCAGTCTTCTTGAGTAATCCTCAAGAAGAGAGACTGCCCCAGACAACTTCCCATGTTAACCACAATGGGAAGTCGTTGTCTATGGTACATTAGCAATCTGGACCATTTTCCAAACTGGAAAATGTCTGTCCATCAGAAATCTCAATCCACTTTCCAAACTGGAAAGAATCTGCTCTTCATATCCATCAATCAATAATACATCAGTGCTCCCTCCCAACCTGGGAGTCATCTCTTCCTTTTTCAATAAGGAAGTCGTCTCCACAAGCTCCATCTTGAGTACACAAACTCTTTCATCTTGAACAAGAGCTTTATCAAAATGGTTGCATATCTCCTCATATGTGGATAATGTAATGCTTGATTTCAAATGTACTTCGGTCTGGAACACTGGTTTTCTCTTAACGCTTTATGTAGCTCTGATCAATAAAGTATATCATTGTTGGAAAAACTAGAACGTATCCATGTGGCATTTCTTCTATCATCATGAGATATGATCTTCTGAGTAATCATCTTGATACAATATCTATGTTATAGAAAATCTTCATCACACTTTTGTTGTGCACTGGAGGTTCTCCACTAAGTTATCTTCTTCCATCTGCATACAAGGGTCTCTTTCTGGTATGCCTCAAATCCTTGAGGTTGCTCTTCATACACTTTGTTCAATTGCTCTGGAGAACAGTCTTTGCCTTTATCTGATGTAAAACTCCAACCCATGGATATTGCGGATGATATAATGACTCATGTAGAGGTATGTCTAGTTTACCGTAACGAGCAATCAACATAGTCTTTTCCCTCCATCTAGGAGAACCTCTAGTTCTAGATCTTGCAATGCTTTCATTCATAAGTCTTTCGTACATTGTTCTTCATCACAACTTTTAGTTCCTCTGCTTGATTGCTTTTAGTGAGTTCATATCAGGCTAGTAATCTTGTGATTCTCAATACAATGACTGGTTGTTTTGGCTTCTCTTCTTTCTTAGAATCTTCATGTTCTTCCTCATGTTTTTCTTTAACTCTTGGGTCCATGGAGTTTCTTATAGATTATGTGCTCTAAAGATTCCATTTATTTATTTCATCATAGGATCACGAATGTGGATGGACAACCAAGGATACTTTACGACTTTTCTTTGAAGAAATTTTCTTCTAAGGTCGAATTGAACACGTACTGCTTCTCATGTTTGCTATCATGGATATATACTTCATCATCTTCAATGGATCATAGGATTAGCTCCTTCATAATCCTTGCTTCATGTATGAGTGCATATAATCGGCTCCCTCCGTCTAACAGAGTCCACGGTTCTGTTTGCATCCTTATGGTCTTCTGCAATATATAATCGGCTCCCTCTGTCTAACAGAGTTTGTGCTTCCGTCTTATTGTCTTCTGCAAAACATCATAAGTCTTTCTCTAGATTGTCGACTTCTTTCTGTCTTTGCTTCTTCTAAGTCTCTTCTTGATTGATTCTGATTTCAGCTTATCTTGTAATAGCTCCCCCATGATTTGTTTGATGTATTTCATCCTTTCATGTGTATCATGTAACTTGTTTAACAATCATTATCTTGTTCTTCTTCCATAGGTATCATTCTTCTTGGAGCACATTATCTTCTAAGAGATAGATATACAAGATATGTACATAGACTATGCAAACAAGATATGTACAAGAAATAAGAAGAATATTGTTACCTTAAGAAGAAGAAGTCTCTTTCATCCTACTTAGTCTTCTTTGTGGGTTCCTTTTCTTCGACAATTGATGCTTCGTGTTTCTCCTTCCTTTTCATTAGCTCGGGACAATGATTCTTGTAGTGACCATACTTTCGACAGTTGAAGCATTGTATTTCTGAAATATTTTCTCTTGATTTGGCTTCCTCCTTGAACCAAACTTCCTTTTGTTCCTGAAATTCTTGAATCTTGCTATGAAAGCTTGATCTTCGTACTTCTTTTGGGGTTTCTCTTTTGCACTGATCTTGGATTCTTCTTGAGCACAACAAGTCCAAAGTTCTTCAAATGTAGGATACTTCTTCCTTGTGTTCATGCGTACAGCAAATGCATCCCATGTCTTGGGAAGACCATTGAGTACTATGTTTACCAATTCCTTCTTTGAAATGATCTCTTCAATAGCTTGTAGTTGATCTCTTAACTGAGAGATCCTCACAAAGTATGATGTTATACTGTCATCATCATTCATCTTCATGTCACAGAGCTCATTCTTCAAACTCATTACTTGTCCAATGTTTCTGACTGAGAAGGGGTTCGTTAGGGCATCGTACATCTTCTTCAATGAGTCAAGATGGGAGATGCAGGGTATCAAGTGCTCTTTTATGAGTCCACTGATACTCATGGCATTGATGTCACCGTCTTTGAACTTCTCCATAGTTGCAACGTTCTGCGGTTCCTTCTATTTTCCTTCTTCAAACTCTGGTTTCACGATCTTTCCTTTCACGATATCCAGCACTTTATTCTTAGCAAGGATGAGGTAAATCCTTGTCTTCCACGCTCTAAAGTTAGAAGTTCCATCTAACTTGTTTTCTGACTTCATAGAGTAAGGCATGGCTGCTTTGATTTGGTCAACCCTAGATCTGACCAAATAACTCAAACTTGACGTCTTGGCTGGCTAAGAGTATCAGGGGATGCGCTAGGCTAGGGCGCACTGATCTATCCGGAGATTAGTTCAATCTCTTCACTTAAGGTGCCTCAACAAGAGGATTAGGGTTTCTGCAACTGCACTTGCTAGTAACCCTAGTGGTAGTGCTTTGGTGACTACTCCTGCTAGAAACCCTAGCGCCAGTGCTTCAACGAGCTCAATATCCTTATGGTTATGTTTCCTTAGACTGAATGAAGGAGATGTGGGCCCATAACCTGTTAGAATATGAATGGATGTGCTCATTTTACCATCGACAATATCACTATTGTCACCCAACCATAGGCCAAAGCCACCCTCCGAGCACCTTAACCTTGACTGAGAATCATTACGAAAGCAAACCCTAGGCTAGTTAGCCAAACAAAATGTAGTGCACATTTCCTCAAGGATAGCGCATCAACAAGAGTTGATCAGATAGTCCAAACCCTAACCAAGAGATATTCCAAGCCAAACATGATCTGTGAGCTGCAGCAGCTGCAATGGCAGCGCTCCTGAAACCTGCGCACAAAACTGGGCACTGCAGCGCGCACGAGTGTTGCTCTGCAAATCTGAGACTGTCTGCCAGAATGAACACTGGCCTCCTGTATTTATAGTAATTCTGACTAACTGTCTAGGCCGACTTCTCATTCTAGGTATCTGTTTGTTCAGTATATATATTATTTCTTCTGGCCGACTTCTCATTTTGGGTATCTGTTTGTTCAGTATATATTATTTCTTCTGGCCGACTTATTCTCTTGGAGGCTAATAACCTAATACAAATTATCTTCTTGAATCGACAAGTCTTCTAGGGTTATTAGCCAACTCATTAGAGTTTCTTTTTACTTCCCAAAATATCCTATTATCGTCAAATTTACACGAGATAAATACCTTCTGCAACTACCATAATATCAACAATACCATACAATGAAATTCAAGCACAAAGTTCAAGGACTTTACTATTGTATTTCTATTGTACAAGACCATAAAGATGCACTAAAATTGAGACATCTAATTTGGGCACAAAATTCAAGGTGTTTTATTCAAATTTAGAGAGATAAATAGCTATGTATTTATGTATTTAATGCGAGTATGTTGATGTTGTAAACTCAATTTTTCCCATGAATTCAATAATAAAACGTTTTCCCCTTGTGGGTTTTTCCAAGGGCATTGTGGGTTTTTCCAAGGACATTGCCTAAAATGTTCATTGTTATTTTCAATGCTATACTTTCAAATTGCTTATAATCACTTGTATTTCTGTTCATGGTGATTTCATTGTTTTATATTTGAATAACTATAGGAGATTGAAATGTATTATTGAATAAATGTTTGAAATAAAATTTTGAACAAAATATAATGTAGTGGTATAAAAATTAGTTTTTTATTTAATTATTTTTTTAATAATTATGACAAAAGTTAATATATGTTATTAATATTTTTATTAATCATGATAATTTAGTCACTTGCATTTCTGTTCATAGTGATTTCATTGTTTTATATTTGAATAACTATAGGAGATTGAAATGTATTATTGAATAATAGGAGATTGAAATGTATTATTGAATAAATGTTTGAAATAAGATTTTGAACAAAATATAATGTAGTGGTATAAAAATTAGTTTTTTATTTAATTAATTTTTTAATAATCATGATAAAAATTAATATATGTTATTAATATTTTTATTAATCATGATAATTTTGAAATATAATATAATAATATGAATTTTAAATTGATTAGTCACTTTATTTTTGTTCATTGTATTTTTGTTAACGGTTCCAATAAATTGAATGTGGTCCAATTGTTTGTTTTATTGGTGAATAACTATAGGAGATTGAAATCTATTGTTGACTAAATGTTTGAGATAAGATTTTCGAAGAGTTAAAATATAATGTAGTGGTATAAAAAATAGTTTTTTATTTAATTAATATTTTAATAATTATGATAAATTATTAATATTTTATTGGTGAATAACTATAGAGATTGAAATCTATTGTTGACTAAATGTTTGAGATAAGATTTTTGAAGAGTTAAAATATAATGTATATATGTTATTAATATTTTTATTAATCATGATAATTTTGAAATATAATATAATAATATGAATTTTAAATTGCTTAGTCACTTTATTTTTGTTCATTGTATTTTTGTTCAAGGTTCCAATAAATTGAATGTGGTCCAATTGTTTGTTTTATTGGTGAATAACTATAAGAGATTGAAATCTATTGTTGATTAAATGTTTGAGATAAAATTTTCGAAGAATTAAAATATAATGTAGTATTATTTTTGTTCATTGTATTTTTGTTCAAGGTTCCAATAAATTGAATGTGGTCCAATTGTTTGTTTTATTGGTGAATAACTATAAGAGATTGAAATCTATTGTTGATTAAATGTTTGAGATAAAATTTTCGAAGAATTAAAATATAATGTAGTGGTATAAAAATTAGTTTTTTATTTAATTAATATTTTAATAATTATGATAAATTATTATTATTTTATAAGAGATTGAAATCTATTGTTGACTAAATGTTTGAGATAAAATTTTCAAAGAGTTAAAATATAATGTAGTGGTATAAAAATTAATTTTTTATTTAATTAATATTTTAATAATTATGATAAATTATTAATATTTTATTGGTGAATAACTATAGGAGATTGAAATCTATTGTTGACTAAATGTATGTTTGAGATAAGATTTTCGAAGAGTTAAAATATAATTTAGTGGTATAAAAAATAGTTTTTTATTTAATTAATATTTTAATAATTATGATAAATTATTAATATTTTTATTAATCATCATAATTTTGAAATGTGTAATATAATGATCTGAAAATTGCTCAAATGAAATATGGTAATATGAAAATAAAAAATTATTTTCTTAATCTTCCATATTCAATTTTTTTAATTTCCCGTACCTTTCAAATTTCCCTTCAGATTTCCCGTATGATGACTTTCAGTGAGGGTGAATGTGTACATTGCATGCATTAATATTATTATTGTGCATCATCCATCACCCACCACATCACACGACATCACACAATAGTGTGTTTGTTGACTACTTATGGCCAGCCTTTTTCTTGTAATAATAAAAAGAACATTATCAAAATATACTTATATTCAATAGACTTTCTAGTTTATGAAAATTTGCCCAGCCTTGGATTGGTGAAGGGCCTCCTGCAGCATTGTCAATGATATATATAGTTGGCCTCCTTGCCTTTTGGGTGTACACTGTATATGTTCAAATGAACTGGGAATAACTCGCATTACTTGGCACCTACCATTTTAGACTCCATATCTCTACATTCATTTATCATTCCCCATTCACGCTTTACTTTTCGGTTGTTTACGATTCACAGAAATTATCATTTTACAATCACTCTAGCCCTACCAACAAAATGGACAAAGAAATCCAATATACATCTTTTCAATCGTTAACAAAATTACAAAATCACACCGTTGTTAATCTTGGGATAACCAGTAACCAGGACTCGTGGGAGTAAACTTGCTGCGGTCGATATCATTATGCCTAGCACCTGGTGCTATCAACTCTCACCCAGCAATGTAATAAAAAATACTTTCAACAGCACAAATAGGACGTAATACAAGAATAACGTTCTCACAAGTAGTGTGCTAGTTTACTGTTAAGTGTGGACCTGGATCTATAATATAGCAAGTAGTGTGAAAGTTTAGTTTAAAGTGTGATCCCGGTTCGTTCAATGAGCATTGCTGTAATGAGAAGGGCAGATTTGAATACATGCTGTCTTACATTAAAATGAAAGTACTAATATACACCGCAATCACTTTTGCATCTGGACAGGCCTGCCAATGCCAAAATACATTAAGCTGGGTCATCATTTGAATAGACGCAACGTAATTTTGTGAGAACACAATCATACCATGATATTCATTATGTTTTTATTATTATATAGATACCAAAGACAATTGCAAAAAAAAAATTAATAGATAAGCTGAACATTTATTGATAAACAGAAAATTGATATATGAACAGAAGACTCGAGGCACTCTAAATACTATAAATTTCATCAATATGATCTTTTAGACCCATTTTTCTTATTCAATCCCCAAGACATAGAGAAATATAAGCATTACAAAAAATGAAATTCTAAACCCGTTTAATCCAGTTCCACAATAACTAAGAGATGGGGTGCGTGGAAAAATAAAAATCATCATTCTATCAATTTACCAAAGGAGTTGGGCCGATAGAAACGAAACTCAAATCACTATACAGCAGTCTATCATGAAAATCTTACAATCACTGAGCTGAAAACAGCATTTCGGACCTCCTGGGAAAAATTTTCAGTTTGCATCAGATAAATTTACACCAGTTTCGTATTTTTACCATAAGACACAAAAAAACACACTGTAGTCTTGTTTTTGTGATGAGAAACCTATATGAGATCACTGCAAGTTTTTTGCCTGTTATCAGAAACAGGAAGCTGGCACAAACATCACCCAAGCCCCCTTCCCCAATAAAGAGGGAGGAGAGGAGAAAGCATAGGAACTAGATAATGCAGACATTTAACTGTGCAACACATATATGAATGGACGTCTAGTCATGGTCATATATTTGCATTTCAAATGGGAAAGATAATGAACGAGTATTGCTTGGGACCTTTATTGAAGGTAATTTTCKAACTCTGCACTAAAATCTACTTTCATAAAGCACTRACAYGAAAAATTTAGATGCATGCATAATTTAAGGTWAAAAGAAACATATAAGGACTTTCTAATCTAAATCATATAAGATCAACATGATCCTTGTGAAAAGCCCAACATGATTAGTATTGTTATAAAATAAAAATKAAGCTTGCATGAAACAGATAAACAGGAATCTRGATCGCGCAGTATAACTAAAGTGTGATCACTGCATATCCAACTTAATCAAATCAACAATGCTAGATGAAATCWTTCAAAATGGAAAGCTGATTTCCAGTWTCTAGAACGAACAAAATCCTACACCCATGTTTAACCATACTGAGTCAAGACATTTCAATATGCYTCTCATTTTCAYAGACATGAAAAATGAGAGGCTGAGACATCCTATCTAAATAAAATAACTTATTTATGATTCCTCTTCAGATCCAGTGCCAGAGCCAGCACCATTAGCTTGATTATGCTTCCTAGCATACCTCTGGTTTCTTAGGAATTTTGGGTCCATCTGCAAAAATTAAATTACTGAGAAATTGTTATAAATGTCCATACATACAATTCCAGAAATTAAATTATATCACATAGCCCTCACAATGAATCTGTTAGAAGCCCAAAATTTTACAGAATATGGACAATAATAAAAGAAATGATAATGGACAATAATATAAGAAATGATAACATACCCCTTTCCTTGATGTGTGTCTGTGTTTTTTTGGCTTCTTAATTCCATTCTTGTGATTCTTGTAAGATTGGTTGTGAGCTGTGTGATTCTTTGACTTTGCCATCTCCTGCAAGGTTCGGCACTTAATACTATCAATGATAGAATCGAAAAAACAATCAACAATCATTCACCTTATGATGCAACAATAGAATCCAATATTCAGAATATGACTAGCAGTCTAGCACCCTAGAGACAACCTCTAGAACTACAATGACACAATGTTATTGCACAATTAATTATTTTACTGTATTGCATGTGTTCAATGAGAAAATTGATGTAGCACCCTAGGCCAACATCAAGAACTACAAGTCAATATTATTGCCAAACTTACTTTAGCATATCTCATTTGCTCAATAAGAAAATCAATGCCCATTATATTTCTTCTGAATTAATCACATGTACTCGCCAACATTGATACGGGTAGCAACCTTAGTACAATGTATTCTTGACACAGGTAGCAACCTAGTCAAACATGTATCCTAAATAGAGAATAATTTTGACAAGACATTTGCCAGTCACTGCTTATGCTGGTGAGTGTTGTTTAGCATGTGCAACAGCGGAAGGCATTTACTAAATAACTAGCATAGATCTGATCCATTAGCCCTGGATCTATTAAGCAATGAGAAGGATCAAAAAGAAACCGATGCACAAACCTATCGGCACTTGAAAGATCCAGGGTTAAGATAGATCTATGACAAGTTTATTTTATGATTACATTTTTTTACATTATGGTAAATAATGGTGTTCTTTTATTCTCTTTTTACATTACAGACCTTAATTTTTTATTTTGCTTTATAAGCATTACACACGGATGGACAGACATGTCACATGACAAATCTCATTCACCTGGGCTGTAGAGTGCACCTCACTTCTCTCGGTGCAATTAGGAAAAATAAATCTTAAGATCAACCAATTATTTGACATTGCCACAATTGAAAGATTATGTAAATGGATAATATCACAAAAGTACTTCGTCGGTCATTCCAATATGACATTTTTTCATTGAGACAAGGGATCTTGTTTCTTCCCATCAGATCCACTAACATTACATTGAAGAAATTGTGAATGCTCCATACAATTGTGACTTGGACTCCCTAATGAAGCAAAATGGTAACAAAGGATGGGATTTCAAGACCAGTTGGTCCTTTTGAGTTTCAAAAGAGGATTGAAAGCTTTGACAGATTCATAATTCACACAGGCAAGTTGCAAGCAGGCATGCAAATACTACAGCAGGCTATTCTGTTATTCATTAGGTGAATGATGTCAAAGCTTTGATATTTAAAGTAAGATGGACAAACTTCATACTCAATCCCACCGGTAGTATCTGTACAGTGTATTCATTAGGGGATTAATGTCAAATCCTTCAAATTTGAAATCAGATGGACAAACTTAATGATGTGGCCAGCAGATTTCTACTTCAATTTCTCTTTTCCAAGGAATCATTACTTCATTTACAAAGTGTCCAAGATATTATGGCAGAAGCTAATGTAAAATGAAGGTATTCTGATCCTTTCAAATCATACATCTGACATTCATTGTTTCTTATCATCACTTGAACTCAATGTGGCAAATATCACTTCTATATCACTAAGAGTCTGGAAAGAAACTTATTTGAAATATCGGGCTGGAAAATATTGGCAAGCATAAACATGAACCTGGGAAAACTCAGAAAAATCAGCCACCTGAAATAATCAGAAATATCAGGAAAAATTGGAGATATTTGCAACACTGCTTCAACTAAGAGAGGTGGCAAATTTGTGTGCATACATGGCAATCATAAGGAGTATTGACTCCCTCTACATCAAAATAGTAGTTTTACAGGGGAGGGAAAACATATACCAACTTCCAAGCCTCAGTTGACATTACTCCAAGAAGGCATGCATGGATGAAAGGTTGCAATTCCACATCACCCAGAAGCAATCCAAGTTGTAACTAATGATAATAAATGTTTTGGTGTTTAGGAGGCGTACTACTTGTTCAGCAAGCTGAAAAGCAGACACTATATTATTTAAATAAGGGATATTTCCTAAAACGGTCCTGGAAATTGTTGAGGTAAAACAAACATTTATTAACTGGAGTTCCGTACACTGGACTATTGAACTCCTGAATGAGATTGATCACCTAATCAGCAATTTGGGAACCTTGTTGGAGCAGCTACTTAATCTCTACATCTGCCTGAGATGGCACTACCACCAGACATCATCTTATAAAATCTAGGGCCTGAAACAGCAACACTTTCCACAGACATGAATAGTGAGGTGGCCACAAGGTTTCAAGCATCTAGAACTTCGGGAGTAACCGCACCTCCCCTTTTCTAGTCAAGTTTCTGCTAGGATTAGTTAATTATATTTTCGTATAAGCTCAATGCTTCCAAATGTTAATTCCTCTTTCTGTAAACTCGAAACAAGAAACTTCCTCACCGGTATGTAAATACTTCACAAGGAGAATTATCACTCAATCTTAAGTACAATAATACAAATTGGACTGCTCAACATGTAAGCAAACAAAGAAACAGACAAGCCCCAACAAAACGCCTGCCTAAGAATGTATCCTCCAAACCATACTCTTAGAGCAATTTATTTGGGGATTGTGAAGAGACAAACCACTACCAAAATTTATAATTGCTCAAGGCTATCAACACCCTGCCCCAAGATTTCTCGATAACTTAAGGCTATGAAATCAATGACCCGAACATTTCTCAGTGGTCAAAAAGACTTCTTAAAACTGCACTTCACCAGAATGTACAAGCAGCACTTAATTTGGGGATGATGATGACTAGTAGCAAAGATCAATCGTTCGAGGTCCTTAACATGATGCCCACAGATTTCTCAATAGCTTAAGGTCATCGATAGTCTAAACATTTCTCAGCTGTTCGAGGTCATTGATATGGTGCCCCATTTACATACATACAAACAGATATACACACTCACATAAAGCGGTCGAAATGCCAAGATCAGAATTTCGAAGGAAAAAAACACTGGCTCTTAACCACTGAAATCCAAATGCAAGTGCAGTTTACAAAAGAAAATTAGATCAAATACCCAAAATTAAGACAGACGTGTATACTATGTTTTGTTTAATAAAATGAAGGCTTCAGTAGGCATTGTGCAAGCATACAAACATATAAGCCCGTTTTTGAACTGGTAGACCTCGAAGCTGAATGTACCCATCTATAAAAGCCAGACCAGAAGCCACCACGACTGGCAATATAAATTCCTTTTAAATCTGGCATCCATGCTTAAGAAGAAAATATAGCCAAGAAGTGGGATAACCCAAACCAAAAACCTAAAACGCGACCGAATAGACTTTAAATAGAGGCCTCGTAATCTAAGGCCGGAACCATAACCCACGGCTATGAAAGTACAGGTAAACGAAACAGCCGCAAACAAGTTTTGCACGATCCCAGATATTAAAAAGATGGAACAATAAAGTGATCTTTCAGGAATCATTCAACACAAATTCAAGCAAAGCTCCAAAAGAAAAAGGATTTGGAAGAAAACTGCAGAAACCTATAACCTAAGATCCAGTGCACTTCCTGCTGATATATCAAGGGAACTATCAATAGTGTCGCTTCACACAGCCAATATGTCCTATCAGATCTACAATAAAATAGCAAAAATGTAAACTTGAAATTGACCCTAACGCAGCCATTAATTCATGGTGCAGCGTCTGTAAAAGTCATGGAAGAAAAACGCATACCTTTGTCTAGCTGCAATTCGTTTGCAGACTCTTCGCTACTGGTTCCTCTTACGAACGAGAATAAGAAAAGGCAAACGTTACGACATAGGGTTTATATCAAACCCTCATCGTTTTCAAAACCCTAGCGCTTTGAGTATATACGATCATGCGCTCGTATATACGGTCGTATAATACGTAGTCACGACGTAGGTAAGTGAAAAATACATATCGGTTTTTGCAGCCTTTTGTGTTAGTGATTCCTCTACATTAGATTCATAAATTAAGGAACTCGCGTAGATATGTCTTTGGGATAATAGAACCCCTCCCCTTGTTATGAATTAATTAAGAATTAGTTTGTTTACCTTCATTTTAATTTTGGATTTATCAAGTGTTTAGAAAATTAAAAAAAAATTGAGGTGCAGGTTTTAATGTAGTTAAATAGTTTAAAAAGTGAAATAAATTGAATCATAATTGTTTATCATTGTGTTTGATATTCATACACTCGCATCAAATTTGCATTTTGAGGGTTTTTTTGTGTTTATGGAGAACATGTGTTTTTCTATGTCCATGGAGAACGATTGTCCTAGCTCTCTTAGCCATATGACCTTCCACCTTGTTGCCAACTAGCTCTTCTTCAAAGGTGCTTCAAACCCCTCAAATCTAAACCAAATGACTATAGTAAACATACCTTCCAAGACAACCCCCAAGCAGTCACGCAAAAAATCTTCACATACAACCGTCTAGCCAAGGTTTTCCTCCAACAATGTCACTTCAACCTATGCCCTGAGTACCTCCTTCTAGTATAGGACAATTTCTCTCTTTTCACATGAACCAAGTGCACCATGGAGATCTTTCAATGGCTCCTTTCAATGTGACACATACGATTGGTTTTAAATCAAATGTATCATACAACATTGTCTCTTCCTTTAAACCAAGTTAGCATGCAACCTTTGTCGTTTTCCCTTAGACAAGTAGACATGAAACATAAACTAACATGTAGGGCATGTTGATATTATGGTAGCTGCAGGAGGTATTTACCTCCATGTGTAAACCTGACGAGAATAGAATACTCCGGAAAGCAAGAAGAAACCCTAATGAGATGGCTAATAACCCTAGAAGACATGTCGGCTCAAGAGGATAATTTATATTAGGTTATTAGCCTCCAAGAGAAGAAATCGGCCAGAAGAATTAATATATATACTGAACAGACAGATACCCAGAATGAAAAGTCGGCCCAGGAAGTTAGCCAGAATTAGTATAAATACAGGAGGCCAGTTCTCATTCTGGCAGGCAGTCTCAGAATTGCAGAGCAGCAACTTGTGTGCACTGTAGTGCCTAGTCTTGTCTACAGGTTTGAGGAGAGCTGTCATTGCAACTGCTGCAACTAGCAGATCACATTTGGCTTGGACTATCTCTTGGTTAGGGTTTGGACTATCTGATCATCTCTTGTTGATGTGCTATCCTTGGGGAAAGGTGTGTTGCCCTTTGTTTGGCTATCTAACCTAGGGTTTGCTTTTGGAATGATTCTTTGTCAAGGTTAAGGTGCTCAGAGGGTGGCTTCGGCCTATGGTTGGGTGACAATAGTGATATTGTTAATGGTAAAACGAGCACATCCATTATATTCTAACAGGTTATGGGCCCACACCTCCTTCATTCAGTCTAACCGATGGAAGGAAACATAGCCGTAGGGATATTAAGCTCGTTGAAGAACTGTCGCTAGGGTTTCTAGCAGGAGCAATCACCATAGCACTGCCACTAGGGTTACTAGCAGGTGCAGTTGCAGAAACCCTAATCTTCTTGTTGAGGCACCTTAAATGAAGGGATTGACCTAATCTCTGGATAGATCAGTGCACCCTAGCCTAGTGCATCTTCTGGTACTCTCAGAAAGCCAAGACGTGAAGTTTGAGCTTTTGGTCAAATCTAGGGTTGACCAAGTTAAAGCAGCCATGACTTACTCTATGAAGTCAGAGAACAAGTTAGATGGAGCTTCTAACTTCAGAGCGTGGAAGACAAGGATTGATCTCATCCTTGCCAAGAATAAAGTGTTGGATATCGCGAAAGGAAAGATCGTGAAACCAGAGTTTGAAGAAGGGAAAGAGAAGGAACCGCAGAACGTTGCAGCTATGGAGAAGTTCAAAGACGGTGACATCAATGCCATGAGTATCATAGTGGATTATATAAAAGACCACTTGATACCTTACATCTCCCATCTTGACTCATCAAAAAAGATGTACGATGCCCTAACAAACCTCTTCTCAGTCAGAAACATTGGACAAGTAATGAGTCTGAAGAATGAGCTCTGTGACATGAAGATGAATGATGATGACAACATAACATCATACTTTGTGCGAATCTCTCAGTTAAGAGA
>ML784553.1:379044-396091 GCA_009831015.1 Picea engelmannii | reverse complement strand
TTCCAGTGTTCCAAACAATGATATACTTTATTGATCAGAGCTACATGAAGCCTTCAGAGAAAAACTAGTGTTCCAAACCGAAGTACATTTGAAATCAAGCATCACATTATCCGTGATGAAGTCCAGAAAGGAGAAAGTGGTTCACCAATAACATATCTCCACAGATGAGCAGATAAGCAAACATTTTGGTAAAGCTTCTATCCAAGATGAAAGAGTTTGTGTACTCAAGCTAGAGCTCGTGGAGACGACTTCTTTATTGAAAAAGGAAGAGATGAATCCCAGGTTGGGAGGGAGCATTGATATGTATTGATTTATGGATAGTCATTTTTCAGTTCAAAAAATGGTCCAGGATGAGCAGTTTCCTTTCCAGTTCGGAAAGTGGATTGAGATTTCTGACGGACAGACATTTTCCAGTTCGGAAAATGGTCCAGATTGTTGATGTACCATAGACAACGACTTCCCATTGTGGTTAACATGGGGAGTGGTCTAGGGCAGTCTCTCTTCTTGAGGGTTACTCAAGAAGACTAGCCCGCCTCGCCAGACAACGATTTCTCATTGTGGTTAACATAAGGAATGGTTTGTTTTGGAGGTTGGTACAGGACAGTCTTTTCCTCTTGTGGTTAACAGGGGAAATGGTCCAGATAGTCATTCCTTAGGGTGTATTCATTCTCTCTAGGTTGCACTTTGTTTAGTGTCGGAGGAATGGCCTAGGGTGGGGAATGGTCCAGGCTCAACAATCAGGGACATGCATTCCTTAGGGTGGATTCATTCTCTCCAGGTTACACTTTGTTTAGTGTCGGAGGAATGGCCCAGGGTGGGGAATGGTCTAGGCTCAGAAATCGGGACATTTATTCTTCCTTGCTTGAGAAGAATAGTCCAGATAGTTCATCATTGATGTCTTACCTTTTGAGAGTAGATGCTCTTTTGAGATCTCACAAATGTGAGTGGAAGAATGGCCCATATGATTCAATTTATATCATAACATTGTTTATGTGCAGGTTGATATCAGATGATTGTTATGAAGATTGTATGATAGTAGATATATACTACTGTGGTGGATGTGTTCCACTGTTTGATCAAGTACTTGTGTGTTACTTGGTGTGGTAGTGTACCACTGGATTCTAGTTATGTACTACTATGGATAGACACAATTGTGTTCTATTTTATTCTAATTGCCTTGAAGACTATCAACAGTATTGGAAATGATTATTAGCTAGATGGATGATCAAAGAACAGAGATTTCCTAGACGGAAAATGGTTCAGAACATTTACTCTTCTAGGACATATGTCCAGATCAGAAGAATGGCTCTTGTATCACTCTGTGGTGTGAGTGACTTATTCAACATCATGTCTAATTACTCAGATGGAGTATGGTTTCAAGAAATGATATGGCTGATGATACTGATGGTGATGATGGTGCTCATGATCTAGTCATGAGATAGTCTATGTTGATGCTACCGGGTGAATGGTATGTTCATGCTCAAGACCATTACCTGTAATACCTCCCTAGCCAGGAGGGAGTGTTGATATTATGGTAGTTGCGGGAGGTATTTACCTCCACGTGTAAACCTGGCGAGAATAGAATACTCTGAAAAGCAAGAAGAAACCCTAATGAGTTAGCTAATAACCCTAGAAGACATGTCGACTCAAGAGGATAATTTATATTAGGTTATTAGCCTCCAAGAGAAGGAGTAGACCAGAAGAATTAATATATATACTGAACAAACATATACCCAGAATGAGAAGTCGGCCTAGGCAGTTAGCCAGAATTAGTATAAATACAAGAGGCCAATTCTCATTCTGGCAAGCAGTCTCAAAATTGCAGAGCAACAACTTGTGCGCACTGTAGTGCCCAGTCTTGTGCACAGGTTTGAGGAGAGTTGCCATTG
Organism: Picea engelmannii; assembly: GCA_009831015.1. Taxonomy (NCBI): domain Eukaryota; kingdom Viridiplantae; phylum Streptophyta; class Pinopsida; order Pinales; family Pinaceae; genus Picea; species Picea engelmannii. Next base: position 394,202 of record ML784553.1, on the reverse strand, counting down.
CAATTGCTGCAGCTAGCATATCACATTTGTCTTGGACTATCTCTTGGTTAGGGTTTGGACTATCTGATCAACTCTTGTTGATGCGTTATCCTTGGGGAAAGGTGCGTTACCCTTTGTTTGGCTATCTAGCCTAGGGTTTGCTTCCAGAATGATTCTCTATCAAGGTTAAGGTGCTCGGAGGGTGGCTTCGGCCTATGGTTGGGTGACAATAGTGATATTGTCAATGGTAAAACGAGCACATCCATTATATTCTAACAGGGCATGTCACCAATTTTGACCTTACATGAGAAAAGTAGCTTTGTAATTCATTGAACTTCAATAGACCTTTGAGATTGAACTTAGAAACCCCAAGCGCCTCTTAAGCATTCAAAACATTCTTCACGACCTCCCTCAAACCAAACCTCAACCTTCAACCTCCAAGGCCATTATAGTTGAGCTTGCCTCCCAACCTTATGTGTCTCCTTCTCAAAGAAGAAGGTCATGTGGGTCTTTCCCTTCCTAAAAGTATTGCCCTACCTCGAAGGATGTTTCTTCCAAGAGTTCTCATATAACTTTTCACATAGATGATCAACCTCTTAGCCTAAAACAAAGATGAGGTGTAAATATCCCCAGTGCAATACTCACCTTACCTCTAATTACCATGTCATTAGAGAAAGGACTTCGCCAAGTCTATTCATCCATACAAGATGGGACATCTCAACATGACATTGCTCTTGAGCCTAAAAGTCATGTTTCCTTATTCCAATGTGACACATAGTCTCCTCCCCTAATGGTGGAGGTTCATGAGACTAGTGTGGGGGTTCACATGCTTGTGAGTGCAAAAACTCTCTCTTAGCTAGTTGTTAGAGCTAGATTAGACAATGAAACGTGAGTGGACAACAATATAATCAATTACATTACCCTCTAGGATTAAACAATGGATTCAATGATTTCAATAAAATTCCAACAACATTCTTGTGGGAAAAGAGCAATAACTTATTTATTCCAATGGAAAAGCAAATAAACCATATGTTATATCACACAGGGAGAGAGATTGCAGTAGGTGAGCTCTGATGTTCTCCTTGGGAGGGTCCTTTCAACCTCTATGTAGACTCAATCTCAATCTCTAAAAATGTTGAGCAACATTTTCCTCTTGTGAATGGCCACTTTGAAGGGCAGATAAACAACAAGAGAGTAAACAAACAAGGAATTTATGAGTGGGAGCAATGGATTCCTCACTCTTTGGTCTTGTTTCTTTAACATAACTTTGTTATGAAATCCTCCTTTTTAATGCTTAGCCATGGCTTATATTTTAAGCAAAAATGAACCCTTATCTTGAATTAGTTCTCTTGTGCTTAATGAGACCTCGAGGAAGGCCAAAGGACTAAGTGTTTGTGACATGGGAGGCTCAAGTCATTCTATACACATCCACTTCACCATTTCAACATTTCTTTGGGCATTTATGAACGACAAAGTAGTGAGTTTATAGTGATTACAAGGGTTGTGTGACTATTGAAGCTTTTTCAACACAATTGGCACAAGTATTGGGGGATATATTACACAATCCTAGAGATGGTCGATTGAAGGTTTGACTTTACTTGGTGGCATGCAAATAGCTTGTGAATCATGTGATTAGTTGTCGTATGTGAGTTGTATGTGGATTTTTGATGTTTTCAAGTACGACCACTTAAATTTCACAGGTGAACGAAATTAGGGTGAACAATTTCCCCCTAGTGTGTGAGGTTAGGAGAATCTCATACAATTGAAAGACATCATGTGTTTTAACAAACATGTTGTAATAGAAAGGCATAGAGAGAGAGAGAGAGTCGGCAACAAAGGGAGGATCACCCATGAAGAAATGATGGAGACCCACTATAAAACAAACAAGGGGGGGTGATATATATAATATCTTTACAAACGAGGTGAGTATTCCCATGCTCGTGAAACTTTCAAAGCAAAATACGTTATAGAACCATAGTGAGAGGAGCCAAAACTTGATACATTTAAAAATTAATATTGCTTACACCTAATACAAGTGAGGGAATAGTGATGCTCGGGAGGGAGGAGAACTATAGAAAAAGGAAGTCCATTGGGATGTGGGACTAGAACATGTAAGGGGCTACCATGAGGGAAGCTCCCATTGAAGGCTCAAAACATTGTTGAAAGGAGTCATGCGTGTTTGAGGTCTTTGACTGGATTTGGAACATTGGAACCATCAAAATGTACAAATCTCCTTAATGTGAAAGTGAGTTGAAGTCAAACACGGGAGAAATGATTAGTTAGAGAGCAATAATCAAACTCCTTGCTAGATTTAAGGAAACTCGTATATAAGGTAAATGGGAACCAAGGTATCGAGGCATCTAAACCAACCCCTAAAGTAATTAAGATGATGTCGATAAAGGAAGATTTGTTGGAAATAGGGATAGAGGAACCCTTAGAAACCAACATGAGGTGTAGAAATAAGTGGACAAATGTATTAGACTAATGCTTTAACATAAGTTGTTAGGTAGTTAGAAAGGTAGTGGAGGTCATTCAATGTAAGGGGGACTAGGTCCACTATATTATTAAATAAGGCCCACTATGGTAGTTAGATATAATAAATAGGTAGTTAGATATAATAAATAGGTAGTTAGATATAATAAATGTAAGATGACTTCTTAGAAGGTTCTGCTTCTAGAATATTCCTCATCTATAATGTTCTTAGGTGATGGTGGCACTATATAAAGGGGTTCAAGCAATGTAATGGGATATGAAGAGAAGTATTGTATTTGGAGCTCAAGTTCATTAGGAGGTTGCCCCCTCGAAGGGGCAAGTGAACAAGAGAGGATCCCTTCTATAATAGGATCTATTGTATGGTGTTGCCCTACCTCAAAGGTTTTCTATAATAAAAGTGTGGTTTCTTCTATATTGCATTTTGGATCTATTGTGTATCCAATATTTGTGGTGATTGTATTTGTAGATCTACTTGGGTACTTAACAATTGGTATCGAAGCACTTTCCTTGGCAAAAATTATGGGCAATTTTTTTTTTCTATTTTTGCAGGTTTTTTCGGATATGAAAAAGAGAATCGCAACATTCTGGATGATATATGTATATTTTTGTGCAAAATTTTCAGAAACTGATTGTATATCTGAGTTCCTCTCATAAAAACACCCAATTTAAAATAAAATAAAAATCGTCTGAAACAGAGTCTAAGAAATAAAGTTATCGACATTTTAAAATCTTATATTTTCAGGGTTTTTTCGTGGACGGTCTCGTGGTTTTTTTTATTTCTGTAGTAGTTAGGGATGAATTTTCCAAAACAAATTACAGATCTGAGTTCCTCTTTCAAAAATAGTTGATTTCAAAAAACGAATCACCCGAATCGGAGCTCCGGAAGTGAAGATATAGCCGATTTAAAATCGGTCATTTTCTAGGGTCTTCATGATAGTGGTAGAACTGCAGAGTTCATAACTTCTCACATGGTGCTAAGATTTCAACCAAATCAAAACAATTGTTTAGATACTTTTGAGAGCTTTGTTTTGGTATATTATATGTGGTCTTTCTAATGGATATTCACTCTCACCTTAGGGAAATTTTACGGCGGATTGAAGCCATCAAAGCCAATATGCATGACCATTTACAAGGCATCAAGGATAGTCTACATGACCCCATAGACAGTTATCACAATATTCAAATGTCCTTGGCTCACCTACAGGAGGGATATATTATGGCGGACATCATGGATGAATATCATCAAGAGGTGTATGCTTGGTATGCTTTGGAGGACGATTGTGATGATTGATATATGGATAGTTGTCATTTTTGGGATGACAACCACTTCCATCTTCTATTTGATGAATCTTCTCCCCCTTGGGTAGAGAACTTCCTCGAGAGTAAATAAGATCATTCTTTGCATATTCTTCTTTAGTTTTATTATTCTTTAGTAGTAGTGGATGCATTTTTTGTCGATTCTAAATATTTTGATCCACGTGACCAATGTCATTCTTTAGAGCATCATTTTCAGTTGGTTTCCAAGTTCCAATACCTTCAACGTTGAGTTCACATGAGCACTTGGACATGGGACCCGTTGACCACCTATTTTCACTAGGGGTCAGCGTCATGTACCATGAAGATATGTACCTTGTGGTACAACAAGTTGAAGACTTTTGGCTCAATAGGGCAATTCTGCCCCCATCTTTGTTTTATACTTGGAATGTTCGCTCCTCTGCGTGGGATAATAATGTAATGTGTTAGCATGGGTCATTGTTTTAGGTTAGTTTCCTAGGACTTTATCATTAGGGAATTCCTTTCATCGAGTGTTTTTTTCCCTCAAGCAATTAATCTTGCTTACTGACAATTTTAATTATCCTTGAGTTTTTCACTCAAATAATTCTCCAAAGTGGTGAAAGGCGCTCTAATGATCGATCCCAATAGGTGACTAAGGTTTAGAAGTGTTTTATATGACCATGCTAGATCTCTCCTAGAGGCTTGCAAAATTTCGTTAAGTTTAGATAGGATTTTTTAATAAACAAAATTTCCATAAATTGAAATTTTTTAATTATTTTTGATGTAAAGTGTAAAAAATTGGTCCTTGGGGATATTGTATAGGGGTATGGGTACTCAAATCAAATGGTTTGTGACCCCCTACACTCTTGGACCAAGTTTCATCTCAATTGGATAAGTTTTTCTAGGTCAATGTCCATGACGAGTCCAAGTCAGTCATAAACCAACATTTAACTGGCTAAGGTAAAAAAACCAAATTTTGTAAAAATGACTAAAGTCATGGAAAATGAGGGGGAAATGATTCGTAATGTCATTCCTTATTTAGGGAAACATTTTAAAGTGAAGGAGGACCCCCCAAGGCAAGTTTCAAGCATTTGTTGAGTCCCCTAAGGGGAAGTGTGCCCCCTCTTCTTGAACTTTAGCAAAAAATCAAAATGAAGAGTTGGATAGGGGCCCCTCACCTTGGGCACCCCCCTTGGTGCTAGGTTACAGGTTTAGACAACTTGAAAGGGGGATCCACCCCCTCACACCTCATATATCTCTCCTAAAGTGCACCCCTCTCTCATGTGGTGTGCCCCCCTTGAGTGGAGCCCCCTCTTGCATGGATGCCACTTGTAAAGCATGCAAGGGGGGTCTACCTCGCCTTCCTCCCTTAAAAGAAAGGCCTCCCCTTCTCTTTTCTCCATCTAATTTTAGAGAAAGTCTATGTTGCCCAAATTTCTCCCATTCTCTTCTTTCTCTCTCCCATTCTCTCATTGTAAATCTTGCTGCAAGTATTTGTAGCAACATTTTGTGAATAATAAAAGAAGCTTTGGAGGATCTATTGTGTGCACTGGGAGTCTTCTTGGTGTTGTTCATGGTGTTCTTGTGAGGTGATATTGCTGCATTTCAATTCTCGTATTTCTTGTTTTCATTAGTTTAACTTGGAGACCCAAGCAACGTATTTTGCTTGAGAAGGATTGGTAGTAGTATTGCTATTAGTTTTGTGATTGTTTCTTTCAAGTTTGGAAAATATTTTGCAAGATTATTAGATGCACTCACCTCCTTGTTGTATTGTGTAGCAAGAATATATTCATTTGCATGTCATCAAAGGCTTCGAAGAGGGAATTTCAGATCTGGAAATTCACTCATTCAACCATCCAAGGCTTCATTTATTTTTATGTTCTCATATCCATCATTTCCTCTTACTTTTAAGCATTTATTTGGTTTGAAATAGTCATTTAAACTTCACTTTTATGTTCACAATTTTATCCTTTTAATTTATGTTTTATGTACTAACATAAATTAACAATTTCTAAGTGTTTTGTAGCATTTTCCAGTAAGCAAAACTTGTTGTTTTATGCAGGTTCTCGTCAGGTTAAGGGGAGGTGATGCTCATTTTTGGCCTCAAAAGACTCAAGGAAGCCTCCAAGAGTTTGGGTACCAAACCCCCTTCCATTTTTCATTTTCTAAAGCATTATAAGCAGCCCAAGAGAGTCTCTTGGGCTTGCATTCTCATTTCTAATTCACAAAAAATGATATTGTAATTTAGTTGTAATTTATTGTCCACACCTTGCATAGTGATTGGTTTTTCCATCCATGCAGAATCATGAAGGCTAGAGTAGATTTTAATTTTATGTTTTTACTTGTCTCACTTCTCCCATAAAGAGAAGGATGCGTGGCTAGTTTAGCTCTTTTCATTTTAAGTTATTTTCTTTCACCCACCTTGGCACAAAACCGGTAGGCTTGTCCTCCACATTGTGCCATTGTTGTGAGGTTGCTAAGTTATTCATTTTTGTCCACCTTTGTGCTTAAGGAAAAGTTGTGTGGTAGTCATTGTTGTACTTTATTTTCAAGTTTATTGCCCCCACACCTTGCATTGTGTTTGGCTTTGCCAACCTTGCAATATCGTGAAGGCTAGATTGATTTCTTGTATTTCAAAGTAATTGAATTGGTGCCCTGTATTACCTCCCCTTGGCACTTTGTGGATCTTGGGTAAATAAGAAAGGGCAAAAGGATCATGTGGCTAGACTAATTAGGCACCCAATTATTATTGCTTCTACCACCAAAAAGGGTGACTTGGGAGGCTACAAGGGGTTGAAGTCGGGGACAGTTTCACGGCACTACGTTTCCTCCATGTTGAGCGCCCAAGCATTCCAGATTTGACCCATGGAGCTAGGGAAGAACCTTGTTTTTTCTTCTTCTTGAGCACCCAACACTTCCTTTTGGTTGAGGGGATATGGATTTGGGGTAGTCACATAGCTTAGGATTGCAACAAAGTCACATCTAATCCCCTAAGCTCAAGAGAGACCTAAAACTTATTAAAATCAACCAACACCACATTTACAACACTTGCACTACGAGTTTGCTACTTCATTTTCAAACAATTTACTTTCCATGCGATTTTACTTTCCAAGCAATCTTATGTTTCAAGCTATTTACTTTTTAGCAAATTCTTTCATTGTGAATATTTACATGTATTAAAGCATCTTTGCTTTTTGTTGAAAGTATTCTTTATTCATTTGGAGATAATTGTCCAAAGTTAAAAGATCATTTCATTGTTTAATTCATTGTGTAGATATTTCATGTTTTATTTCATGTTGTAGATATATATTTAATTGCATGTCTCAATAAGTAAACTTTGGGTACATTTTAGGCATTGGTCTATTTGTTGTATTGTCAAAGAAAATGTTCGACTATCATTAAAAGAATTGCATTTGCATTGTTTGCTTGTCATTGGGTTGGGTCTCTCAAATAAAAAAACCAAATTAACTCCTAGATCATTAATTAAAACTTAACATAGTTAAATAGGTTCTACCCCCCTTGGCTTCCCTAGGAGTGAGCCTAGATGGAAGAAGTCTGGATTGAGGTGTCAATGGGTCTGGACTTAAGCTTGTGCCTCCAAGGACACACCAAGTGGGTTGGAGACTTCTCCATCTTTGTAGGTGTGTATAAGGATAGTAACATCTTTGGCGCCGCTGTTGGGGACAGGTCTGTTGTCCTTGGTTAATTGACAAAACTTGAAAAAATTCTTTAAAAAACTAATTAAGAAAATTTTCCCTTAAATTGTAACTTGAGTTTGTTATTCAACATTGCTTGGTTTCCAAGTGGCAACTCCATTTGATAATTCTTTGAGGTATCCTACCAGGAGTAATTCGCAAGGGGTGGTTTATTCCTTTCCTGAACCTGAAAGGGTGTATAGGAGGAGACTAAACAAACTATCTCCTCATTGGTTTATTCCTTTCCTAAACCTAAAAGGGTGTATAGGAGGAGACTGAACAGACTTCTCCTCATAGGTTTATTCCTTTCCTGAACCTGAAAGGGTGTATAGGAGGAGACTAAACAGACTATCTCCTCATAGGTTACTTGAAAGTCTTGGGGAAGAAGCAATCTTTAATATACATCTCTTGTTTGCAACAACTAATCCTACAACAAATATGGGTGATGAATTCAAACCATGTAATTTTATTAACATTCAAGGTCATCCTCATCCTATTCCTGACAAAGGTATTGAGAAGTTCCCTATTTTTTAGGGAAACAATGCTATTGGTGCCCAGTCTCACATCAGAAAATTCGTTGTATGCATCAGTAGATGGTGTAATACTAAAAACTATGAAGATACTGAGATGAAGTTTTTTGTCTTGTCATTGGAATATGATGCCTTAGATTGGTTCTTGGAACAATGTGATAATAAGTTTAGCACCTTGGTTGAAATTCAAAAGGCTTTCAATGAAAGATGGGGTGATCAAAAAGAGGATTGTCATTTATTGGCTGCCCTTAGCACAAGTCAAAAGAAGGAATGAAACAATGGAAGAATGGAAGAATTCAATAAGAAGTTTAATGACTTGGTTAAGAGCCTTCCCCAAACTATTAAGCCTCCTGATGCATCTATTTTAATTCATTATATGGAAGCATTTGAGGGTGAGATCATATATCAGTTAAGGGACAAAGAACCAACAACAGTAAAGTATGTACAAAAGTATGCTATAAGGATAGATAAGAATATGCAAGATGTTAGGAGGTCAAATATTCTTGGTTTCTCAAGGGGAAATTCTTCCAAAACCAATGAGGAGAAGAAGAAGAAAGTTGAAAACCAAGAGTCTTCTAGTGATGGTATGAAGGAGCTCACTCAACTAATCAAGCAAATAGAGATTAACCATGTTAATCAGATGACAACCATAGAAAATAGGTCGATAGCCATGGAAAGGGCTCAATCTAGTAGATCTCATCACAAGCCAAATAATTAATGGCCAAAAAGACCCCCACCTCAAGAGCAAAGGCCACCAAATCATGTTGAGTCTACTAACTTGGTTGATCACCAAGTTATCTCTTACTGTAGGCCTTGTGGGGAATTTCACAAAGAGTTAACTTGCCCAGTCTTCCTTGAAATTTGTGATGAAGAAGGTTGTTAGGGACCTAACCCCTCACGTAGGTACAATAATATATTCCAATGTAATAAAGGTCAATATTAATAAGTCCTATCAATAAGGAAGAATAAGTCCAATGTAAGAAGACCTAATAGAAGCTTCTGCTTCTAGAATGATCTTCCTCTAGATGTTTCTTTTGATAAACATATTTAGTATAAATAAGAGTCGAGGGTATAAGAACTTTTGTCTTGGATATTATTGTAATAGAGATCTACCCTGCTGGAGGTTGCCCCCTCGAAGAGGCAAGTGAACATTGCTCTCGGTAATCAAAGTGCTCTTTCTGGTGTTAATCTGGTATCATTTTGGTATTATTGTGGTGTTGTTTTGGTTATATTGTTGTTCATATGCCATTTCTAGCTATTTATTTATGTTCAACATACTTTTTTTATAGCTGGAATATTACAAGTGATATCAGAGCACCTTCCTTGGCAGAAAATTATGGGTTAATTTTTTTTCCAGGGTAGAGACGTATTCTGATGTCTTTAAGCTACAAAGATATGTCATTATGTGCATAAACTCATGGTCGGGGATTCATACACACAGGAAATACAAGTGGTACTTAAGCACACATATGTTGGCCACCCTTGCAACCCCTGTTGGTACCCCTTCGAGTGGTAGCGCATCAGACAACACCTGTATACGGATCGACCTAGATTTCCTGAAGCCCTCCATAGATAAACTGATCGACCACCTGACTGCTATAGTGCCACTGAGAACAACACTCGGGAAGATACTCTCGAGTACCTGGGCAGTCGGGTAGTGCAGCTAAGGGAATGGTCTAGCCTCCTTAGTTGGTGCCCTGAGATATTGGGTCGAGTACTGCTATTGGACCCCGCACGTATATCACAGAGCTATAACATAGGGCAAACCCTTGTCTGTAGAACCCTTGAATACTAACCCTTGGGGACAAAAAAAACCAAAACAGACAAGATCTATTGTCGCACAACTGTGTCTCCTGCATTCGAGTTGCCAAATTACTACACATTTCTTCCTGATTAAGCATTTCAGCATTTCATCACCACAGTATTCTTTAGATCAAAGTATAACTCTGCAGGTTTGAGACCTATTCCATTGGATTTCTCTCTTCACCCTTATCACATTCATACCTATCATTTTTCAGCAATTTTTTTGACCCCACTCGCCCCTTTTCGATTCCCTCGTCATCATGGCCCATACCTGTAGCCAAGACTTGGAAGCTCGCTTCAATACCTTGCATTGTAATTTCACAGAGACCCAACAAGAAGTGAGACAACTCAATGCCAATATTTCCACCATCAATAAAAACATGCATTCCTCCATCGCCGCATCAATTGAGGAACTCAAACAAGACATTACTACCTAGCTTGAATCTGTCACTACGATGATCTGCACCAAGCTACATATCCCTGCAGATCCTCCCTTATCTGACCCACCTTTGCATACTGAAGGTGAAACTTCCTCTCATTCCCATAATTTTCAGCCTCATCACTTTTAGCGTGACCTACGCCTTCCACATGTGGATGTGACCAAATTTGATGGCTCGGATCCCACTGGTTGGGTAACTCAAATGGAACATTATTTCTCTTTGTACAACATTACGAATGAGTTGGCCAAACTCTGGTATGGTGTTATCCATCTAGATCAAGAACGTTGGCAATGGTGGCAATGGAGAAAAACTACCCGCCAAGGGTATGTTGCTTGGACACACTTTGTGGCAGAGATTTATGAATGCTTTGACACTGACACCAACCATTTAGGCCATTTGACAAAGTTGAAACAATATGGCACAGTGGAAGACTTTATAGCTGTTTTTGAGCGACTGTATTTTCGTACAGAGGGCATATCTAATGCTTTTTTCTGATAATGTTTTATCAGTGGTCTCAAGGATGAGATTCGTGCCCATGTCCTCATGGCTTGGCCTTAGAGTTGGGTGGAGGCTACTAAAAGAGCTAAGGAAGCACAATAGGTTGTCTCTTCTCAAAATCAGAAACCCTCCTTTATTCCTCGCACTAAACCAATAAATCCCACTCCTCCTTGTACTCCACTAAAGATCCAAAAATTGACCAGGGCCGAAATGGTTGAATGCCAACTCAAAGGCCTTTGTTATAATTGTGATGACAAATATTTTCCAGGACACAAGTGTAAGGAACAAAATCTTTTTATGGCCATCTCGGAGGATGTTTCAGAAGAGGATGTTGAAGCTCCCCTTGTGTCTGTGTCACCTGAACCCACTGACATAACCCCTCCCTCAGACCCTCCTGAAGTAGAACCAGTCATTTCCCTAAATGCTCTCACTAGCTTCTTTGCTCCCCAAACCCTCAAACTAATTGGTTACATCAAGCATAGGAAGGTCATCATTCTTGTTGATAGTGGAAGCACCCATAATTTTATTCATCGCCGCATTGCCCAAGAAACTAATTGCTATATATGTGCAATCAATAATTTCCAAATCATGATTGCCAATGGCGGGTCCATGAAATGTGGAGGGCGTTGTGAAAATGTGTGTCTCCAAATTAGTGACTACCACCTGAAACTCATATGTTTGCTATCGACATGGGCGGTTGTGACATTGTGTTGGGTGCAGAATGGCTAAGGACTTTGGGTCCCATTCTCATGGATTTTAAGGAATTGACCATGCAATTCAACCAGGAGGGCCAACAATATAAGTTCTAAGGCATCACCGTTAGTTCCCCAGAGATCATTAGTTCCCATCACATGGAAAAGTTGCTCAAAAAAGGTCATTTTGGCATTATTTCCCAACTCCATGCCATACAAGCCACTGAGACACCCTCTGTGCCGCAGGACCTCCAATCCATCCTCTCTAAACATCAAGTGGTTTTTTCCACTCCCCAGGGACTCCCTCCTTCCCATGGTGTTCATGATCATTCCATTCCCCTTGTCCCAGGAAGCCTTCCTCCCAATATACGTCCCTATCGTCACCCCTTTTCCCAAAAAAATGAAATTGAGAAAATGGTTCAAGAACTGCTCAACACAGGTGTTATCTGCCCTAGAATGAGCCCCTACTCTTCTCTTGTGGTCATGGTCCTTAAGAAAGAAGGTTTTTGGCGCATGTGTCCTAACTTTTGTGCCCTCAACAAACTCACCATTAAAGACAAATTTCCCATTCCTGTCATTGATGACCTCTTGGATGACCTGAGTGGCGCCCAGTTCTTTACTAAACTTGATCTTCGTTTAGGCTACCACCAGATCCGTATGAAAGAGGCAGACATTCCTAAGACCGCCTTTAGAACTCATGAGGACCACTATGAGTTTTTTGTCACGCCCTTTGTCTTGTGTAATGCTCCCTCCACTTTCCAAAGCCTCATGAATCATGTCTTCCGTCCTTTTCTCTGTCATTTTGTTTTAGTTTTCTTTGATGATATCCTCATCTATAGCAAAACCTAGATAGACCATCTTGCTCATGTGGATTGAGTTCTCCATCTACTCTCTCAGCACCAACTTTTCCTGAAACAATTTAAATGTGCTTTTGGCGCCTCAGAAGTTGAGTACTTGGGTTATCTTGTTGGCAAGGCCAGCGTCATGGTGGATCCTAAAAAGATTGAAGCTATGCAAGACTGGCCTCACCCAAAGACTCTCAAAAGATTGCGTGGATTTCTAGGCTTAACATGTTATTATCGCAAGTTTGTGAAGAATTATGGAAAGATTGCGACACCTCTCACTGCACTCCTTAAAAAGAATTCTTTCACTTGGACTCTAGCAGTTGCTCAGGCTTTTCAAACCTTGAAGATGGCCATGTGCACCACTCCAGTCCTGGCCCTTCGTGATTTCACAAAGACCTTTGTCCTGGAATGTGATGCTTCAGGGAAAGGAATTGGCGTTTTCCTTATGCAAGAGGGTCGACCTTTTGCCTTTACCAGCAAACAACTGTCTGAGTGAAATTTGGGCAAATCAATCTATGAAAAGGAGATGTTGTCTATTCTGCATGTCGTTGATCTTTGGCACCCTTATCTATTGGGGAAATGCTTCCAAATTAAGACAAATCATCAAAGCCTCAAGTATTTTCTGGAACAATGCATTTCCTCCCCAGAGCAACAAAAATGGGTGTCTAAGCTCTTTGAATATTATTATGATATCATTTACAAGAAAGGCAAAGACAATGTGGTTGCAAATGCACTTTCCTGAAAATATGAAGATGAAGGTTCCCTTTTTTCTCTCTCCTTCATTGTACCAGATTGGCTCCAAGTTGTTCGTCGGGAATGGCTACACGATCCCAAAAGTTCACATCCGATACAACAATTGTTGTTCAATTCTCTAGTTTCCCTAGGGTACTCTTGGCTCCATGATGAGCTTCGATACAAAGGCCGTTTGTATTTAAGTAAATAGTCATAACTTAAATCCACGGTACTTTATGAACTTCGTGCTACACCCACAACTGGGGACTCTGGGTTTACCAAAACCTATGACAGGGTCAAACGTTCTTTTTTTAGGGATGGTATGAAATAGGACGTTCGTAATTTTGTGGCTGAATGTGATGTGTGTCAACGCAACAAGGGAGAAACAGTCAAATCTCCTGGCACACTACAACCGCTTTTGATTCCACCTACTATTTGGCAAGATATCTCTATGGATTTTATTGTAGGCTTACCTAAATAGGGCAATAAATCAGTCATCATGGTGGTACTTGATCGTCTTTCCAAGTATGCTCATTTATGTGCTCTTCAACACCTATTTACAACATCCATCGTGGCTCAACTTTTCATGGAACATGTCTTCAAGCTTCATGGCATGCCGCATTATATTGTTTCTAATTGCAACCCAACTTTCACTAGCATTTTTTGGCAAGAACTGTTCAAGCTACAAGGCACCCAATTTCATCTCAGCACAACTTATCATCCCCATACTGATGGTCAAATTGAAGTTGTCAACAAGTGTTTGGAAACATATTTGAGGTGTTTTGCCTCGGAAAGGCAAAATCAATGGGCTCAATGGTTACCACTAGCTGAATGGTGGTACAACACTTTGTACCATACAGCTACCCGCATGACTCCTTTTGAAGCGATATATGGACAAAAACCACCTTCAGTTCTCTCATATTTGCTAGGTGTCTCGAAGGTCCAAGCAATTGACCAAACACTTACAATTCAAGAGGCTATTCTTCATACCCTCAAAGAGAATTTAGTCATGGCCCAGAATCGCATGAAGCAACAAGCAGATCAAGGTCGCTCTAAACGTCAATTTGCAGAAGGGGATCAGGTGTTTCTTCAACTGCAACCTTACAAGCAAAATTCCCTCAAGGCTAACCATTGTCAGAAACTGGCGCCCAAATTTTATGGTCCTTATACCGTTCTCAAGCGTGTGGGACAGGTGGCCTATCAGTTAGCTTTGCCCAGTCATTCTAAGCTCCATCTTGTTTTTCATGTTTCCTGATGAAAGAAGGTGATTGGAACTAAGTGCCAAACTTAAACCAACCTTCCCGAGTTGGATGAAGAAGGCTCCATTTGGCTACAAACACAAACATTTTTGGACCAGCATGAGTGTCATCTGCGTCAACGAACCATCAAGGAAGTGTTAGTCCAGTGGAAAGATACAACTTCAGTAGATGCCACTTGGGAACCATCTACCATTCTACAACAATTTCCACATCTCAAGCCTTGAGGACAAGACTATTTTTAAGGGGGAGGACATGTTAGGGACCTAACCTCTGACATAGGTAGAATAATATATTCTGATGTAATAAAGGTCAATATTAATAAGGCCTAACAACAAGGAAGAATAAGTCCAATGTAAGAAGACCTAATAGAAACATTCGCTTCTAGAAGGATCTTCCTCTAGATGGTTCTTTTGATAAACATATTTAGTATAAATAAGAGTCGAGGGTATGAGAACTTTTGTCTTGGATATTATTGTAATAGAGCTCTGCTCTGCTGTAGGTTGCCCCCTCGAAGAGGTAAGTGAACATTGCTCTCAGGAATCAAAGTTCTCTTTCTGGTGTTATTCTAGTATCATTTTGGTATTATTGTGGTGTTGTTATGGTTATACTGTTGTTCATATGCCATTTCTAGCTATTTATTTATGTTCTGCATACTTTTTTTATAGCTAGAATATTACAAAGGTTTCTCTCAATCAAAAAATGAAGAAGTTAACATGTGTGGTCAAAAATACAATGTTGGCATGAATGATTGGATGGGATTAACAGAGCATGGTAGGGATGTAAACTGCATGAATGATATGGTAGACAAAGCAACATAAAAAGTTGGTCCTAAGCCTACTCCCAAGCAGGTTTCAGATTTGGCTAGATATATAGGTTTAACCTATCAAAGGAATGGAACCAGAAATTAAGACAAACCT
>ML784553.1:320372-368490 GCA_009831015.1 Picea engelmannii | reverse complement strand
TGATGATCAGAATGGTTGTGAGCTTGATGCTGAGGAAGCATCTGACAAACCTCTTTGAGGCCATAATAGAGAGGGAAAGCTCTGAAAGTTCGTAGAGAACAGAACCTGAGCAGAAGCTAAAATAGTGAAAGAACTCTTGAGAACTGCGAGAGCTCCCTAGTGATATCATGACTTGGCATGGGGGTGGCCAGAGTGCTAATATTGAATGCCTTTGAGCCTATGGTTGGGTGGAAGGATGAACACGCATAGTCAGTTAGTGGGCAGCAACCTGTAATAAATAAGTATTTTCCTACCCCGTGTAATTGAGCTGTAACTGTGTAATGAAATTTGATATATTGTATCCCTCCTATTTATGCTTGATTGCATAATTAGGCAAGTAAGAAATTATATGGTTCAGACATGATCTGTACTTATAAATGCTTGCATTCTGTGGTGGCTTAAGCTAGAGCCACAAACTGTGAGTTCATCGACCTTAGGCATAGTTTCATGTACGCAGGTCTACTCTCTTAATCATTCTGAGTCCCTTGGAGGACGGAGTTTGTTAAGCTCAGGAGAGGTACTGCAGATATGCACAGGCTCTCTGCGAGGTAAACAGAAACCTAGAACCCCTTAAGTCCTAGACTTGATGAAGGAGCGTAATAGTTGTGCCGAAGATCCCTTTAGGTGTTAAGTCCAGGAGAAAGAACGTAACACTCTAAAATCCTTCACAACTGACGAAGCTCAGGAGGGATAGCGAGAAGTTCAAGTAACGAAAGGGAGTATTCCTTCATTTGGAAGATGAACAGATAAGATCCTTTCGGGAGGATCTGAGGTCTGTCATGACCGTTAGATTTAAAGAAGGAGCGTAAGTGTTAAACGCCTCGACTCCTTTAGCCTTCGCAGGTTCGACGGACGTCGATAGCCACTAGCCATTGGATCAAGTGAAGTTGCAAGGAGGATAACAGTGGGAGCCATTCCACTCCCAAAGCCCAGAAAGAATGGGAGCCATCAATCCAGAAGAGATTTGAACCGTTGGTTCATTTCGTGGAATCAGATATCGGGAGCTGAGAGGACTGAGGTCCTTAGTTTCCAAAGTTGTGACATGCGAAATCGCAATTTGACCGCAACCGTAGATCATGGGAGGATCTGGACCATCTAATCAAAGTCTAGACAGGCGAGAACGTGCATAAGGAGGGGATTAGATCTGGACCATTGGATCTGAACACATGGACCGACAATCATTGGATCCGGAGAAAGGTGCACGAGAGAAGTTCTGAAACATTCGAAGCCATCTATCGTCCGAAGGACAGGTGGCAACAGATCAAGGGTGCTCATGGAACTGGACATCGAGAGATTTGTAAGGAGAAGAGGAGAAAAATCGCGAAGGAAGGAGTCACGAAACCATTTTGGACCGTTGGATCCAGAAGGAATCGTGGAGGAGATCCACATACACACCGGAGGATTGGCACCGGAAGATCCGAGGTGAAGACAAGAGTAAGATCGTGAAAGGAGAACACACGAAATAATCAAGATTGTCCATCGAAAAGGATGCGTTGTGAGCGATCAACATTTTTGTTGACTCGCAGGGTAGAGAAGTCAAAGAAGGAAGTCGTGAGAACTCGCGATATGTGAAGTTCCGACGCGCCTTGGATTTAGACTCTGGGATGCAGTAAGTTGTCACATGGACGGAGGGCAAGGGAGGGAGCTAACAGTTGCTAAGCCCTTTCGAAACTTAGTAGTTGGAGGAGTTGGGGTGCCTTGCATCGGAAGTTCTGAAGTCGCGAAATGCGACACGCCGTTAGGTTAAGCCAGTGATCAGAGCCGCGGTCGCATGGAGCAAAGGCTTGCACACAGTGCAAAGGACCTGTGGATTGTTCATGAGAGTCCAGCTGGGAATCAAAGAGCCTCTCCAACTCAACATAGTTAAGAACGATCCATGACCAGGAGGTCGGACTGGTTCCCCGACCTCCCGAATTAGGAACCATGAATGGAGTTCCTGGCCCATAAGAAAATTGGAAAATTCTTATGCCTGGTGTGGGTGTGTGACAACTGCCACACCAAGTAGCACACATATACTTGATCAGTGACATATAGTCACAATCAGTGGAACAAATCCACCACAGTAGTATAGATCTACTGTCCGAAGACATACAGTCTCCATAACAATCATATCATCAACCTACACAGAAAACATTGTTATGATATAAACTGAATCATCTGGGCCATTCTTCCACTCACATCTGTGAGATCTGGAAGAGCATCTGCCCTTAGAAGGTAAAACATCATTGATGAGCTATCTGGACTATTCTTCTCAAGCAAGGAAGAATAACTATCCCGATTTTTGAGCCTGGACCATTCACCTATTTGGGCCATTCCTCCAGCACTAAACAAAGTGCAACCTGGAGAGAATGAGTCTGACCTAGGGAATGCTTGTCCCTGATTGTTGAACCTGGACCATTCACCTATCTGGCCAATTCCTCCAGCACTAAACAAAGTGAAACCTGGAGAGAATGAATATGCCCTAGGGAATGATTGTCTGGACCATTTCTTAGGAAATGACTGTCCTGCACCAACCTCCAAAATGGACCATTCTTTGAAACTGCTCACAACTGTGAGCTTCGAAAGAATGACTGTCTGGCGAGGCAGATTAGTCTTCTTGACCACTATTAGGAGTGGCCTTCAATAAGAGAGACTATCCTAGACCATTCCCCCACACTGGCCACAAGGGGAATCGATGTCTATGGTACATCAACAATCCATCGAACCATTTTCATTACGAAAATGACCGTTCGATTTGGACCATTTTCCAAACTGGAAAATGTATGTCCATCAAAAATCTCAAACCACTTTCCAAACTAGAAAGGAACTGCTCATCCTGGACCATTTTTCGAACTAAAAAATCACTGTCCATAAGTCAATAACACATCAGTGCTCCCTCCCAACCTGGGAGTCATCTCTTCCTTTTTCAATAAGGAAGTCGCCTCCACGAGCTCCAGCTTGAGTACACAAATTCTTTCATCTTGGATAGAAGCTTTACTAAAATGTCTTCTTATCTTCTCATCTGTGGACATATATATTGGAGAACCACTTTCTCTTTTCTAGACTTCATCACGGATAATGTAATGCTTGATCTAAATGTACTTCGGTCTTTCTGGAACACTGGTTTTTCTGAAGGCTTCATATAGTTCATATCATTACAGTATATCATTGTTGGATTCATCTTTTGTTTCCTGCTAGCTCATAACATTGTGGCAAGACTCAAACTGGAACATATCCATGTGGCACTTCTTCTGTCATCATGAGAGTTTGTCATGGATTAACAATCCGTCATTCTGGACTTCATAGTAACCATTCTGATTTTTATCATAGAAGGTTTTCACCACGCTTCTGCTGTGCATGAGAAGCTTTGCACCAAGTTGTTTGAGTCCATACAAAATCTTCTTTCATCTGCATACAAGGGTCTCTTTCTGGTATACCTCAAAGCCTTGAGGTTGCTCTACATATTCTCTTTGTTCAATAATTTTGGAGAACAATCTTTGCATTCATCTAATGTAAACTCCAAACCATGGATATTGTGGACGATATAATGGCTCATGTAGAGGTATGTCTGGTTTACTGGAATAAAGCAATCGTTATAGTCTTCTCCCTCCATCTGGGAGAACCTCTAGTTCTAGATCTCACAATGCTTACATTCATAAGTCTTCCATACACTATTCTTCATCAGTTCCTCTGCTTGATTGCTTTTAGTGAGTTTAGATCAGGCTGGTAGTCTTGTGATTCTCGATACAATGACTGGTTGTTCTGGCTTTTCCTTCTCTCTTGGAATATTCATGTTCTTCCTCATGTTTCTCTTTAGCTCTTGGGTCCATGGAGTTTTCTATAGATTCCATGCCTCGAAGATTCCACTTTTTCCTTTCATCATAGGATTATGGATGTGGATGGACAACCAGGGATACTTTAAGGCTTCTTTTCGAAGAAGACTTCTTCTAAAGTCACTTTGAACACGTGCTTCTTTTCATGGTTGCTACCATGGATAGATACTTCATCATCTTCAATGGATCATATTATTTAGGATTAGCTCCCTCCTAATCCTTGCTTCATGCATGAATGCA
The DNA here is from genome assembly GCA_009831015.1 of Picea engelmannii. Taxonomy (NCBI): domain Eukaryota; kingdom Viridiplantae; phylum Streptophyta; class Pinopsida; order Pinales; family Pinaceae; genus Picea; species Picea engelmannii. The sequence continues at coordinate 364,399 of ML784553.1, read as the reverse complement.
TGCTCTTCTTTTGGAAATATATAATCGGCTCCCTCCATCTAGGAGAGTCCATGCTTCCGTCTGCATCCTTATTGCCTTCTACAAAGTGTCACAAATCTTTTTCCAATTTCCTTTTGATTGCTAACTTCTTTGTCTTTACTTCTTCTAGGTTTCTTCAAGATTGATTCTGATTTCGGCTTATCTTGCAGCTGTTACTTATGTAATAGATTCCACATGAATTGTTACCAGGGTTTGTTGATGTACTTCATCCTTTCATGTGTATTGTCTGACTTGTAGTTATTGTGATAGCAATCCTTATCTTTTTGTTCTTCCATAGGTATAGTTTTTCTTTGAACATATTATAGATATGCAAAATATGTACATAAATTATGTAAACATGATATGTACAAGAACTATGAAAAATATTGTTACCTTGTCTTAGAAGAAGAAGTGTGTTTTATCCTGCTTGGTCTTCCTTGAGGGTTTCCTTTCTTCGACAACTAATGCTTCGTGGGTCTCCTTCCTTTTCTTTAGCTCAAGACAATGATTCTTGTAGTGACCATACTTTCGACATTTGAAGCATTGTATTTCTGACATATCTTTCTCTTGATTTGGCTTCTTCCTTGAACCAAACTTCCTTTTGTTCCTAAAATTATTGAATCTTGTTGTGAAGGCTTGATCATTGTATTTTTTTTGAGGTTTCTCTTTTGCACTAATCCTTGATTCTTCTTGTGCACAACAAGTCCAAAGTTCTTCAAATGTAGGATACTCCTTCCTTGTGTTCATGCTTGCGGCAAATGCATCCCATGTCTTGGGAAGATCATTGAGTACTATATTTACCAGTTCCTTCTCTGAAATGATCTATTCAATGGCTTGTAGTTGATCTCTCAACTGAGATATTCTCACGAAGTATGATGTTATGCTATCATCATCATTCATTTTCATGTCATGGAGCTCATTCTTCAGACTCTTTACTTGTCCAATGTTTCTGACTGAGAGGAGGTTTGTTAGGGCATTGTACATCTTCTTAGATGAATCAAGATGGGATATGTAGGGTATCAAGTGGTCTTTTATAGAATCCACTATGATACTCATGGCATTGATGTCATTGTCTTTGAACTTCTCCATAACTGCAACTTTTCGTGGTTCCTTCTCTTTTCCTTCTTCAAACTCTGGTTCCACGATCTTTCCTTTCACGATATCCAACACTTTATTCTTGACAAGGATGAGATCTATCCTTTTCTTCCATGCTCTGAAGTTAGAAGCCCCTTCTAACTTGATTTCTGACTTCATAGAGTAAGTCATGGCTGCTTTGACTTGGTCAACCCTAGATTTGACCAAAAACTCAAACTTGACGTCTTAGCTTGTTGAGAGTACTAGGAGATGTGCTAGGCTAGGGTGCACTAGGATATCCAAGAATTAGGTCAATATCTTCACTTAAGGTGCCTCAACGAGAGGGTTAGGGTTTCATTGTTGTAGTAGAAACTGGCTGCAACTGCAACTTCAACTGAGCAAATCCTCCCAATCTATCTTCCAGCGGTTAGACCATACGAAGATAGTGTGGTCCCATAACCTGTTAGAATATAATGGATGTGCTCATTTAACCATAGACAATATCACTGTTGTCACCCAACCATAGGCCGAAGCCACCCTCGAGCACCTTAACCTTGACAGAGAATCATTCTGGAAGCAAACCCTAGGTTAGATAGCCAAACAACATAGCGCACCTCTCTCCAAGGATAACGCACCAATCAAGAATAACAAAAGCTGACCAGAAAGTCCAAACCCATAGAAGACCAAGACTATAGACTGGTGGCAACAACTTCTCCAAGACTTGCGCACAAAACTGCCCAACTGTAGTGCGCACAAGTGTGCTACTGCAATTCTGAGAATGCCTGCCAGGATGAAGACTGGCCTCCTGTATTTATACTAATTCTGGCAGACTATCTGGGCCGAATTCTCATTCTGGGTGCCAATTTACTTACTATATAATATTTCCTTTAGCCGACTTCTTCTCTTTGATAAATCCGAAAGAACTTTCTGAACAAATTATCCTTTTGAGCCGAATTGTCTTCTAGGGTTATTAGCCAACTAATTAGGGTTTCTTCTTGCTTCCCAGAATATTCTATTCTTGTCAGGTTTATATGTGGAGGCAAATACCTCTTGCAGCTACCATAATATCAACAGAAACATTACTACAAAGGGTAACATGTTCCAGAATGACTTCAATGCTTGATGGGTTTTCAGGTTATAATTAGATCAGGGTCAAGGAAGAGGATAGGCATAAAACTACCTTCACTACTCCATGGGGTACCTTTGAATATCTAAGAATGCATTTTGGTTTGTCTAACACTGGAGCTACTTTTCAAAGAGCTATGGATTATGCCTTTAGAGGATTAATTGGAAAGATCATTGAAATCTATTAGGATGAGTTAGCAGTGTTTTCAAGGGACGGGAAAAGTCACATTGGTCATTTAAAACATGTTTTTGAAAGATGTAGGGAGTTTGGAATTTCTTTAAATCTAGCTAAATCGGTTTTTGGGGTAATAGAAGGGAAACTTTTGGACCACATAATCTCCAAAGATGGGGTCAAGTTAGACCCAGAAAGAGTTGAAGCAATTGAAAAGGTCCCTTTGCCTATATCAAAGAAAGCTCTCTAATCCTTCTTAGGCCAAACAAATTTCATTCACATATTCATTCCCAATTATGCAGAGATAGTAAAGTCAATCTATAAGTTGCTTAAGAAAGATGTTAAATTTGAATGGAATGATCAAAGCAAGAAAGCCTTCAAAGAAATTAAAACTGCCATCTTTGAAGCTCTTGCCCTCATAAGTCTAGATTATTCCAAGGACTTTCATATTTTCTCCTTTGCCTCTGAAGATACCATTGCTGGTGTATTGCTTCAGAAAAATGACCAAGGCCAAGATCAACCCATTGCTTACATGAGCAGGGCCTTGCAAAATGCAGAATTAAAGTACCCCATGGTTGAAAAACATGCATATGCTTTGGTAAAGTCTCTAAAACATTTTAGAGTCTTCATTGGATATTCCAAAGTAATTGGGTATGTTCCTAATTCAACAGTCAAAGATGTATTATCTCAGTCATAAGGGTTAGGTACAAGGGGAAGATGGATTGCTAAAATTCAAGAATATGACTTAGAAATCAAACCCACAAAATTGATCAAGGGGCAAGGTCTAGCTAAAATTTTGACTGAAGGAAATGAAAAGGCTTTGGGTATGGTTTGTCAAAATAATGATCCAAAATTTCCCCCAAACATATTAAGGCTTGAACAAGTTGAATGGTATGCAAATATAATTTTCTATCTTAAAAACCTCACATGCCCAGGCCATCTTGTGGCTCATAAGAAAAGGGATTTAAGGTTAAAAACATCCAAGCATGTCCTCACTAAAGATGGGCTAGGGTGGAGAAATCCTGATGGAATAATCCTTAGATGTGTTGATGAAGTTGAAGCCAAGAAACTAGTGGATGAATTCCATGTTGGATTTTGTGGTGGCCATTATGTAGTTAAAACAACAACTCATAAGATCCTTAGAGTAGGGTGTTATTGGCCCACCATTTTTTTAGATGTCCATCAATTTGTAAGAAAATGTGAGCCTTGTCAGCTTTTCACTGGAAAGCAGAAGTTAGTTTCTCTCCCTTTACAACCAGTAGTGGTTGAAGTGCCTTTTCAACAGTGGGGTTTGGACTTCATAGGAAAATTTAAGGTCAATTCAAGTAATGGTTATTCATGGGTCTTTACAACTACATATTACTTCACTAAATGGGTTGAAATCATCCCTACTAAAACAACAACTGAAAAGGTGGTCATGGAATTCCTTGAAGATAAGATAATAACTAGATTTGGTGTGCCTACAAAGATAGTAACAAATAATGCAAAAGCCTTTTGCTCAACAGAGATGTCCTCTTTTTGCTTCGAATATGGCATTATCTTGTCACATGTATCAGATTATTATCTTCAAGGAAATGGTCAAGCAGAGTCAAGTAATAAAAATCTAATGACCATAGTCAAGAAAATTGTTGGGGAAAACAAAAGGTCATGGGATAGTAAAATCAAATATGCATTATGGGTAGATAGAATAACTAAGAAGGTTTGGATGTTAGATTGTCAGTACATCTTAGGCTGCCAATGTATAGTCTACTTCAGGATTTCTCTACAGGAAAAGATGCAGTTCAGAACATGATTAATCAGATGATTGAGTTAGATGAAAACAAAATAAAGACTTGTGATCCGAATTGCAGAAATCAGGAAAATGTTAAAAGGGCATTTGATAAATCAACAAGGCAGAGGGATTACATAGTTGGGGATACAATGTTGTTATGGGATACATGCAAAGAAAAACGAGGCAAGCATGGGAAATTTGACAGTTTGTGGTTGGGTCCATATCTGATCCATGAAATAACAGGTCCTAATTCTTTCTACCTCAGCCATTTGGATGGTGAGCCCATGAATATTCCAAGGAATGGGCAACAACTCAATCTATTTTTCAAATGATGAGCAACCTAGTGTCTAAAGGGGCACCCTTTGTAGCGTATCTCTAACCTTTTTCCTTTTGATGCTTTCAATTTTGTTATTATTTCATTTATGTATATAGTCCATTGTATAGTCGGTTTGTTTATGTGATTATTGTTGAGATCATTTCATTTATTTATGGTTTATTCTTTTACACATGTACTTATGTTGGGTATTGGTGAGCACTCTATTTTGTAGATTTTCAGGTTCTCGTGTGCTCTACTTCCAAAAAAAATCGAACATACATCCCAATGTGGAGCCAGATGTTGACCACCTATTTCAACTAGGGGTCAACGTCATGTACCATGAAGATATGTACCTTGTGGTACAACAAGTTGAAGATTTTGGCTCAGCAGAGCAATTCTGCCCCCAACTTTTTTTTTGTACTCAGAATGTCCACTCCCGTGCATAGGATAATAATATAATGTGTTAGCATGGTTCATTTTTTTAGGTTATTTTCCTAGGACTTTATCATTAGGGAAGTCCTTTCATCAAGTGTTTGTTTTCCTCGGGTAATTAAGATTGCTTACTGACAATTTTAATTATCCTTGAGTTTTTCACTCAAATAATCCTTCAAAGTGGTGAAAGACGTTCTAATGATCAAACCCAATGGGTGAATAAGATTTAGAAGTGTTGTATATGACCATGCTATACCTATCCTAGAGTCTTTCAGAATTTCGTTAAGTTTTGATAGAATTTTTTAATAATTAAATTTTTCAGAAATTGGGAATTTTTAATTATTTTTGATGTAAAATATAAACAATTGGTCTTTGGGGGTAGTAAATAGGGGTATGGGTACTCAAATCAAATGTCTTGTGACCCCTACACTCTTGGACCAAGTTTCAACTCAATTGTACAAGTTTTGCTAGGTCAATGTCCATGAGGAATCCAAGTCAGTCAGAAACCAACATTTAATTGGCTAAGGTAAAAAAGCCAAATTTTGTAAAAATGACTAAAGTCATGGAAAAGGAGGGGGAAATGATTCCTAATGTCATTCCTAAGTTAGGGAAACATTCTAAAGTGAAGGAGGACCCCCCAAGGCAAGTTTCAAACATTTGATGAGTCCCCCGAAGGGGAAGTGCGCCCCCCTCTTCTTGAACTTTAGCAAAAAATCAAAATGAAGAGTTGGATAGGGGCTCCACACCTTGGGTGCCCCCATTGGTGCTAGGTTAGAGGTTTAGACAACTAGAAATGGGGAGGCACCCCCTCACACCTCACATCTCTCTCCTAAAATGTGCCCCTCTCTCATGTGGTGTGCCCCCCTTAAGTGGAGCCCCTCTTGCATGGTTGCCACTTGTAAAGCATGCAAGGGGGGTCTACCTTGCCTTCCTCCCTTAAAATAAAGGTCTCCCCTCCTCTTTTGTCCATCTAATTTCGGAGAAAGTCTATGATGCCCAAATTTCTCCCTTTCTCTTCTTTGTCTCTCCCATTCTCTCATTGTAAATTGTGCTGCAATTATTTGCAACGACATTTTGTGAATAATAAATCGTAAAGGCTAGCGTATATTTAAAATTTTTTTTTCCTTGATTTTATTTGCTCCACTTCTCCCATAAAAAGAAGGTTGTGTGGCTAGTTTAGCTCTTTTCATTTTAAGTTATTTTCTTTCACTCACCTTGGCACAAAATCGGTAGGTTTGTCCTGCTCATTGTGCCATTGTTGTGAGGTTGCTAAGTTATTCATTTTTGCCCACCTTTGTCCTTAAGGTAAAGTTGTGTGGCTAGTCATTGTTGTACTTTATTTTCAAGTTATTGCATTCAAGTTTATTTTTCCCACACCTTGCATTGTGTTTGTCTTTGCCAACCTTGCAATATCGTGAAGGCTAGATTAATTTTTTGTATTTCAATGTAATTGAATTGGTACCCTGCATTTTGCCCCGTATTCCCTCCCCTTGCCACTTTGTGGATCTTGGGTAACTAAGAAAGGGCAAAAGGATTGTGTGGTTAAACTTATTAGGAACCCAATTATTATTGCTTCTACCACAAAAAAGGGTGACTTGGGAGGCTACAAGGGGTTGAATCCGGGGACAGTTTCACGACACTATGTGTCCTCCTTGTTGAGCGCCCAAGAATTCCAAACTTGACCTGTGCAGCTAGGGAAGAACCTTGTTTGTTCTTATTCTTGAGCACCCAACACTTCCTTTTGGTTGAGGGGATAAATATTTGGGGTAGTCACATTGCTTAGGATTGCAATAAAGTCAAATCTAATCCCCTAAGCTCAAGAGAGACCTAAAACTTATTAAAATCAACCAAGACAACATTCACAACACTTGCACTACAAGTTTGCTACTTCATTTTCAGGCAGTTTGCTTTCCATGCGATTTTACTTTCCAAGCAATCTTATGTTTCAAGCTATTTACTTTTCAGCAAATTCTTTTATTGTGAATATTTACATGTATTAAAACATCTTTGTTATTGGTTGAAAGTATTCTTTATTCATTTGGAGATAATTGTCTAAAGTTAAAAGATCATTTCATTGTGTAGATATTTCATGTTTTATTTCATGTTGTAGATATATATTTAATTGCATGTCTCAATAAGTAAACTTTGGGTACATTTTAGGCACTGGTCTATTTGTTGTATTGTCAAAGAAAAGGTTCGTCTGTCATTAAAATAATTTCATTTGCATTGTTTGCTTCTCATTGGGTTGTGTGTCCCTAATAAAAAACCAAATTAACTTCTAGATCATTTATTAAAACTTAACATAGTTAAATTGGCTCTACCCCCCTTGTCTTCCCTAGGAGTGAACCTAAACATAAGAAGTTCGGATTGAGGCGACAGTGGGTTTGGACTTAGGCTTGTGCCTCCAAGGACACACCAAGTGGGTTGGAGAATTCTCCATGGTTATAGATGTGTGTAAGGATGGTAACATGACCCATGTTCAGAGTGGCAGTTCGACTACTTCAACATGGTGGCTCACATTTATACATGGGACCTTGGTTCTCCAGTCTTCTTCAACATTATGGTCCACACTTATCCATGGGACCCTGGTATATGGTTGTACACCCTCATAACAAGCGTTGAGGACAACACTTTCATATGGGGGATGGAATTTTAGGTAGCTAGAGAGGTAGTGGAGGCCATTCAATGTAAGGTGGACTAGGTCCACTATATTATTAAATAAGGCCCACTATGGTAGTTAGATATAATAAATGAGTAGTTAGATATAATAATTGTAAGAGACCTTCTTAGAAGGTTCCGCTTCTAGAAGATTCCTCCTCTATAATATTCTTAGGTGATGGTGGCACTATATAAATGGGTTCAAGCAATGTAATGGGATATGAAGAGAAGTATTGTATTTGGAGTTGAAGTTCATTAGGAGGTTTCCCCCTCGAAGAGGCAAGTGAACATGAGACGATCTCTTCCATAATAGGATCCATTGTATGGTGTTGCCCTACCTAAAGGGTTTTCTATAATAAAAGTGTGGTTTCTTCTATATTGCTCTCTGGATCTATTGTGTATTCAATATTCATGGTGATTATATTTGTAGATCTACTTAGTTACTTAACAATTGGTGTCAGAGCATTTTCCTTGGCAGAAATTGTGGGCAATTTTTTTTTCTTCTATTTTTGCAGATTTTTTTTTTCAGATAAGAAAAAAAAGGGCCGCGACATTTCAAACAATTTCTGTATATTTCTGTGCAAAATTTTCAGAAATTGGTTGTATATATGAGTTCCTCTCAGGAAAACACTTGATTAAAAACAAATATCGTCCGAAATGGAGTCCGAGAAGTAAAGTTATCGACATTTTAAAATATGATATTTTTAGGGTTTTTTCCGTAGAAGGCCGTGTGATTTTTCTAATTTCTGTAGCAGCTCGGGTTGAATTTTCCAAAACAAATTATAGATCTAAGTTCCTTTTTCAAAAATAGTTTATTTCAAAAAATGAATCACCCAAATTGAAGCTCCAGAAGTGAAGATATAACCGATTTAAAATTGACCATTTTCTAGGGTCTTCGTGATGCTGGCAGCACTGTAGAGTTCATAACTTGTCACAGGGTGCTAAGACTTCTACCAGATTAGAGCCATTGGTTAGATAATTTTGAGAGCTTTGTTTTGGTATATTATATGTGGTCTTTCTAATGGATATTCACTCTCACCTTAGGGAAATTTTCCGGCATATTGAACCCTTCAAAGCCAATATGCATGACCATCTACAAGGCATCAAGGATAGTCTACATGACCCCACAAACATTTATCACAATAATCAAAGGTCTTTGGCTCACCTAAAGGACAAATATATTATGGCAGATATCGTGGATGAATATCATCAAGAGGTGTATGATTGGTATGCTTTGGAGGACGATTGTGATGATTGGTATATGAATAGTTGTAATTTCTGGAATGACAACCACTTCCATCTTCTATTTGATGACTCTACTCCCCCTCCGGTAGAGAACTTCATGGAGAGTAAAAAAGATCATTCTCTGCATATTCTTCTTTAGTTTTATTATTCTTCAATAGCAGTGGATGCATTTTTTGTCGGTTCTAAATATTTTGATCCACATGACCAGTGTCAATCTTTAGAGCATCATTTTTAGTTGGTTCCCAAGTTCCAATATCTTCAATGTGGAGTTCACATGAGCACTTGGACATGAGACCCAGGTTCATGGTGGCAGTTCGACTACTTTAGTATGGTGGCTCACATTTATACATGGGACCTTGGTTCTCCAGTCTTCTTCAACATTATGGTCCACACTTATCCATGGGACCCTGGTATATGGTTGTACACCCTCATAACAAGCATTGAGGACAATGCTTTCATAAGGGGGATGAAATGTTAGGTAACTAGAGAGGTAGTGGAGGCCATTCAATGTAAGGTGGACTAGGTCCACTATATTATTAAATAAGGCTCACTATGGTAGTTAGATATAATAAATGGGTAGTTATATATAATAAATGTAAGAGGACTTGTTAGAAGGTTTTGCTTCTAGAAGATTCCTCCTTTAGAATGTTCTTAGGTGATGGTGACACTATATAAATGGGTTCAAGCAATGTAATGAGATATGAAGAGAAGTATTATATTTGGAGCTGAAGTTCATTAGGAGAATTCCCCTTCGAAGAGGAAAGTGAACATGAGAGGATCCCTTCCATAATAGGATCCATTGTATGGTGTTGCCCTACCTCAAGGGTTTTCTATAATAAAAGTGTGGTTTTGTTAGGGATCTAGAGAGGTAGTGGGGGGCCCGAAGGGTCCATACTGATAATAGTGGAGGCCACTCAATGTAAGGTATATTAGGTCCACTATATTATTAAATAAGGCCCACTATTGTAGTTATATATAATAAATGGGCAATTAGATATAATAAATGTAAGAGGACTTCTTAGAAGGTTTTGCTTCTAAAAGATTCCTCCTCTAGAATGTTCTTAGGTAATGGTGGCACTACACTCAATGTAAGGTGGACTAGATCCATTATATTATTAAATAAGACCCACTATGGTAGCTAGATATAATAAATGTAAGAGGACTTACTAGAAGGTTCCTCCTCTAAAATAATCTTAGGTTGTTGATAGCACTATATAAAGGGGTTCAACCAATGTAATGTGATATGAAGAGAAGTATTGTATTTGGAGCTGTAGCTCATTAGGAGGTTGCCCCCTCGAAGAGGCAAGTGAACAGGAGAGGATCCCTTCCATAATATGATCCATTGTATGGTGTTGCCCTACCTCAAGGGTTTTCTATAATAAAAGTGTGGTTTCTTCTATATTTCTCTTTGGATATATTGTGTATTCAGTATTTGTGGTGATTATATTTGTAGATATACTCAGGTACTTAACAGGTTTCTTCTATATTTCTCTCTGGATCTATTGTGTATTTAGTATTTGTGGTGATTATATTTGTAGATCTACTCATGTACTTAACATAAGTAGACAAGTTGGCCAATGAATAGGAAACTCATGGCTTCCCTTGAAAAGAGCATGGAGATTAGGCTAACATGGGTAGCAATCATTTTGTCTAAACAAAAAGACTTATTCACAGATAATCAAGAGATTGGGATGGTGGGTCTAATTTAGATTGAGGGCTTGGGATGTTAAGTTGGGGTGGTAGAAAATGTAGGAGTCAAGGATAAGGGTATTAGATATGGAAAGGGGCACAGGAGACTAGACAAATCTCGAATACTATAATGATGACACAGACATGAAATGAGTGGGAGGAAAATGACGGTCGAGAAGTGGCAAGAACCAAGGGCATGAGACGACTTGGAAAAGATGCTCTAATCAGGGGTGATTGCTAGAGTAACATAAATAGATAATGAAAAACATGCAGAAATGAAATATGATATCATAGTAATGATCTTTTCCCTGTTTTTGAATTTTTGATGTTTTCTTCATGTTTTTGTAATTTTTTTACAAATAATAAAGAAGTTGGACATGTTGCATGCAACAAGATAGGTGTCCAAAAATGTGACCAAGCAATTCTAAATTGCATGTACGGAAATAAGGTAGCGGATAGAGGCAACTAGGGGTGGGGTATCATGGGTGGATCTAATTGAAGGACTACTAAATGATGGTTTAAAATGTAGATGGGTTTCAACAATAAATGAAATGAGAGGTCAACTGGCATAACAAATCATCAACAACCACTGAGGAGTCTAGGTGAATAGGTCGACATGATGAAGAGAGAAAAGTATGAGGCTCATGATGTCAGGTGGACCATACAAACTCCCAATCCTAAAGGGGGAACACATGGCATGGGTATCAACATGCAAAAGGGTACTAAACTAGGGTGACCTATGAAGGTGGAGTAATATTGTCGGGCAAGCATAGAATGCAACTCAAAATGGTGAGGGAACTTGCCAAGGTGGGAAGTCCTTAAAGGAAAACTCATGGGGCATCAAAATTGTTAGATTCATCATAGGCAGTGGGTGATATGATGTCCAAATACCAGTTTTGAAGAAGTATACTTGAAGGGTTTAGTGGCGGGCCTAGAAAAATGGTGGGAAAAAATGGATCCCGAAAGAATATTTTGAACATAGAAACAAATACCATGGCATGAAAGTACTCAAGAAATGAATATGATGGAATAAACAACAAAAAAATGGAGCTTGTGAGATCTTAAATCAGGCAAAAGAAGATTAGGTCAAAAATACTAAACGAGGCTTGCAAAATCCATTTGTTCCATGCAATTTATGAGTGGAGCAGAGATGACATAAAGCTTCAAGTGTTGATTGTGAGATTGGATCATCAAAACCCAATTCCATGATTTCTAGTTTGGTTCTCTCGTCATCCTCTTCATGTTTTTCCATTTGATTTATAGTTTTAGGGATTTTTTTGCTCATACAAAACCCCTTTAGGGTTTTCAACAAGTTGTGTGGGTTGCAAAAGAACAAACATGCAAAATTGTATGTATATTCTTTTGACAGATTCACCATTGTAACCCAGAGTATACTCTCAATCATGTCATTGTTTAGTGGAAATATGCACAAAACAATGCAATTGTTTAATAAAAAATTGCACTACTGTGCATCCAAGTGGCATGACTCTAGCACTAGAGGTGGAGCAATGGATGAGGGAGTAGGGCTAGGACCTATGGCTTAACATGCGAGGAGGGAGGCCAATCCAAATGGCTTGCTAGCATACATACACCATTGATTTGAGATCTTGTTGTCGAGGGTCCATGAGGATTAGGTGCACAACACCGAAGGATGAGTGAATGGATGCATGCACAAGCATTGTTACTAAGTGGAGGTCGCTCCTACAAAGAGTAGTGCAAGCAAGATGGTTGGATTACTAGGGATTCGGTGAGAGGTGGGCCTAGAAAGGCCCACCTCTAGGAAACCTGTAACCTGTATATAAGTTTCCCCCACCGTAGTAAGGTGGGATTGTAGTGGGTTGGATGCCCCCTATTTTTACATGGTGGCAGAGATATGCGTATACATTTTTGTGAGATATAGACATATGATATAAACAGTATGGCATGTTTATAGTTTGTGTGAACTTATGATGAAATGTGTTTGATTTTAGTTTATATGTTTTTGCTTACCATGAGATTATATGTGTGTACATGTTGTGGTTTGTTTGCTTTCATAATTATATATAGTTAATGTGATTAACGACAATCCAAAATTTTATTAGCTATGATATTTACAAAAGCATTGTGACTTCTAGGATCATAATGAATATGATGGTATTGAATTGTTCTAATAGGAATTGAACCTGTAGATATTTTTTGAAAATTCAAGGTTCATGAACATTGTAAAAGTTATTAAACTGTACAATGAATAGCTAGGAATCAACATGAACACAGAGATGACATATGCAAAGTGTGATTGCATCAACAAGTAATATGATTGTAGTGTCGTATTTAGCTTGGTTGTTAGTGGCATGGCCCAAGAAAACACCATTGAAATGAGGTAGTATATGCGAGGGTGAATAAATGGTCCATGCTATCAAGGCAAGACTTTGATTTGAGCGGTTCATGCCATTGGCAAAGCCATTGTGACAAAGAGTTTGTGAAATCATTTGAACAAGATAAGAAAGCAAACTTATAAGGAACCAAACCAAATGGAAAATGAAACCAAAATAATAAACAAGTATGACTTATACACAGGCACCCGTGGATGTCACATGCGTACTCAGACATAGAATCACTTCAAGTGCAACTCATTGAGGGGTTCCTTGAGGAGTTAATTATCTAGGTAAGCAAGTAAATATGTCCCCTTCACTGAACAATGTTCCTGATATAGGAATGCCACCGTAGAGATTTGAACTTTCCAAGGCCTAACTTCTCTTTGGTGAGGTAAAAGAAAAGGACTAGATCACCTTCACAAAAAGAGTGAGGATGGACCTGATAGTGATCACGCACCTTGGAACACTTTTTCATGGCCTTGTTATTTTGTCGTTAATCATTGTTTTAAGTCAATAACATTACAAAATAGTTCAATAACTAAGTGAAGAGGCATGCTCTTGCATTCGATGGGTAAGATTTCCTCTACATCATGGATGAGATAAAAGGGTATGAACCTAGAAATAATTTTGATGGATGTCCGGTATGAAAATAATGACGAGAAAAGCATGTAGTGCTAGTTGGATTTTTTTTTTTTTATTCGTTGTAGCATGGTTTTGATGATCTTGTTAAAAACCTCAACTTGGCCATTAACCTATGGAGAGTAAGGAGTGGAGAATTCACTTGTCAAACCTAATTGTGAAGTTGATACATAAAACACCTCATTCTTGAATTGTGTGTCATGGTCAGAGACCAATTGCTTAAGGACATTGAATAGAGTGGTGACATGGTTAGAAAATAAGTGAGCCACCTTTTGAGATGCATTTTCAAAGGTGGGAATGGCTTCTACCCATTTGGTGAAATAGTTAACAACCATAATGCTATACTTGTGGCTACCACTAGATGTACAATGGCATTCCATAAAATCAATCCCCCATTTACAAAAGGGATCAGTGGTAATAATGGGATGCATCAGAGCAGATGGTGTTCACATTTTGGAGGTAAAATTTTGGCAATTCACACAGTGCTTAACTAGTACATGAATTAAATCATGAAAAGGAGAGGCCCAAAAGTATCCCACATAGACAATATTCTGACCAATGGCCGTTCTTGATAAATGGCCACTACAAACACCACTATAGTAATCTTTGAGAACTTAGTTTACCTCATCATGAGTTAGGTACTCACATAAAATGGTATCAACTCCTCATTGATAAAGGGCATCTTCAATGAGGATATATCAAGAAGCTTACCGATGAATACTTCGATGATCATTGCGTGAAATATGAGAACTAGTTTTTCATGTGCAAAGGCAAATCATTGTATCATCACACCAAGGGTTTGTCAATGATACGAGAAAAATATGTTCATTGGGGAGGGTATCATTAATAGGTTTGAGTGGTGTGACCTTCGCACTAGAGGCAGAGCAATTGAGGAGGGGGTAGGGATAGGACCTATGGCTTAACTTGACAGGAGGGAAGCCAATCCAAAGGGGTTGCTAGCATACATACACCATTTATTTGAGATCTTGTTGTTGAGGGTCCATGATGATAGGTGCACAACATTAGAGGATGAGATCATGGATACATAATTTCTAAGTGGAGGTCGCTCCTATAGAGAGTAGTGAAAGAAGGCCAAATTGCTAGGGATTTAGTTAGAGGTGAGCCTGACAAGGCCCCACTTCCAAGAGACATGCAACCTCTAGATAGGTTTCCCTCACCATAGCAAGGTGGGTTTATAGTGGCTTGGGTGCCCCCTATTTTTATATGGTGGTGGAGATATGTATATACATTTCCGGGAGATATAGAAATAAGACATAAACACTATATGTATATATACACACATGACATGTTTATAGTTTGTGTGGACTTATGATGAAATGTGTTTGATTTTAGTTTACATGTTTTTGCTTACCATGATATGATTTGTGTGTGCATGTGGTTTGTTTGTTGTCATAAATGTATATAGTTAATGTGATGAATGCCAATCCATAATTTGATTTGTTGTGATATTTACAAAAACATTATGACTTCTAGGATCATAAATGAATGTGATGGTATTAAATCATTCCAATAGAAGTCGAACCTATATATATTTTTTGAAAATGAAAGGGTCACGAACATTGTAAAAATTATTAAACTACACAATGAGTAGATGGGGATCAAGGTGAACAAGGAGATGGAAAATGTGAAGTGTGATTGCATCAACAAGTAATATGACCATAATATCATATTTAGTCTGGTTTTCAGTGGTAGGGCCCAAGAAAACACCACTGAAATGAGGTACTATATGCAAGGGTGAATAAATGGTCCATGCTATCAAGGCAAGACTCTAAGTCCAACGACTCACACTATTAGCAAAGATGACGTGACAAAGAGCTTGTGAAACCATCTGAACAACATAGAAATAAAACTTATAAGTCACCAAACCAAATGGAAAATGAAACCAAAATAATAAACAAGTATGACTTATACACAAGCATGAGTGGATGGCACATGCGAACTCAAACATAGGACTACTTCAAATACAACTCATTGATGGGTTCCTTAAGGAGTTAATGATCTAGGTAAGCTAGTAAATATGCCCTCTTCACCAAACAATTTTTGATGAAGTAGGGGCGTCACCATAGAAACTTGAACTTTGTAGGGCCTAACTTCTCTTTGGTGGTGTCAAAGGCAAGGACTAGATCACCTTCACAAAAAGAGGAAGGATGGCCCTGATAATGATCACACGCCTTATAACACTTTTTCATGGCCTTCATATTTTGTAAGGCAATGTGTTGGTCCTCAACCACCTATTCTAGGGTTCTTAATCATTGCTCTAAGTTGATAGTGTTAGGGAGGAGTTTATTAGTTGAATAAAAGAGGCATGATCTTGCATTCAATGGGTAATACTGCCTTTATGTCATGTATGAGATAAAAGGGTGTGAACCTCGTGGAAATTTTGACGGATGTCCAATAGGCACATAACGACAAGAAAAACATGTGGTGCCAAGTGAATTTATGTTTGTTGTTTGTTCATTGTAGAATGGTTTTGACGATCTTGTTAACAACATCCACTTGTCCATTAACTTGTGGAGAGTAAGGAGTGGAGAACTCATGTGTGAAACTTGTTGATGAAAAGGAATGGCTATCCTTATACCAACATTTTCTAATCTTGTTGGGATAAAGCAAGATAAGCAGGATTGTTACCCGATGTTTATAGGCTTTTGCAAAAATATGTTGTCATTTATGTTGTGTTATGAAGAAGAAATAAAGAAATGTTTATAACAAAAATTTACAACAATTTTATGAACAATCATAAAACAAAAAATCTGAAATAAAGATTACACATATAGTCCAAAATGAGATCCCAAAACCATCAAATGATTTTATTAATTCAGTTCTAAAATACAACCAAAAACATTCTTTCATACCCCATAATGGGTAAGGACCATAATAAGACCTAGAAGTCAGAGGTGGAATATTACATCACACAAAGATGACTGGTGTCTTTTAAGTAAGAGCAAGACTGAGAAAAATTGGATCAACAAGCCACAATATGCCATTGCCTTGACTTTGCAAAAAAATCCCAATTAGCACTAAAAATCAATTCATAAACCCAATAACAATTTACAGACTATCAGAAACACGTGATCAACCTTATTAAGCATAAACAATCAATGCTTCTTGGTCCTTCTTATTGCCACCTTCAGTAATACCCTGCTATCAACAATGAGTTTTTAGCTTTTAAGTGATTCGAAAAAGAATGAAGTAGTAATGTAATCTCACTCTAGAGCAAGAGAAAACCTTATCAGAGATTTTTCTTCTACCTCTCTTCTCTTCCTTTGCTTGTCGCTCGTGTTCTCCTTTTATTCTCCAAAAGTAGTTTTGAGTAGGTCCAACTACTTTTAGTTAAGTTATTTAAATAACTTTTATTATATAGGGACAACTCATAATTAAATAATAATAATAATGATAAGGGTATAATAAATATTAAAAAATAGGCGGGGACCCCAAAACAACCCTATTGTTTAATTTTCAAAATATTCCCTTGTACCTCCATCAATAAATATGTATTCCATGTCATTCAAACATCATCATTCATACACATGTAAACTTAGCCCAAAAATGAAACATTTCAAAAATACACTTGTGACTCTCGAATATCAAATGTATATATGCTCGAAAAATAAATATGTCAATCTGCTGTCTAAAAACACTCGTTGTCCAAAAATGAATGAAGTATGTCCAAACAGTGAAGACAAAGTAAAATAACATGATAAAATCAGATATTGTATTTTTTGTGTGAGGCAGTTTGCCTCTATCCACTTTCATGAGAATTTGTTACCTTAAGCACCTGTGAATCTACCTTGATATCCATTTTACCTTTTGTTGTTGATGCCTTTGGGTGCATTTCTCCAAAAGAGATATGTCTATCCTCATGTTTGGAGTGCAGGGAATGGGATGTAACTAAATGTGAGAATGCCTCAAAGTGGTTGGACTCAACATAATGGGTAGGTCATTTTCCTTTGATAGGCTCTTGTTCTTAGACTTTGAAAGATTTGGGTAATGCATGTGAAGCAATGGAATCAACAGGTTGGGCGAGTTACTCAAGAGGAGGTGGTGGTGGCAATGGTAAAGAAGTTGTTGGCCATCCATCAAAATGAGGGGGAGGGAGATGTACAATATCATTCCACCCATCATTGACTGGGACCTCAGGTGGTAAGGACACATGTGGTTGTACTGGTATGCCAGAGATGCTAGGATGAAGATGCAAAGGTGTTCTTTCATGTGGAGGAGGAGGTTGGAAGGCTCTTTGTCCGGCTAAGTTCTAGAAACTAGTCTATAAGAGTTAATTCAACTCTTCTTTATCAACATCAAAGTAAATAGAAAATCAGAGTCTCTTGTCTCCTCCTAGCCAAAAATCATTTGGCCTTCTTCCTCTGCCTCTATTTCCTCTACCATGGTTGCCTCTACTGAAAAATCTCATCTATTAAACATAAGTCCAGGTTAGGGTATGTATACAGTAGCAAGTAAAACATCAAATACCATTTGCATTGTCATAATTTTAGAAATATCTCTATCTTGATCAACAAACAAGCATGCAATCAATCAAGGGTAAAGGAGGGGTAACTTCAAAGACAAACATTTATCCCTACTTAAAAACACCTCCATCCCTCACAATCTTATATAATTGATATTTGTTTTAAGAACATGGGACTTGCAGTGTAATTGGGAATATGAGGGGTTTTGTAATGTATGGAAAGTGAAAACAAATGACAAGGAGGGTAACGTTACATGTTCAGAGTAACAACACATCAATCATCAACCATTTTGCAATATCCCAATGTCTGTCAATAATCATCTCATGAATTCATGTCAATCACATCTTCATTAACTGCTAGCATATTCACTATCCATATCCAACGAAACCTTTGAATTTGGTTATGTATCAGGGGAAAAGATATGAATTAAAAATGAACACGATATTTGGGAACCAAGAGCGATTTATGTAAAATGAGAGTATGAAGGGGATTGGCCCTTAAAACATAATGAACAATCAACTATTTTCCAAAATATATGACTTCATCCAAAACATAGTTCATTAAAGAACAATAATTTGGAAATATATCCTTTTCAAATTGTGCCCCCAACAAAAATTTTAATCAATCAAAATATATTCTCGTTGTCTTGAACTATCCATGCCAAATTGATAGAAAAACATTTCATATTTCATACAACAGGGAGAAGAAATATGAGTTTTAAATGATATATGTTCTCGAGGAATAAAGGAACGATGCATGAAAAGTGAAAGTATGAGGAATTTGATCCTGTATGTACAAAATACAAACATTTTCTAATTCTCAAACAACCAACCACATTCTTTTTCCAATTCAAATAAGTATGCCTCAAAAATCAATGACTAGATCTCCTTTAACTCTTTAGTCCAAACAAACTGTGCATTTACCAGTCAACTCAATATCTACACATAGTTTATGTATCATGGCTTTTAATGATCATCAAATAACATACAACAAGGGTTATATGAATTGAATATGCCAATATTTCGAGACCCAAAATTGTATGGTGCAACCATCCCGATTACTTCAATGTTTACAACAAGCCATAAAATATAACATGCATGTTAGAATCCTTTCTTCTAAACTTTCCTTTAATCAAACCAAGTGAAATATCCTTAAAGTATCTGTGTATATAGCTCATATTGCAACTATCAGAATCAATGAGGGTTCAAATTTGGGTAACGTTACCCTTTTATTTGTTCAAAAAATACATCAACATTGACTTTACGCTTAACAACTTTTTTCTTTGAGTATGGAAAGTAGAGGTATCGGGCTAGACAGACATGCGAAACCCACATAAGTTCAAGCTTCAAGACATCTTTCTGTTATATTGAAGACTTAAAAAAAAATCCAATATTTAGCATAAAAAGATACGACCAAATAATTCCCCAATCTTAGAGTTACAGTGCTAGCAGTAGGGTTTTAAATACAAACAAATCCAATAACATGATAATGTTCAAGGAAGCTCTTTCCAATGCAAAATCAAGTAGAATTGTAGGATGTCTTTGAAAGACATGGGTTCAAAACCATTTGAAATAGAAAATGAATATAATGCAGAAGAAAATCCACGAGTCCTTTCCCACCTTTTGTTCAGGGCTTCAAGTATTAATGAGTGAAAAAAAGGTTGCTACAGAGCCTGTATTTATTTTTGAAGAAGATCAGAAAATAAGCTGCACCAAATCGTAAATGAGCCATATACAGAGAATTCACACAGCCGGAACTATATGTAATAGTTTTCAGGATGAGGGTTAATGCCAGAGCAATAAAATGAGAGGCATTTTCTTTGGGAGTGATAAAACGAATTCAAGAAGATGATCAAAACAAGGATAGTCATTTACCAGTCAAGCAAAGCTATTCCAAAACTATTACTGCAAAAAGAAATGCATTTGATGGGTACGAGCTAGAATAAACATACCTTTCTTTGGCGCTTTAAATATCTCCAAAAAATAGGTCTTCCAATTACCACAACTACCACAATCAAGCTTCGGGACCAGAGTGTTACTCAACCAGTTTGAAATGAAAATGAAATTCCAAAACCCCAGCATAGGGTGGAACGAGTAAATGCTTGCGTCTCATGCATTGAATGCATGGGGCGTCACGTTCTTAAAAAATTATCAACAAATTAATTTTTTAATCCATCTCATATTCCACTATCCACCCTCAACAAATCACAGATCTAGAATATTTCCAAGTATGCCAACAATCTTGTGCCACAAGTCGACGACCACATAAAATTCCAACTCTAATGATGACCCGAATTTCACATCAAACCTCATATCCAAGTTTCCATTTAAAACCACATTAAAAGCACATCAATAGCACAACCAACACATATATTCAACCATCAAGTGCTAAAATGTAACTGTGAGGTGGTCGACAACATCAACGTTGGGTCCATGTGTTATACCATATACAACATGCATTAAAAAGTTAAAATATTGACTGTTTAATTGCAACATGTCACCTTTATCATATAGGATGAAAACTTACGTATACATATGATTTTAACATGAATGTAATGATATGTGGAATGAATGTAATGACACGTGGAATGAATGTAATGACATGTGATGTTGTAACCAAAACTTTTATATATGGTAAACCATATCACAAAATAAACTTGTCTTCTCTTCTAGAACCTATCATGTTTTTAGGACTCAAACATTATGACCTATTTTAAAAAAGATGCTATGTGTTTTAATGAGAGATACAACAAAAGAAACCTTTTAATGACTTGTAATCTTCATGTGCAAGTCATAATAGCATCTTATGAGTGAAATGCATGAAGCATAAGGGACCTTTGAAGTTTTTTGAACATAAATGTTTCTCCTTTATTGTGCAATCAAATTGATAGTGAGCCTCATAGTCTGTAACACACCCACCACGACATAATAAAATATTCGCTTTTCCTCAAGGGACAGAATTCCCGAAGTCCTACGGGGGCCTAGCGCAGGCTAATTCTTCCCTGTTCACCTCCCTATGATCGAGGGTTAGGACCACAGGCCAAACAAACCAGGCGCCTTTTCGTGTTTCGCGACTCAGCGATACGAGTGAGTCCAATCTGAAAGGTAGAATGGCGAGAGGGCTCCGGAATGAAACCCTGGCCGTAGATTTGGGCACGCAGATTCTGGCCATCCAGATCTACTCGCTGCTTAACGACAAAGCACTAGCTCCCTTTCTTTAGTCCCTATCTCGATAGGACCACATACGCACCTAAATGCAAGCACCTTTCACAACTCGCGACCTTGCGAGTTGTGAGTCGAAGACCCTCGAATTTTCTTCACCAATCGCCGATACCTGAGATTCCGATATGGTATGGCCCCTCCTTATTAGCACTCTCCACGCGTGACCACCGACTAGGGCTAACTACTAGCCTTGCTTGCAACTTGCAAGTTCGCGAGTTGAAAGGTTGAATCTCTGGGCCCTTCTTTTACAAAACCCTGAGACGCGAAAGTCGGAGAAGGTTTGACTCCTTTCGGGCTTCTCAGAACTCACAACTTCGCGACTTGAGTTGTTGGGCCTTTGTGCTCCTTTCTTATGAGAACCAGAAGTACGAGAAGTCAACATGATGTTGACTCCCATTTCAAATGACACATGTCCACCACCTGTCACCACTTCTCCCTCTCTCTGGGCATCTTATCATTACACCACCTATCAACCACGTGGGTCCCACCAAGCGGACGTGCCACATGTTGCACAAGCTCTCGCAACTCGCAAGCTCGGGACTTCTACAGTCGAAACTGATTTCCCCTCAACCTCCAAGACCCCGATATGCGATATGGCGAGGAGGTCCTGACTCAATGGTTGCTCCTACTTCTCGCGACTCGGGACTTCGCGACTCCAAGGGTTTGGTCTTCCACCTCCAAACTCATGAACCCTCGATACGCGATGTATCGAGACGTCAGATCCCATAGCTGTCCTTCCTCTTTGATCAACGGCCCATATCACATCGCGATCTCGTGACTCGGGACTTCGTGACTCCAAGAGCCTGGTCTTCCATCTCCAAACTCACGAATCCCCGATACGCGAAATGGTCAGATCTCTGCCACCTGTCCTCCAACATGGACGGTCCCGATGTCTTCGGGACTTTTGGGACGTAGTCGAGTTCACTCTCTCGCCTAAGTAAAGGTTAAGATCGACGGCTTATAGAGCTCCGATGGGTCCCTGGGATCTACGGTCCAGGATCCCATCACTATTTGCGAAGGCTGAAAGGGCGAGGTGTTAATGCCTACACTCCTTCTCTAGATCCGTCGGTGTTGACAGGCTTGGGGTATTCTCGAAAGGATTCTGACTCTTCATTTACCAAGCGATAGGGTATTTTCTTTCTATATTTGAATCTCGTTATCCCTTCTGAGCTTGAATCACAAAGTTCAAACTCTCGGAGCTTCAGGCTCCCATGATCCTGAGACCTTAGAAAGCCACTCTTTCTTGCATAAGGGTTCCAGACCCGGATTGCATGAACCATCAGACATTTCTCGGGCAATTATCCCTGATCTTAATCGTGTCTCTGGTAAGGTTCAGTACAGTTACAAGGTTTATGGGGTAATTCTCGGAAAAGAGTACTCTCAAGGGGCCTTCCTAGAATATTACGAGAAACTAAGCAAATAAGACGATTCTCGGTGGAGCGAACTCATGTCCCAGACTTAATCATTTGTGCAGAAAACAACTATGGCATGTAAGCATACACATGCATCCATTCTATCAAATCAAACATTAGGTAAACACTTCTATTTAGAACTATTTACAAGCACATACAACTGAACATGCGATTATGGCATTAACTTCAAATAACACTTACCAGAAATAACACCAGAGCTGATGCAACTGCTGGGAGGGGTGCTCGTTTCCACCCAACCGTAGGCTCAGCGAATCCGATAGGATTTACCACTAGCCACCCCCGAGTTGAGACCACGATGCTGCGAGACTGCGTCTTTGTTTGCCAGTGACTGAGAATGAGGGTTACTCTCCCCCTTCTCTGCTATCACTCACTCTGTGTTTTCCAGAGTTCTCTTCCTCCCCTCGCATCTGCCCCCTCCACGCTTCTTCCTCACGCATTCCCCTCTTGCGAGGTTGTGTGTGGCATGATTTCCCTCGTGGTGGTCAGGCCTGAGGCTCCTACGGATGGGCAGTTCACTTCCCCCATCCCTCATTAATTCCTGAGGAGCCATCTACCTACCAACCTACGAGTAATTTATTTCGGGCCAGCGAGCCGCTCTTGGATCTCCGGGCCAGTGAAGTCCAAATACTGTATTGGTTTCGGTGGAAGTTAACGCCACCTTTCCAGGTGCCTTCCACCACCTTTCTTCAGCCATCGTGGTCTCTTTTTCAGCATATCCCCTCTCAGCAGTCCTGCAATATATATATATATATTCATAATATTATTCACATTCATCGACCTTTTTCACAAGGTCCATTCACATCACACATTCACATTTTTGAGTTTGCCACAGTTCTTGGTCAGCATAGTTATTTTTACAAACTGGGGGAAACAGGGTGTTACATAGTCACTCCTTCATGAGTGAATGGCATAGGAGTGAATGAACCCCTAAAAGGATAGTAGTACCCCCTCCTCTTACTTCTAGTGTTTCATGTCTTATCTCATTCTTGAATAACCAGGCTAGTGAGTTAAGGTAGGTGGGACGGTGATAAGGCTTGACTCACATAGGTAGGTATGATGGCTTTAGTAGTTGGGAAAAAAAACGATAGTGTGGTTGGGCAAAAATAAAGATAGTAGTAGTTGGGCTTGCCGCTAGGTAGGTGAGTTAGTTAAGGATGGTGAGACTTCATTATCGATGAGTTGAGCCTAACCTTAGGCATCATTCTTTTTCTATCTATTATGTTTTGTCTTTTTTCTTACCTTATCTATATTTTACGTTATCTCTCTTACCTTAGCTATACCCTATTTTTTTGTTAAGCTTGGTCAATCATTACTGGTCTATCCCTCGTTATCATACCAACCCTGACTAGGTGTGGGGGTCCCTAGGAGAGTGCTCTCCTTGTTGGTAAGGTTATGCAATCACTCTCTTTGGTGCTTAGGTAACCTCGATGCTTAGGTCAAGTAACCTCAATGCTTAGGTTAGGTAACCCCGATGCTTAGGTAAGGTAACTCTGATGCTTAGGTCAGGTAACCCTGATGCTTAGGTTAGGTAACCCATGTTAGGCAACCATTCTCCTTGGTTAGGTAACCTTATCTGCAGTTAACCTCTACAAGGGAGTTATTTGGTGATTACTTCAAGGTTAAGGTACTTTTCCTTATCTAACGGAGCAACGTTGAGTGGAAGATCCAGTTTTGGAAGGGTCTTGGATGCAATGCTTGGTGAAACCCTAAAGATTTGAGACAACCTAGGGAACTGAGCCTTTAATACTTGGGTGGATTCTTCAAATGTGCCTAGGATTTCGACCCATTTCTGGGTTGTTACATGGAAATTACAAAAGAAGATTCATGGAAGACCAAGATGGAAGCCAAGACCGTGAGCTTGGAACAATGGGTGATGTTCAATCCTATGTAATGCAAATGAAACCACATCAGAAGACCGGTGATGTTCAATCCCCGTGGAATATTTGAAAATAAACATCCTTTCTTTCTCCCTAGGGCGCCCCACCTATAGTTAAATATTTAATATCATAAATAAATAAATAAATTAATTGTGCCTTGCAACTATTTGTAGGTTGGTGGCTAATTTGCAAGTTTGCAAGTCGACAAAACCTAATTGTGAAGCTAATGCACAAAATACCTCATTCTTGAATTGTGTGTCATGGTCAGAGACTAATTGCTTAAGGATACTGAATCGAGTGAAGACATGGTTAGAATAGAACTCATCCACCTTGTGGGATGTGTTGTTGAGGGTGGGCATGGAGTTTTCTCATTTGGTGAAATAGTTAACAACCATAATGATGTACTTGTGGCTGCCACTATATGTAGAGTGACATTCCATAAAGCCAATCCCCCATTTACAAAAGGGACTAGTGGTAATAATGGGATGCATCGAAGCAAGTGGTGCTCATGTTTTGAAGGTAAAATTTTGGCAATTCACACACTGCTTAATTGCATGAATGCAATCATGAAAAAGGAAGGGGCAAAATAGCCCACATAGAAAATCTTTTGACCAATGGTCATTCTTAATAAGTGGCCACTTTGGTAGTCTTTGATAACTTACTTTACTCCATCATGTGTTAGGCACTAGCATAAAATGGTATCAACTCCTCATTAATAAAAAATGTCTCTAATGAGGAGATAGTGAGAAGCTTGGTGATGAATACATTGGCGGTCATCGCATCAAAGATGATGACCATTTTTTCATGTGCAAAGGTAAATCAATATATCACCATACCTAGGGTTTGCCAATGATGTGAAAAAAATATGTTCATTGGGGAGGGTATCGTTAGGAGGTAAGAGTGGTGTGACCGTAGCACTAGAAGTAGAGCAATGGGTGAGGGGTAGGGATAGGACCTATGGCTTAACATGTGAGGAGGGAGGTCAATCCAAAGGGCTTTCAAGCATACCTATGAGTATAGGTGCACAACAGTGGAGGATGGAAGCATGGATGCATGCACGAGCATTATTGCTAAGTGGAGGTTTCTCCTAGAGAGAGTAGTGCAAGGTCGTCAGATTGCTAGGGATTTGGTGATATGTGGGCATGGCAAGGCCCCGCCTCCAGGAAACTTGCAACCTCTGGATTAGTTTCCCCCACCATAGTAAGGTGGCTTTGTAGTGGGTTGGATGCCCCCTATTTTTATATGGTGGTGGGAATATGTATATACATTTTTGGGAGATATAAACACGTGACATGAACACTATCTATCTATCTATCTATCTATCCATCAATCTACACACGTGCATGCTCGCATGCACGCATGTGTGTGCGCGCACACACACACACACACACACACACACAAGTTTCCCCCACCATAGTAAGGTGGCTTTATAGTGGGTTGGATGCCCCCTATTTTTATATGGTGGCAGAGATTATAGTGGGGTTGGATGCTCTCTATTTTTATATTGTGGCCGAGATATGTTTGGTCTCTCTCTCTCTCTCTCTCCATGAGATGATATGTGTGTGCATGTTGTGGTTTGTTTGATTTCATAATTGTATATAGTTAATGTAATGAATACCAATCTAGAATCTAATTTGATATGATATTTATAAAAGCATTGTGACTTCTAGGATCATAAATGAATGTGATGGTATCAAATTGTTCTAATATAAGTTGAACCCGTAGATAGTTTTTGAAAATACAAGGGTCATGAACGCTGTAAAATTTATTAAACTGTGCAATGATAGAAAGAAATCAAGGTGAACATGGAGATGACATATGTGAAGTGTGATTCCATCAACAAGTAATATGATCATAGTGTCATATTTAGCCTGGTTGTTGGTGGTAGGACCCAATTGAAATGAGGTAGTACATGCGAGGGTGAATAGATGGCCCATGCTGTCAAGGTAAGACTTTGAGTCTAATGGCTCACACCATTGGCAAAGCCAATGTGATGAAGAGCTTGTGAAACCATCTGAACAAGATAAGCAAACAAACTTATAAGTCACCAAACCAAATGGAGAATGAAACCAAAATAATAAACAAGTATGACTTATACACAAGTATGCGTGGATGGAAAATGCGAACTTATACATAGAACCGCTTCAAGTACAACATGTTGAGGGGTTCCTTAAGGAGTTAATTATATAGGTAAGCAAGTGAATATGCCCCCTTCACCAAACAATGTTTGATGATGTAGAGGCCTCACCACTGAGACTTGAACTTTCCATGGCCTAACTTTTCTTTGGCGAGGTCAAAGGCAAGGCCTAGATCACCTTCACAAAAAGAGAGATGGTGGACTTGCTAGTGATCATGCGTCTTAGAACACTTTCTAATGGACTTGTTATTTTGTGAGGCAATGTAGTGGTCCTCATCCACCCATTCCAAGGTTCTTAATCATTGCTCTAAGTCAACAATGTTAGGGACGAGTTCAATAGCTAAGTGAAGAGACATGATCTTGCATTCGATGGGTAAGACTGCCTCTACTTCATAGATGAGATAAAGGGGTGTGAACCTAATGGTAATTTTGATAGATGTTCGATAGGCACATAATAACAAGAAAAACATTTTGTGCCAATTGGATTTATATTTGTTGATTGTTCATTGTAGCATGGTTTTGATGATCTTGTTAAAAACCTCAACTTGGTCGTTCACTTGTGGAGAGTAAGGAGTGGAGAACTCATGTGTGAAACCTAATTGTTAAGCCAATGCATAAAAGACATCGTTCTTGAATTGTGTGTCATGGTTAGAGACCAATTTCTTGAGGACATCAAATAGAGCGATGACATGGTTAGAAAAGAAGCAAGCCACCTTATGGGATGTGTTGTCAAAGGTGGGCATGGCTTCTTCCCATTTGGTGAAATAGTTGACAACCATAATGATGTACTTGTGGCTGCCACTAGATGTAGAGTGAAATTCCATAAAGTCAATCACCCATTTACAAAAGGGACCAATGGTAATAATGGGATTCATCAGAGCAAGTGGTGCTCACATTTTGGAGGTAAAAATTTTGTAATTCACACATTGCTTAACCACATTAGTGCAATCATGAAAAAGGGAGGGCCAAAAGTAGCCCACATAGATAATCTTATGACCAGTGGCCATTCCTGATAAATGGCCACTCCAAGTGCCACAATGGTAGTCTTCGAGAACTTACTTTATCTTATTATGAGTTAGGCACTAACATAAAAGGGTATTGAGTCCTCATTAATAAAGGATGTCTCATATGAGGAGATAACGAGAAGCTTGGCGATGTATACACTAGCAGTCATCGCGGGAAAGATGAAGACCATTTTTTTGTGTGCAAAGGTAAATCAATATATCATCATATCGAGGGTTTCCCAATGATACGAGAAAAATATGTTCATTGGGGAGGGTATCATTTAGTGGTGGGTTAGTTACATTAGTAGGGAGATTAGTGATGGACTTGATGAGGGTTGAGGCCTTCTTGATCTTGAGAGTAGTAAATTTAATATCCAATAGGAAAATATACCATTTATTAGTCATTCTCTTGAGATGCATTTCATGGGATTTGAATTATCTATGATCTTGGTTTGACAAAGAAGGATATAGTGGTGTAGTTTGTAAAAGGAATGGACCATGACCAAAGCCAACTTTTTTTTGTGGTTATAGTTTAATTCAATTCTTGATAAGTTTTTTCTGACATAATATATGGCATGCTCGTAGCAGTCACCACATTGATGAACTAACACTTTGACAATGATGAAAACTAAGGTGAAGATGTAAAGGATGAACAATTCATGGGCATGGATGGCATATTTAGGTATGAAACGTCATAAGAAGTTGGATTTGGCTTGAAGGCTTTGTAGTTGGTGCAAAGCTTATGGCAATGGAAGTTCGATGATGGCCTAGATTTTCAAAGGGTTAACGGTAGAAGGAGGTATCAAGCTGTGATACATAAGAGACATTTGAGAGGGTTCAAGTGAATGTTATACTACAAACACTACATGAAGGTGACACAAAGGTATTCTTAGTGTTGTGACCATTTTTTTGATCTAGTTGTAAGATTATTGAGGTAAGCCAAAATGGTGTGGACCATGTAATGGAACATAATGAACATGGAACATTGGAATGTGGATCCAACATTCTTTAGTCCAAAGGGCATGATGCAATATGTGAAAGTCTCCCAAGGGATGTAAAGGTAGTGTTGTATTGATCATGTTGATGAAACCATATCTTATTGTACCAAGAGAATGTGTTCATGAAGGAAATGACTTTGTGGCCAACACATTCATTGATCACTTGGTCAATGAAAGGAGTGGGGAAGTTATCTTTGGAACAAGCTTGGTTGAGATCATGGAAGTCAATTCATACATGCATGATGCCTTATGTTTTGTTTACAAGGACATGGTTAGAGACACATGACATATAAGCAATTGGGTAGATACAACCAATGATGTGCAATTTATCAATTTTTTCTTTGATGGTTGGGGATTTTGTGAGATGGATAGGTCATTGTTTCTATTGAAGGGTGGCATGTATAGCCATGTGTCGATGTGGTGTTCCACAATATGAGGATCTAAGGTCAGAATCTTTGAATATGACCAAGTGAAAATATTATGAAACTCTTCAAAGAATTATTTATAATTTGGAACCTCTTAGGGGAAACAAGCATCTATGGCACTACATTTTTAGTGTTGATGTGGGTGATAAAAATATCAATCTTGATGGTTGGAGAAATGTCAACCATGTTTCCTTCCTCAAAATCATCTAGGGTGGGAATAGGATTCTTGAACTAATCTATGTGTTCGTAGGTGATACCTTCCTTGTATACTTGTATGAGGGGGTGAAAGTTTCCAAAGGGAGGAAGCAAGAACAATGGTGTAAATCATCCCAAGGGTTGTTGGGAATAGTCATGGCCTCTATAATATCTCCATCATAGTGGAAAACACAGGCACTGGAAGGTGAGGTATAAGAAAAAATTGTCATGGTAGGGAAATGAATAGATGGTTGGACACTACAATTGGTATTGACACCGTTCAAGATCGAGGGATGATCAACATAGATGGAAATGGTGCATACGCACTTACAGTCCAATCGCGGTGTGGGAAAGTACGTGCTGTGAAAAGAGGTGAAAAAAGGTGATGGATCAAGATCAATGTTGAATGAATGACGTGTCATCATAAAAATTGAACCCTATAGACTTGGATAGATGATAAATGTCAACATAGTTGATGTGATCCATGTGGGGTGGGGACAAGAAATGTTGGCATAGATCAACCGAAGGATGTAGTAGTGGTTGGTGAGCCATGACCAATGATGACCAAAACATAGGGAGTTCTAGATAATGGTGGGAATAATGATTAAAGGTTCTATAGAGGGGATGAGGTGATTAGTGCACAATGATTGGTTGTGAAAGTGGGCATGCTCCTTTGCAAGAGGGGGGCTACCCCCAACTATTGAGGTGGGAAAAGCAAAGTTGATAAAAGTGGCTAAAGGTGGTTGCATAACTCTGGGAGTGTAGGACAACGAGGACTGAAATGACCATTGACTTTGCAAAGTGTGCATAGAGGCAGAATGAACATGTAAGAATTGGGTTTTCCTATGGGTAGGATTGGGTTACTAGAGGTGCTATGTTGGGTATGTGTTATATTCTTTGAGCGTTTGCGCCGGGTTCGGGGGCAGTGCCCCCGAATTTTTTTTTTGCCTCGAAAAACGTGTCACCTGCCTCGAGAAACGTGTCACGTATTTAGGTGGTTTTTCGGCACATGGTTTTTGCTGATGGTTTTCTATTTCCAGTTAATGAATAAGGGTTTTGGACTAATCCAGGACATTGGGTTAGGGTTTTGGATGCCGTTGGCTTCTATATGTATATTGTATTGTAAACAATGTATCACATATGAATGAATATAGAATATGTTGGTTTTCCTGGTTTGGGTTTCTAGGGGAAAAATATCTGTGTAATGTTTGTATTTTCCATTGTATCTTTTCTGATTTTTTATTGAAAATCTATTTGCACTAAATGTTGTACAAGGTTAGAATCTACATGGTAGTGCCCCCATATTTCTTATTCTTGCCCCTAACCTACTTTCATGGGTGGGAATTAGTCGGTGAGGTTGGTGTTTAAGGAAACTTTAAGGTATTGGATAATGGTATGCTCAGAGGAATGTTATATTCTTTGAGCGTCTGCGTCGGGTTCGGGGGCAATGCCCCCGAATTTTTTTTTTGCCTCGGGAAACATGTCACGTATTTAGGTGGTTTTTCAACACATGGTTTTTGCCGATGGTTTTCTATTTCCGGTTAAGGAATTATGGTTTTGGACTAATCTAGGTCATTGGGATAGGGTTTTGGATGCCGTTGGCTCCTATATGTATATTGTATTGTAAACAATGTATCACATATGAATGAATATAGAATATGTTGGATTTCCCGGTTTGGGTTTCCAGGGGAAAAATATCTGTGTAATGTTTGTATTTTCCATTGTATCTTTTTTGTTCTTTTACTGAAAATCTGTTTGCAATAAATATTGTACAAGGTTAGAATCTACATGGTAGTACCCCCATATTTCTTATTCTTTCCCCTAACCTACTTTCATGGGTGGGAATTAGTCGGTGAGGTTGGTGTTTAAGGAAACTTTAAGGTATTGGATAATGGTATGCTAAGAGGTGGGATAGGGTAGAGGATTAAGTTAATTGGACATGTCAAAAAAAGTTCAAGTAGGGGGATGAAAGATACCAAATAGGTATCCCTAGGGTGAGCTCGGGAAGGGAAAGGATGGCCATTATGGGGGTCTCAACAATGTTATGTTGCGGAAGGGAATATGTGACATATGCGTATTTTTATGCATGTTCTCATAAGGAGGGGGACTGATAAGGGAGGAGGGGGACTGATAAGGGAGGGATGGTCCTTGCACTATAATGGTGAGGAGGTGGAGAGATGAAGAAGTTCTCTAGTCATATCATGCATGGTTTCGATGGTAGATGGTGCACTAGACACAAGTGCTGATGTACAAGGTAGGTCATCAAAAGATGTAATGGTACACATAGGAGAGGATCCTATGTGTAAAATTTGGGGGGGTGTGCCATGATATACCCCAAGTAGGGTGGAGACTTTGAAGACACCTAGGCCATCTTAGTGTAAGACATAAGTTGTTGTTGGCCCTAGTGGTGGGAAAAAAATTATTGAGATTAATGTTGATGTTTTGGTAGTAGTGGGAGGTATTCCCTCCTGGACAACCTTTCTTAGAGAAGAAGAAGATTCCAGAAGTCAAAGGAATACCATTGAACAATTGGAGAACACCCCAGAAGAGAATTCAACCCACAGGAAAAGATAAAGGGAAAACAAAATTTCCCAGAAGAGAAGTCGGCCTCAGCTAAAGTGACTAGAAGACTATAAATAAAGGTGATGCCTTGCTCATTACACACTCACTCACTCAATTATCTCACTCAATAAGAAGGCACAACTCTTAGGCAAGGAGAAGACACAACTACTGCAACAACTAGGGTTTGTCTTAGTTATTCTTGGTGGTTTCTCTTGTGCACTATCTCTAGGAAGAGGTGCGCTTGATTTGTATGGTGTTGTTGCTACAAATGTTTGGTGCACTACCTTTGTCTAGTGTGCTAGTCTTGTATCAAGGGTTCTTCATTGTCAGGCTGCTCTTGTGAAGAAGAGTTTGTTCAAGGTTTGATTGTATTATCATAAATAATCTATCTAAGAAAGGTTGGTTGGATTTTTCCCCGAGTTTGGGGTTTTCCCAAAATAACTCTTGTGTCTTCTTGTGCTTATTTATGCTTCTCATATTCTCATTATATGATATATGTAAAATAAGGTTTAAATACATTGGTAAATCTATTTTTATTTAAATTAAAGAAAATCTAACATGGTTTCAGAGCTGGTTACCTTCTAAACAATCTAACCACTGGAAGGAAGATTTTGAGAGTTGCAGTTGCATAGTTTTTTGTCAAGCTTGTTGAGAAATATTTCCAAAGGCATTGGGACTAATTTCACCATAGAGCAGTTTTGCCTACCCTAGCACACCCCCTGCAACACTCAGATTGCAGATTGGTGGAGTTTGAATTTTTGGGATTTCTTCAGTCCTAGGGTTTCTACCGGAAAAAATCATTACCGGTATGAGAGTTAAGGATAGAATGGATGGAATAGATAATTTCAGATTGTTGAACCATAGGGTACTCCTCATTCTAGAAGAGAATGAGTTGTTGGATCATGCCAAGCAAGTTCTCTCAAAACCAGAAGAAGTTGACACCAAGGCAAAGTTTAAGAAGAATGAAATCAAGGCCAAGAAGATCTTGACAGATTCAATCAAAGATCACTTGATACCCAATGTATCATAATTGAAGACACCAAAGGAAATGTTTAATTCCCTAACCAAATTATGAAAGCAAGAACATAAGCATGAAGCTAACCCTAAGGCATCAACTCAGAAACATAATGATGAACATTTTAGAAACAATTTCCAACTACTTCATGAAAATATCACAGATCAAAGATCAGTTAGCAGCTATTGGAGAGTCAGTGGATGATGCAGAGCTTGTGACTACGACCCTTAATGGCTTTCCTTCTTCTTGGGACCCATTTGTTCAAGGAATTTGTGCAAGAAGTAAATTGCCCAAATTTGACAAGCTATAGATAGACTGTACCGAAGAAGAATCCAGATTAATATCCAAATCACAAAAGACCAATGATGAAGAGAACCAAGCTCTTGCTGCTCATGTGAGGAAAAGGAAAGAAAGAAGAAATACCAATCCAAAGAAAGCTAAAATATCAGTTCCAAACCATAAGAAGGATGTATCTAAAATCAGATGTTACACTTGCAATAAGCTGGGACATTTTTCCTATCGATGTGCTCAAGGGAAAGGGAAAATAAAGCATCATGCACATGCAACAAATATGGAAGAGTCCACATCTCAAAAGAAGACAAAGGAATCAAAAGATGAAGAATTCGTCTTTGTCTCAGCTCTCATAGGTACTATCACTCAAGCAAGTGATATTTGGCTAGTAGACAATTGTGCTTCCCAGCACATGACCGGGTTCAAAATCTCTCTTACAAAATTGACAGAAAAGAGTTCATCCCTTCAGGTGGAACTTGCAGATGATTACAGACATGCCATCAAAGGAGTAGGAGAAACCTCCTATCATCTCAATTCAGGTAATTATATCTCAATAAAATATATTTTTTCTGTACAAGTCTTAAAGAAGAATCATCTTTCTATTTTTGCTTTAGAAGATAAAGGCTTCAGAGTAGCGTTTATGGATGGCCAAGTTCTTCTATGGCCTAAGAGTTCAAGTATAGACTCAACTACTATGATTGGTTTCTGAGAGGGAGGATTGTATGAATTGAAGGGACACCCAGAACAAGCCCTTGTACATAACAATGTTAGCTCTAGTGAGATATGGCACCAAAGACTTGCTCACATAAATTATAGAGCCTTACTAGTCTTGAGAAAGATGGTCATAGGTCTACCGAAGATGCAGGTAGAACATGATGGAGTATGCAAAGGATGCACACTTGATAAGAATGCAAAGGGAAGATTTTCAAGCAGTGAGAGTAGATCCAAAGGGATCTTGGATATCATACATTCAGATGTATGTGGATATATGATGGTTCCATCTCTAGGTAACTTTTTGTACAATGTCACTTTTACTGATGATTACTCACGTAAGACATGGATCTACTTCTTGAAAGAAAAAGATGAAGTTTTTACTAAGTTTCAAGAATTCAAGGATTTAGTAGAAAATCTCTCTCGAAATAAGATCAAGATCTTGAGGTCAGATAATGGAGGTGAATACACCTCAAATGAGTTTAAATACTTTTGCAGAGAAGCAAGAATTAAGAGGGAGCTAACAACTCCCTACAAATTCCATCAAAATGGGGTTGTAGAGAGAAAGAATAGATCAATTGTAGAAGCAGCTAAAGCGATGATCCATGACCAGAACTTAGCCATGCACCTATGGGCATAAGCATCAAGTACAACTGTATATGTCCAGAATATAAGTCCTCATAAGATATTGGGGAACAAGACACCAAAAAAAGTATTCACTGGAAATAAACCAGAAGTCAACCACTTGAGAATATTTGATTTTCTAGTGTACATACATGTTCTTAAGGAAAAGAGAATGAAGTTGGAGCCTTTAGGAAATAAGGGCACCTTTGTTGGATACAGTGAGACTTCGAAGGCTTACAAAATATACATCCCCAAACATATACATATTGAGATCAACATGGATGTTACATTTGATGAAGAAGCAACCTTCAGGAAATCTAGAGAGTCTCACATAGACGAGGAAAGTGAGGAGCAGGAGGCTCCAAGGGATGCAATAATGGTTGACTCTACTCCAGAAGAACAGATTTCATAAATTCAGAATGAGACAGTAGAGTCATAGATACATATAGATCCACCCATAGAAGCTATAGTTACTAGGAAGAGACCAACATGGCTTCAAAACACATTGCAGGAAGCTGAAGGACATGCATCTCCCAGAGGCTCTTTCAGAGAGAGAAAGAGACCACATAAGTTTTCCAGCTATATGGCGTTAATGAGTAAAATCATTGATTCAAAACCTTCCACTTTTGAGGAAGCTACTAAGCAACAAGTGTGGAAAGATGCCATGATGGAAGAGTACCGGTCCATCATGAAGAATGATGTTTGGGAAGTGGTTCCAAGACCACAAGGGAGGTCAGTAGTGACTTCAAAGTGGTTCTACAAGATCAAGCATGTTGCAAATGGCGGGATAGACAAGCACAAAGTGAGATTTGTGGCTAGAGGATTCTCCTAGATATAGGGAGAAGATTATGATGAGACATTTGCTCCAGTATAAAAGTACACTTCCATCAGATATATTATTTCTATTGCTTCTATTATGGGATGGAAATTACACCAGATGGATTTCAAGACAACTTTCTTGAATGGTGTAATTGAAGAAGAAGTGTACATAGACCATCCACAAGGTTTTGTAATTCATGGGAAGGAGTCCCATGTTTGCAAATTGAAGAAAGATTTGTACATGCTTAAGCAGGCACCCACGATGTGGTATCCCTGAATAAACAATTATCTTATGAGCTTGGGGTTCACCAAGAGTGATGTAGATCCCAACCTTTACTACAAGGTTGAAGATGGTTTCCTATTGATTTTGGTCCTATATGTGGATGACTTGTTTATTACAAGTAATGAAAATCTCATAGTTGGGTGCAAGAGGGAGCTCACTTTAGAGTTTGAAATGAAGGATCTAAGTTTGATGCACTATTTCTTGGGATTAGAGGTGTGGCAGAAGCCAGATGAGATTTTCCTTACTCAAGGAAAATATACACTTGAGATCCTGCAGAGATTTGGGATGATGGAAAGCAAGTCCATGGTCACACCTATGGTTACAAATATGAAGCTCTTGAGTGACTCATCTTCAGATTTGGTTGATCCCATGATGTACAGATATTTGATTGGATCCTTGATGTACCTGGTTAACACCAGGATGGATATATGATTTACAGTGAACACTTTGATTTAGTACATGGTTGAGCCTAGACATGTATATTGGATAACAACAAATCATGTGTTGAGGTACCTACATGGTAGAGTTGGATATGGACTTAGATATGTCTCGGACAGTGAAGTAAAGTTGCAAGGTTATACATACTTTGACTGGGTAGGGAGTGCAGTGGATTGAAAAAGCACATCGGGATGTTGCTTCAGTTTGGGGATCATGTATGATCTCAAGGTTAAGAAGAAAACAAATGTCAGTGGCACTCAGTACATCAGAGGCAGAGTATATTGCAACCAGTGTTGCAAGCCGTGAAGCAGTGTGGCTTCAGAAGTTGCTTGCAGGGTTATTTGATCTAGAGTTGGAGCCAACTTTGATCCATTATGATAATCAAATTTTTGTGAAGATTTCAGAGAATCCTAACTTTCATGACAAGTCAAAGCATATAGCGATCAAATACCATTACATTTGAGACATGGTGTAGAGAGGAGAAGTAGAGCTTTGGTACATATCCACATATGAGCAGATAACATCCATTATCACCAAGTCTCTGTCTAGAGTGAAGTATGAGTACTTCAGAGACAATCTTGTCGTGATGCAGAATGTCCACCCTCATTAAGAGGGAGTTGTGATGTTTCTCCTCAAGTAGGCTCTCCCTCTTGCCAAGGGTTTCCCAGATCAATCATAGTGACTGGGGGAGTAAAATGTATCTTGGTACAAGTCTTTCCTACGCCATGTGAAGTGGATAGGTGTGAATGGGACTTGTAGCGTGGTCTTAGGACCATGGTGTATCCTTGGGGCTATGGTAGTAGTCTTTCCTAGGGGATGGGTGTGAATGGGACTACTAGGATGGGAGAAACATCATAGCGCATTCGTAGAGACCATGGTGGTAGTCTTGTACTTCTTGATGCTCAGTTTCGTAGTCATGGAGACTATGGTAGTAGCTATGCTACTATATTTGTAGTCGTGGAGAGTATGGTAGTAGATCTTCTACCAGATTCGTATTTGTGGAGACTATGGTGGTAGCTTTGCTACTAGATTCGTATTCGTGGAGACTATGGTGGTAGCTCTGCTACTAGATTCGTAGTCATGGAGACTATGGTGGTAGCTCTGCTACTAGATTCGTATTCATGGAGGCAATGGTGGTAGCTCTGCTACTGGATTCGTAGTCATGGAGACTATGGTGGTAGCTTTGCTACTATATTTGTAGTCATGGAGACTATGGTGGTAGTCTTGGGACGACTAGAAGAAAACATATTATAAGAATCCCTCCCTAGCTAAGAAGGAGTGTTGATGTTTTGGTAGCAATGGGAGGTATTCCCTCCTAGACAACCTTTCTTAGAGAAGAAGAAGATTCCAGAAGTCAAATAAAGACCATTGAACAGTTGGAGAACACCTTGGAAGAGAAGTCAATCCACAGGAAAATAGAATTTCCCAGAAGAGAAGTCAACCCTAGCTAAAGTGACATGAAGACTATAAATAAAGGTGACACCTTGTTCATTACACACACACTCACTCAACTATCTCACTTAAGAAGAACGCACATGACTGAGGCAAGGAGAAGACACAACTACTACAACAACTGGGGTTTGTCTTGGTTATTATTGGTGGTTTCTCTTATGTGCTATCTCTAGGAAGAGTTGTGCTGGCTTTGTATGGTGCTGCTACTGCAGCTATTTGGTGCATTACCTTTGTCTAGTGTGCTAGTCTTTTATAGAGGGTTCTTCATTGTCAGGTTACTCTCGTGAAGAAGATATTGTTTGTGGTTTGTTTGTATTATCATAAATAATCTATCTAAGAAAGGTTGGCTGGGTTTTTGCTCGGGTTTGGGGTTTTCCCAGGATAACTTTTGTGTCTTCTTGTGCTTGTTTATGCTGCTCATATTCTTAGTATATGATATATGTAAAAGAAGATCTAAATACATTGGTAAATCTATTGCTCTGTAAATTAAAGAAAATCTAACAATTAGTAGGTGTCCCGGGCTCATAACATGTACGGTAGTCCAAAGAAATAATCTTTTCGTCATGGGGAAGCTATTAAAAATGAGCACTACAAGAGAAATAAAATAAACATAGAGCAACACACAAATGGACACATACACTTTACCCTTGAAACCCTTTATCAAGAAAACTAGCCTAAAGAGTTTATAATCGGGTATTCAAGATTATTACAACTAGCCCCCCTCAATTTATCACATAAGTATACATCTAAACCTTACACTAGTGAACTACCAAACAAGTGGTACGCACTCCCAAAACAATCTTACAACCATATGCCCATTTACATGTGATATCTCCAAACCCACAAAATGATTACAATTGTATGACCAAGCAGATGATGCTATGAAACATTAACCCATTTCATTTTTTACATCCCTCCTACTCCAAATACAATGAAATTAATAAAGTACTTCTTAACAAAGTACATCTTCATCCCATCTCTATAATGTATTGTGCCATTCGCCATTCTTTCTCAACATGCTCATAAACCCATGGCCATTTTAACAAAAACATCTTGTATGGAGTCTCCATCCATTACTTTCAAAAACAAAATTTAATCACCCCTATGTCATACTGGATTCACATCTTCATCAATTGAAGAAAGCATGTGCCCTTAGCACTAGGTTTGACCTCCATGACTAGTGTATGCCCCACACACTACTCCACAATACATCTATCTATTTTCATTTCCATTCTTAACCTAACCTTTTGATATATGTGAGTGCCCTTCTCTTCACACCTCTCATGGGAATCTCAAGACTTGTCACTATGAAGCATCCTCACCATCCATCCATTTCAAAGAGTCCCTTCACACAATGCCATTTGTGGTGGGTGCACCATTTCTCACAATTCATAAACATCAAATTGAATAAAAATTAATATCATATGCATGTTCACTATAAACAAAAAAATAATGGCATATGCATGTTCACCACAAGTTATCAACCATCACCTAGACAAGACTTTCACCCACCATCTCCATCAAACTATTCTACTCTCTAAATATGTAGCATAGATTTTGACCACAACCAACATATTTGAACAAATGGTTAACTAATAGAGAAATAACACCGTCCTCTTGGAAATATCATGTAGTCTCTTCCTTCACTCAACGAAATAGGCATTATTATAGACTACGAGAGGTCTCCCTCATTTCTACTTCATTTGCATAAAAAACAACCTTGCACTTTCCAATGACGACATTCCCTTACAATTTTCACCACACATCACTAGCCAACAATTCATACATCAATCAACATGCAATGTTTAGCAGATACATTTGGGATCAACAAACCATACAATAGTATATCTATTCTTCATGTTCCCAGTATGGATAGCCAATTTTCTCATTTATGCCAATAGTATCCACTTTGGATCCACCCTTGGTCTCCAATGTAACTTTTGAGCATTACCTTAACATGAGTATGTAACACAAGTTTTTATCTGCCATGAACCAACATAGATTATCGATCCTCATGCAATGGTTATGCATACTCTACTTCTCTTGATGACTCTTCCATGGCTATTACCATGCTTCCCATGATCATTGACACTAAATTATTCTTACAACAATCCATAAAATAGAGAATAAAATGTACGCCAAATAACGATCTCATAGCTAATTCTATGAGTTGTCTTGCCACGATCACAACTATCTTATGCACCTTTGACTAAACCCATGCAAAAAAATAATATATGGAAATTGATGGTCAACTAGATGACCCTCTTAAATAGGCCACCCATGGTGTGTGCGATCTTACGACAAGCTCATGACCATTGCACAACATTTCTAAAAATAAACTTCATCATTATTCTACATCAATTATAGATCCACTTGCATGGAGTAGATTAGATCTCTCATTCAAACTTTCATCTTACAGATCAATCACACACAACAAATTTATGTAGATCAATCCCAACCTCAGATATAGTTGAATGATTGCATATCTTCAAAGGTTCATGGCATAACAAGTTCTTTCTTTGTCCCACCATCTTCTATTTTTCTAAGCTAGGAGATCTTACCCATGCCGAAAAATCTACATTTGAAATATATGGTTCCCATTTTTTGACCACTCTCATGAGAGAGTTTGGGCCTTCGTGAGCTCTAATACCATATTAAAAATGAGCATTGGGAGACAAGTAAAATAAACACAAATCAACACACAAATTGACATAGGCATTTTACCTTAGAAGCCCTTTACTAGGAAAACCATTCTTTAATGTATATCTTTTATTTTCTAGATTAACCCAACAAAACATTATGATGTGGGAGACTAAGGAGGATGCCACCTTTATGGCATACATGTAGTCATGTCCAAAATGAATGTTGTAATTGAATGGAGTGTCGACAACTTATATGTCAATCAAGACAGTTTTTCCCACTAGTTCAATGTGGACATTTTGAAAAAGACCTTTAAGTTGGGAAATAAATTTTCCATAAGTGCAGAGCATGATGGTGGAGGGGATCAACTATGGGGATCATAAATTCAACCGGACCATGGTGGACATGACATAGTAAATTCATCTTCATCAAAGATACAAATATTTATTATAGGTTTTTTGTTTATTGTTATAGGTATTTGAAACACAATTGATGGGGGAAGCATTGGCTGATGTTTGTCTAAGTCAAAGGCAATCAAGTTTGAATATGATGGACCGATAGCATTCAAGGATTATAGTAAGGAATTTTGCTAGGAAGGTCAAGATTGGAGAACCTTGAGTATGAACATAGTAGTAGGTGACTGATGAGCCCCTAAATTACCTACTTGGGCTCATCTTTTCTTAACTATTTTTCCATCCATAAGCCCTCCAAATACTCATTTCCATACTTGAAGTATAGTCATAATGATTAATTGTTAGCCATTTCCCTTTATCTAGTATTTACTTGTGAATTGATTAATTTGTAATAATTATGAGATCACAATGACGATATATTTGGGTTTCATGAGTAACTTAGTCAAGAGGTGTTCTTTCCATATGCTACCAAACCTTGTTCTGTGGAATGCCATTTTGCCAAATTATATGTTGTTGAACCATGTTTTATGGAGTGCTATGCTATCAAATTATGTATGTTATGATGGCCCACCTCTATGTGAATGGTCCATGTGTTATAGAACTCACATCTTGAACAAATTGTGCTACGAAATACTTATTAAGCCAAAGTGTGTGTTGTAGACTTCACAACTATATTGTGTTGCAAAATATTTCATTAATTCTAAATCTTGTAGATCACTTTAATTGAGAACACGCCTCTCACTACATGGCACACTGAACATGTTGGGATATAGCTCAAGGTAGCCATGCAACAAGTGGAGAAGTTATATAGCTCAAAGTAGTTTGTCATTTCTTACATGATTCATAATGGCAAGAAACACATCTCTAATTTGTAGAAATTTTGTTGGAGAGAGACACAAATTTCCCAGGGTCCATTCTAGGGAATATTTGAGCTCATATTTTTATTTAAATTATTTTTTGTAGCCCAGGGTAGGTTATCAATCATACCAACAAGAATTGGAATTATTTTTCATTCAATTTGACATTGTGATTTTGAATTTCTTAACTAATGTGAGATTATAATTACTGTGCTAACTTCTCATCGTAAATTGGGTTCATTTTGAGGGGTTCAATGCCTTACTTGGTTTAGATTAAGGGATTTCTTTGAAGCAAGCAATCAGTGGTTGAATCCCTTCTATCCATATATTATATTGCTAGTTATTTCTTTTCTTGATAGCTATAGCTTTCTTTCACTGTTTTGTTGTGTACTCTTTGTTATTTTTATTTTATTCAAGAACTACATTTGTTCATGAATCCATGGATTATTTAGTTGCATGTTCCATGGTTGAAGAATTCATTGTGAATTCATTATACAATTGCAATTATTTGTGAATTCCTCTTCCATTATGCCATGATCATGTGGTTGGTTGAGGAATCCATGTGTGGGATTGAACATCGTGTTGCAGAGTAGATTTAATTGATTTCAGTAGATTAGCTTTCCTTTCCATAACATTTCATTATTGTTTAATGGCTCTTTATTTTCAGCACTTAAATTCAATCTCTAAGATGTGAAGGTATTCAACAACATTAATACCAAAGAGTTGTGGTAATTTCATGCCTTGGATGACTTATGTTACAAAATATCTACACTCTTGCTAGATATAGTTAGTCACTGTAGTTGCTTAATATTCCACATCATTCATGCATTGAGAGAAATCACACTTCAACAACATTTAAATCATTTAGGGTTGCATTTCCTACTCACTACACCTCACAAGATTACACTTCCCCATTTGATCATTTAAGTGCAAGTTAGGGATTCAACAATCTTTATTGCTGCAATTATTTTTCTCACTAGTGACAACACTAAGTCATCAATGGTACTATGACTATATGCATCCCTTTCATGTGGGTTATGTACAGTTCAATGTAAAGGCACCGTTGGTACACATGATGTAGGGTCAACATTGTTAACATCTTTTGAAACATCATATGCATATGTGCACTTGATGGTTTCCCAAATCCATTTCCCTCTTGCAGACCAAAATCCCCCAAAGTCCCTTCTCCGAATCTTTAAAATAGTCTCTCTGGCTAGTCATACGCTACTTTTGATTTGACAAGGCATGCATGCAACTTTATATACACACTTTACCCCTCAACAACATGCGTATACATTTATTTGACACAAAAAATATATAAAATGTCATTTTTCAAGTGGTGTTCACAGGTTTCTCCAGTTCATAACCTTCTATAGCATGTTTACAACTACTCCAATCAAATTTTTGAAGTATAAATAAGAGTAGAGGAGAGGAGACATCCATTTGAAGCACCATTATGCTAGTGAAGTTTTCACTGAGTTTGCAAGACCATTCCCTAAGATTTTAATGTTTTCCCCTTCATTTCTAGAAACCCCTGTTTCCAACACCTTGCTCATCTATCCCATTTAGGAAGAGATTCATTCTCTTTCCTTGAATTTTTTGGAGTGAGGAGTCAAGAGGTACAAGACATCTTCATTGGT
This sequence comes from Picea engelmannii, assembly GCA_009831015.1. Taxonomy (NCBI): domain Eukaryota; kingdom Viridiplantae; phylum Streptophyta; class Pinopsida; order Pinales; family Pinaceae; genus Picea; species Picea engelmannii. The sequence continues at coordinate 321,387 of ML784553.1, read as the reverse complement.
CTGGGCGAAGGAATCCAAACATTGGTTCTGAGCAGTGCCACAATAATATCAAGTTGTATCTTTATTTGATTTCATGCTATTAATATAATTAAAACTCTCTTTTACATCCAAATATTATGTTATCTATTTACTTTTATAATATCTGTATGCATGCCATTATCTTGATACTGGCATATTGATCCTAGTTAGTATAGTTAAGAGTTAGTTGTAGTAACTACCTTGTTTTCTGTCTTCCTTCTCTTTTTGTGTAGGTTGACAAAGAAAGATTTGGAGTGAAAGGTTGGAGCAGGGATTCACACAAGGAGTATTCTCCAAACGTTAAGATCTAGGTTGTTCATCTTTTTTTTCATTAGTAGTTGGTTAGCTATGTACTCTTAATTGCTTCTTTAGATAGTGTTAGTTCTTGGTGTGCACGCTATGTGTGATCTTCTAACCCAAATCATAGGGGATTTATCCCTAAAACATAATTAAAGACTCCACTAGGGAGTTCTCCTTTGGGTTAGTTAGGTTCTTTCTTTTTCTTCTCTATTTTGTTTTTGTTTCTGCCTCTGCAAGTAGTTTCAGACCTATAGCTTCCAGTTTCAGGCTTTAGTACTAGTTCTTTCCAAGTCTTTCTTGGGGTTTTGGGTAATATTTGCTTGTTTCTTAGAGCACAATAGCGTATATACACTCCTTGATGAAGGGATACATGTATACAAATGTTCCTTTTAGTGGAAACATAAGTGTATGAGTCACATGAGGTAGTGTTTCTCTGCTTTTCAACCTCTTAAAGCCCCATTTTTGCTTTGTGGGGGTTCTTATTGACTCTTTGAGTTGTTTGAAGCTTTCTTTTAGCCTCAAAAAGTATTTGAAGTTTCAAAATTAAAGAAAAACAAAGTTTTTTGGTGCTTCTTTGGGTCCTTTAGGTTTTCTTGGATTGCATAACTATAGGAAAAGTCTTATTTTTAGTGTCTTTGTTTCTTGATCATTGTTGCTATCATATCTAAAACCCGAGTTTTTTTTATACGAGTTCAAT
>ML784553.1:276233-313663 GCA_009831015.1 Picea engelmannii | reverse complement strand
CAAAGTTTTTTGGTGCTTCTTTGGGTCCTTTAGGTTTTCTTGGATTGCATAACTATAGGAAAAGTCTTATTTTTAGTGTCTTTGTTTCTTGATCATTGTTGCTATCATATCTAAAACCCGAGTTTTTTTTATACGAGTTCAATGCTTTTCTTTCGTGCATTCCTTTTGTTTTTCAAACATAAATTCTTTGTTTTAGCATATTTTGTTTATTTATTTTTAGTAGCAAGAAAGGAAAAACCTAGTTTGTTGTTAGATCGGTCTCTTTCTTTTTGTTGTGTTGTTTTGCATTCATATTTGAGAAAAGAAAAAGATCTTAGTATAGGCATTTATTTGTGCTTGTCATCTTGAAAATAATTTAAACGGAAAAAGAATAAATAACACTATTTTGTTTTCTTCTTTTGCTTTTCTTGCAATCTAGGAAAGATAGTTTACGCATTATGCTTGCTTGAAATTCGTTTCAATGAAGAATTAGTGTGAAGTTTCCTTTGAAAATGTTCTTCTAAGTTTCTTAGTTTTGGAAGAGTCTCTGACACATCATTAGTTGCACTTCCATACCCTAAGTAAAGAATAGCCACTAAAACGAATGCTTAATTAAAATTAACTAGACTTTTTTGTTTATAGTAACATCGACTAATCCAGGTGTAAGGCCTTGGAACATGATTGGAGAGTTAAATATCCAAGCTACTCAAACTTAAACATAGATTGTTGATTCATGAGTGATCAAAATCCAATCTTTCATATGTGTTGTCGGGGAAGCTCCTTTAACACATGAGTTAAATCTCAGGTTGCATAAGGATAAGTGAAGTAGATACCCCCTCTTCCACTTATTTGAACGCTTGTGGATTACTGCGTATTTTGGGGTTTCCTTAGTACCACTTTCCCCCCTTGAATGTGTTGGTGCTTTTGGGAGCTTTGGGATTTTCTACCCTACCCATAAGTGTGGTTTCGATTGACGACAGTTCCCCTTGGGATTTGATACCATAGTTGCCTTTCCTAGGTTCCACACGAGTTACTCGAAGGGAAATATCATGGTACCTAGGATAAACGATAGATCGTTGCCTCAGATCCTTTGGAGGGTGTTCATCTCCACAAGGACACTTGCACCACTGGTGAATTTCATGATCATGTTATCATAATTATTCCTCACTTAATCAACCCATATCATCCCTCAGAAGGTGGATTTTTCAACTTTTTCACTACTTTGGACTCAGGACCTAATCCACTGGGGCTGAAGTTTTGGAAGAGTAGTTTGTGTGTGTTTTTATCTTTAGACATTTTTAATGGAGTGTTGCTTTGTGTAGTTGGCCTTAGGTTGTGTCTCTTCTGCTACTTTTGGATACTTGATTCAAGGTGGTCGACCAATTCCTCTATTGGTTATGAAGGACCCCTAGCCTTTCCCCTAAAAGTGTGCAGTCACCTCCTAAAAGGCATGGGATTCATACCGCTAGTTCGTCAGAGCTAGTGCATGAGAATATTGTAGACGTGAACAATTCTGCACGTGAGCAACTTGTGGATAAGAATATTATGGCTATGTTTATTTGGGATACCAACTAGGGGATCCCTTACAAAGGGGATTCTTATGTTTTTCTTTTCCTAGGAAATGTTGGTGTCCCCTTAGTAGCCACTTTGAACATTCTTGGGTTGAATATAGGACTTCCAGTTTGTTTGTGGACCACTATAAATGTCCTGAATGCTCTTGATGATTCTTAGATAAGCACCTTATGTCAAGGGCATTGAGTTCATCCTTTACCTTATTCATTAGTGAAGTCTACTCCTCCTCCTTCTACCTCATCTGGTGAACATCTAGCTACTAGAAACTAGAAGTCTAAAAGAAACAGGAAGAGAAAGAATAAGAAGAACAAGTCACCAACCTCTATAAGTCATGTTGGAGACAAGAAACCAACCACTGTGAGTCATTTTGGGGGCACAAGTCCAATCACTTCCAATCATACTAGAGAAAAGTCACCAACCTTTGTTGGTCATGTTGGAAGCAAGCAACCAACCATTGCAAGTCATGTCAGGGGCATGAGTGTAGTCACTACTAGTCATACCAGAGATAGGTCACCAATCTTTGCAAATCATGTTGGAGACATGCAACCAACCTCTACAAGTCATGTTGGGGGGAAGAAGCTAGTCACTGCAAGTCATATTCGTGATAAGCAACAAGCCACTGCGAGTCATGATGGGGGTAATCTACCAACAAATGCAAGTCATGCCGGGGGCATTGAAATTGCTGAGAAACTAAGATGAATAGGACATAAGCCTAAGTTCCCCTGTAAAAGTTTCAAGAGAGATCACCTTACTCATCTATGCCCAACTATTCCAGAGGTTCTAAGAGTGTGGTCCCTGTTTGAAGGCCCTCCTAGTCATGAGTCACCTTTGGTTTCCCAACAACATATTCAATCAGTAGTTGATCAAGTGGATGAGCCACTGCAATCTTCGACCGATCACACTCTTCTTTTGGGTGGTTTTGGTCTACAAGAGGGAAATGGATTCGAGAATCTGGCCATCAAGTGCATCTATGCATATGATGTGGCAAAAGATCCTATAACAAACATTAGGTTGAGATATTTGCAAGGTACCATTGATTGATGGTTGGCTATTATCACGTTTAGCCAAAGTAGGTGTAGGTGTATCATATGCCCAATTAAGATTATGCAGGTGAATGCTTGTTGAATTCATGTAAATGTTCTTAAGATAAGGGTTTCTACAAAGAAATAGAATTTTGAGAGGAGGCAAGGTTCTCCTATTGTTTGGAAACTACTCCTTGTTGGGAAGGGATTCTACAACACTATTGATTGTGAAGGATTAGGGTGTCCTTGTTGATCTATATTAGTCCCTGGGGGATGTAGTACTTGAGTTACCAATTAATGTCTTCAATATGTAAAATTTAGTGATGGGTGGAATGACCATATTTGCTACAAAGTACACAAGGGAAGTTCATGTGAAGTTGGTTGTTCTTTCCTTACTTAATTGTATTGCTTGGGTTAAAATTTTGATTATGTCTTGTGGCATTAGGGTTTCCCCCATCATTATTAGTTTGATTTGATGGGTTGCCCCCTTGTCATGGGTTTTGATTTTGTTTCTTATTGTCGTTCTTCTTTTTCCCTCTGTTATGTGAAGTCAGGGGATTGATTAGGTTCTAATTAGAAAAAAAATGGCCTTGTTAGGAAGAAGAAGGTTGAACAAGGTTAATGTCAGATGAAGGTAAGGGGGTTGTGGTGTCGATGGTCCTTGTAGGGTCCCATGGAAACCATAGTATGAATTTGAGGTGGGGAGCCACTGTAAGAGGTGCTTGGTCCATAGGATGAAGACAACCAACTATTAGATTGTTATCCACTACATGAGGGTGCATGTACACGTTGAGAGTGATGGGTCCTTGAGTGGGGTATATTATCTCCCTAATGTGAAGGTCACAATCCATCATAAAGGATGTTAGGATTGATTGGTGCATATTATAATTCCAATACGAGGTGCTAGGTTGACTGTAAGAAGTATTGGCTCCACCGTAGTGATTGTCATACTAATTAGTACAAGAGGAGGAGGACATTTGGTCAAACTAGTTAGTGGTATGCATGAGGGACCTTATAACACTATCATGGGGGCTTCACCTTTTCGACCAATATCTTATCATGTTCATTCATAAAGGGGGTTTTTAAATTGTGAAAAACAAGGTCAATATATTGCAGGTATTGGGGGGAGGATGCGGGGTATGGGGGCATTTATAAGTATTGGGGGGTATTAAAAGTAGCATCTAGTGAAAATAGGGGATATGTAGTAAAAAATGGGGTATTTTATTGGAAATATGTATTGGGAGAGGGGTTCAACAAAATGATTTTGGGAGATAGTGATATGTCATAGGTTCACTAAGTGGAGACCCTGTGAACACTATCAAAAGGATGGGATGATCCCAGTGTGGGTTGGTCGAAAGGATGGTGTTGAGGGGAATTCAATATGATGGAGTATAAATACCCTAACTAAGTATAAATAAGGTCAAGATATAATTCTTTGAGGATAGCTTCATCTTTCGACCAAGGCATGGTGGTGGCCACATATTTGGTGATAATGGGGAGGAGGGATCTAAAAAATCAATCCAAGAGGATAGGGCCTTTGAGTTCGATCTTACATAAGCTACATCATCAAATCCATTCGTGAATGTGATCCATGATACGAGAAGCAATGGTTTGGCACAAGTTAGAAAGAATTGACCTTAGTATCATGATAGATTAGTAATTAGAAGAAGGTTAGAAAATCTTTGGCTATTGACTCAAAAGTGGTATGTGTACCAATGATTTTTGTAACACCCCATTTTTAAACCCCCGATGATATGTAATTAATAATGATTAATGATCTCCATGCCATGGCATATAACATTATAAAATGTATTATTCATTAATTGGAAAATGCCGCACAATTGACCGATGGGTGGAGCATGCGTACTGGTTATGATACCATGAGAGTGATTAGTGAGGGGGAAAATAAAGGGGATTCATGTAAAAAAGACCCCAAGCCACCTTGATAAATTATGAGGACAAAAATACCCATAATTCCTCTAGCCTGCAACTGAAGCAAATTAATTAATGAGAGGGGATTAGTAGTTGAACAACCAAACACCCCTAATGAATACATGTATGGAGAGTTGGATGGACAAAGTACTACCTTGTTTCCTTTCTTGACCCAAATTCTTCTGATAGAAGAAAAGAAAAAGTATTGGTCAAGAATATTCTTGGGAAAAGAGTGAGGGAATGCACGAGTGCATTCCGAAGAAGGCAATTATGATTTTGGAAAGAAATGTCATGCAAAGGATGGGTGCTCGAGAGAGGAGATCATGTGCAACATAATAAATGATTGAGAAAGAGTAGACAAAGAGCTCATACACATAGCTCTGAGTAGTGGAGAAGAAATTGGGAAGCTTTCTTGAGAAAACTAGGAAGCTTTTCTGAGAAATTTAGGAAGCTTTCCCAAGTCAAGAATGGTCACCCTGGAGCAGAGAAGACCCAGATCCAGACTGGAGAAAAAGAGGGCCGCAGGATTGATGCTTGCTGGAAAGAAACTGATACTAGAAGGGGATGGAGTTGAGGGATAATGTAGTTATGAAAGGAATCCCTTGTGTAGAGGAAATCCAACTGGGAAGGAATATGATAAACCTCATGGAGGTGTTGAGCTCTGTTGGCACAGGGGCAGATCTAGGGTTCAATGCTACAACAATGCACCAACAAAACCCTAATTGCTGGCCCTTTCGGCAACACCTGCGAAGCAGATGAAGTCTCACCTGAGGTAGAGGTAGGGGTGGTTGTAGGACTCCAGTGTCTGCAACCTTAGCTGAGACACATATATGTGATTGTAACACCTTAACAAGGTACTTAGTAGTTATAGTTCATCAATATCCAGTCTTAGTTTATAGCACAGTTAAACCCTAATTACAGAGCATTGCAGTATTTAACCAGATCTACTATATTCAAGCACTAAGCACATCCACATAGGCCAGATCTAGTATTCATCCATACTATCAAGCACATAGCATTAGCATATCTATCTACCATTTATCTATATTGAAGCACTAAGCAAGTTAACATATAAACACATCAATACATCGCACAAAGCAGAGTAACATAACATGTATGTGGTTCACCCCCACCTTGGGGCTATGTCCACCAACTCTTCGTCTTCTTTATTAGCTTCTTCAATCAGTTACATGCATAGAGCCAAAAAACCCCTACTCCGCAGAGGATAGGAGATTTGTGCACCTCGCTAGATCCTCCTTCCCCAGGCTAGGTTACAACACTAAGCCTCTTCTCAATATCTTACACTCACTTGCACTGAGCTTTGTAAGCCTCATACAGTATGCACCAAAGCAATCTCCCCTCAACACTTAGTACTTTCGATCACATATATCGAACTCTAGCACTTAGCACACCGACTCCTTCTTACATCCCCTAGCTACTTATTTATACATTACAAAATCGGGCCTAAACATGGGTAAACCCATGGGCTGACATCCTCATACCCATTACATAATCCTGAATCCCAAAAAGGGCCCTAAAAGGGGTCACGATCTCGCGATCTCTGCTTCGTCTTATGCTCCACCTTCGACAGCCTGTCGAATTCCCAAAAATAGGTCCAACCTGACCAAGGATCCTCAAAACTTGGTCAAGGGCCAATAAGCCCTCGACACTCACCTGTGACTTGTCCTAAGTCACTCTGATCTGGGTAGCTCAGTTTCAAAAGCCTCAAGCTGCTCGACTTGTTGTCGTGCCATGACCTCCTGTTCAATGAACTCTTGTATGATTGCTTCGTTGACAGGTCCCTCAAGGTGCTGTTCAGCTGCAATGACGACTTGGTAAGCCTCATCCTGTACAGGTTGGAGCCTCTGAGTCACTTCCATGAATTTTCTCTGAATGGTGTGGACCTGCTACTGGGAAGTGCGCTGCTCTTGGGATCACTTCATCCTTTCAACAACTGTCAGGGGCTTCAACTGCGCCTGTATTGTTTCTGCTTGATACTTCGCCTCTTGGAGCTATGACTCCAGTGTCTTCAGTTATGGATTCTTAATGAGTCACTCATATGTCTGGGCATTGCGATCACTCAATTACTTACATTCCATGGCGATGACCTTGATTCTTTCAACCGCACTTTGAGTAGTTGCTTCTCTTTGATCCTTTACATCCTGCGGAGTGTCGGGCATTGCGCCGAGCTCTAAGTCTACTATTCATTGCTATAGCTACTGGATAGCTTCTGCGAGCTTCTCTACTTGATGCGTGAATCAGTCTTCTTCCTGTGGCTCTAAGTCTGTCACAGAGAAAAGTGTTATGTTGACTGCTTTGGTCTTCTACCTATGGCTCTAATTCTGTCACAGAGCGAAGTTCTCTGTCGACTGCTTCTTTCACTTCGAGTTGCTCTGCGAGCAACTGTTCTTTTTCTTGCTGCATCTGTGTTTTCTCTTTTTCAAACTTCATTTGGAAAGCAACCTTCTCCTGCTCTGCAAGTCAACGTTGTTCTACTAGTACTCCTTGCACTTGCTTCAAGGCCTAGGTGGCTTGTTCTGTTTCTTCTTTTGCTCGACGAAGGTGAGCTTTGGTTGCATCTGCTAGTCGACGGAGTTGGGCTAGCTCATCTCCCAACTGTGGTTCTCCCGATGGTAGGGGTGCAGTGGACACTGTGCGATTGGACTGAAGGGCATGATGTATCCCTCAGAGTTCAACCTCAATTCTTTCATACATTTCCTCCTGCTTGGCTTCTTGTTTCTCCACGATTTCCTGCGAGGCGTCATTTAGGGCTGGGGCAGACCCAGGGTTCAACGCTACAACAATGCACCAACAAAACCCTAACTACCGGCCCTTTTGGAAACACCCGCGAAGCAGATGAAGTCTCACTCGAGGTAGAGGCAGGGGTGGTTGCAGGACTCCAATGTCTGAAACCTTAGCTGGGACACAGATCTGTGACTTTAACACCTTAACAGGGAACTTAGCAATTATAGTTCATCAATATCCAGTCTTAGTTTACAGCGCAGTTAAACCCTAATTATAGAGCATTGCAGTATTTAACCAGATCTATTATATTCAAGCACTAAGCACATCCACATAGGCCAGATCTAGTATTCATTCATACTATTAAGCACATAACATTGACATATCTATCTACCATTCATCTATATCGAAGAACTAAGCAAGTTAACATATAAACACATCAATACATCGCACAAACAAGAGCAACACAATATGTACGTGGTTCACCCCCACCCTGGGGCTACGTCCACCAACTGTTTGTCTTCTTTATTAGCTTCTTTAATCAGTTTCTTGCACAGAGCCACAAAAACCCTACTCCGCAGAGGACAGGAGATCTGCGCACCTCGCTAGATCCTCCTTCCTTGGGCTAGGTTACAACACTAAGCCCCTTCTCAATCTCTTACACTCGCTTGCACTGAGCTTTGCAAGCCTCATACAGTATGCACAAAAGCAATCTCCCCTCAACACTTAGCACTTTCAATCACATAGATCGAACTCTAGCACTTAGCACTTTCGATCACATAGATCGAACTCTATCACTTAGCACTTTCGATCACATAGATCGAACTCTAGCACTTAGCACACCGACCTCTTCTTACATCGCCTAGCTACTTATTTATACATTACAAAATCGGGCCTAAACATGGGTAAACCCATGGGCCGACATCCACATACCCATTACATAATCCTGAATCCAAAAAAGGGCCCTAAAAGGGGCTGAGATCCTATGATCTCCGCTTCGTCTTACACTCCACCTTCGACAGCCTGTCGAAGTCCAAAAATAGGTCAAACTTGACCAAGGATCCTCAAAACTTGGTCAAGGGCCAACAGGCCCCCAACACTCACCTGTGACTCATCCCGAGTCACTCTGATCTGGGTAGCTCAGTTTAAAAAGCCTCGAGCTTGGCTCGAGCTACTTCCACTTGTTGTTGTGCCACGACCTCTTGTTCAAGGAACTCTTGTATGATTGCTTCGTTGACAGGTCCCTCTAGGCGCTGTTCAGTTGTAGTGACGACTTGTTCCAGTTCTGCTCCTCGGCCTTCGATCTCTATGAATAGTTGGTAAGCCTCATCCTGTACAGGTTGGAGCCTCTGAGTCACTTCCATGACTTTGCTTTGAATGGTGTGGACCTGCTACTGGGCAGTGTGCTGCTCTTGGGATCACTTCATTCTTTCAACAACTGACAGGGGCTTCAACTGCGCCTGTATTGTTTCTGCTTGATACTTCACCTCTTGGAGCTGTGACTCCAATGTCTTCAGTTCTGGATTCTTAGTGAGTTGCTCATACGTTTGGGCACTGTGATCACTCAATTGCTTGCATTCCATGGTGAGGCCCTTTATTCTCTCAACTGTGCTTCGAGCAGTTGCTTCTCTTTGATCCCTTACATCCTGCAGAGTGTCGGGCACTGCACAGAGCTCTAAGTCTGCTATTCATTGCTATAGCTGCTAGATAGCTTCTGCAAGTTGCTATACTTGATGTGTGACTCAATCTTCTATCTATGGCTCTAAGCCTGTCATAGAGCGAAGTGCTCTGTTGAATGCTTCTTTCACTTCGAGTTTCTCTGCGACCAACTATTCTTTTTCTTACTGCATCTGTGTTTTCTCCTCTTCCAATTTTTCCTGGAGAGCAACCTTCTCCTGCTTTGCAAGTCGACATTGTTCTATGAGTACTCCTTGCACTTTCTTCAAGGCCTGGGTGGCTTGTTACGTTTCTTCTTATGCTTGACGAAGGCGAGCTTCGGTTGCATCTGCTAGTCGACGGAGTTGGGCTGGCTCATCTCCCAACTCTGGTTCTCCCGATGGCAGGGGTGCAGTGGACACTGCGCGACTGGACTGAAGGGCCCGTTGTACCCCTCAGAGTTCGACCTCAATTCTGTTGTACATTTCCTCCTGCTTGGCTTCTTGTTTCTCCACGATTTCCTACGAGGTGTCGTTTAGGGCTGCTATGATGAAGTAAAAATCATTGGTAGTGAGCACAATCTTCATCTTAGTTACAATGGCTTTGGATTTCTTCTGGGAAGAGGGTTTCAGGGGAGAAACCTTCCTCTTTTTCAAGGGGTCAGTCTCATCTCTAGGCGGTGTTACTTTGCCTTGTTTATGTTCATATTCTTTTCCATTTATATCTTCTACTTCGTCATCACCCCCTCGGTCAGGTGATACTGAAGCAGTCTTGCCTGAGGCACTGCTTAAGTCTTGGACCTCTTTGGTCTTCTTCTTTCTGTTGGGTCTGGGTGTATCATGTTCTTTGTGCGTGGTCTCTGGGCTGTCAGGGTAAGACATCTCCACAGGGTCTATGAGAATAAGGAGGTTTTCCGACCAGTCCTTAGTGATCTCCTCAAGGTCCTCTTCCATGAGCTTGTAGTACAACTGAAGCTCCTCCTTATGCTCGTCTGATCACGATTTAATTTAGATGAAGTGTCGATCTGTGTGGAACTTCATCAGGGGTTGGAACCTCTGTAGGGTGTTTGGAGTCATGCGAGGTTCATCTTCGATAGCTCTCTTCAGCTGTAGGTAATATGTGTGAAAAACAACATTCGACTGCCACTGTTTGCTCATATCGCTGGAGTACCAGAGCATGGTTAACTTCGAAGCAAGTGGCTCGAATGGCTCGACGTATGGGAAGGTCGTGCCTTCCGACATTTCCCAAGAAACAAACACGATGAGGATCAGGAGACAGCTAAAATGGAATTCATAGACCTGATCCTGTGCTTTGTGGCAGTCTAGTTCAAGCTGATTAACTAGGTACTTTTCCTAGTTCATCTGTAGACCTTCCACGCACTTCTCTGCAAGGTGAACGATGAAGATTGTGACCTGCGTGGGTCGGTTCTTTCATACTAGCTTCTCTGCAATTAAATGACATGCTAGGTGCATTGCGCCATTTTGGATGGAGGCTACTTTGTAGCCTCGCATCCCCTTCTCAACATCGTTGTATGTATCCTTGATCTTCTGTGCTAGTGTGCGATCTGTGGCTTTTCTTGGATAGAAGTCTTGCGGATCGGGTCCTTGCATACTCAATATGGTGATCCTATGGATCAATGTTGGATAGACTATGATATGATGGTCAAGCCATAAGTAGTCGCAATGGTAACATGAAAGGAGTAGCTTGACACAGGCGTTAACTTCATGGTGCCTTCCGAAGTGTGGGATTTTCATTACGTTCAACAGGGTGGACTGTGCCACGGTTGGGGGATTATCTTCGAATTCTTCCCCTTCGTCCTTGTTAAGTATTTATATGGGGCGAGCATGCTATGGTTCTTGCGATCTTTGAGGTTGAAGTCGTTGAACTTCAATGCTATGATCTTGTCTAGCTGTGCTCTTACTGCACGTATCCCCTTCAGAAGGTACACAGTAACCATGGTGTACTCAAAATCTCTTGGCACACTATCTCGACTCATCGTGCCGACCAGAGGCAGGATGTAATTGGGCAATATGGTCAGGATCAACTACACATTTTCTAGGTCATCTCTGTGCTTAGTTGTCCTCTCTGCGATGACTCGGGATGGTCCAGATCCGCGAGCGATCGACGGAGAGGCTTGCACTCCTCTCGTCGAGGACGCTTGAATACTTGCAGACATTACTTTCTTGGCCATGAGATCGATGAGAACTTCTTCGACAATTTTCTCTGCGGTGTTGAGCTTGTCCAACATACACACTTAGATCGGATGGATGAATGAGTGCGCAAAACAATAGAACTGGTGTCTTACTAATCACAACGCTGTAGCAATTAGTTCTCTTTGATACAATTCGAAAAAGTGTCCTCGGTGCAACAATCGATGAAATAAGTAGACAATAACGTAATAGATCTTTCCAACGGACAAGAGACCTTCATTAATTCAGTTCTGTCCATTACGACACGATCCCAATGGTCTAGTGGCGATCTTTCTGACCATAAATGCCTTTCTACCCGTTCAGGGTATCGGTCTAACGGTTATACTGTTCCCAATGACTATATTGCTTTGCCATGGTGAAGTGCCATGTGACGCTATTATGATATCCCGACGAAGTTCCTATTTTGTAAATTTTCCCTTTGCGAAGTTCCTTCTGGAACCTTCTATAACTTTTCGATCTTTGCTCTCTTCTTACTGAGATTTCGAGCCTTCTTTTCGGTGAGCTTCATCTCGTTATTCCTCTTTCCATTCTGATTCTTGTCTTCTTCTAGCATAGTAACTTCGCACTGTTGAGATTCTTTCCTGAGATCCAAAGGTAAGACTTCTTCTCTATCTGGGATAGGTACTTCAGTCTTCTGCAAATATTCTTGTGTTCTTGCAACTTCGACATCCAAGTTAAATAGCTTCGATTTGTTCTCTTGTTCCTCAATCAAGTGCACGATCCTCCTAGTCACGAAATCTTTTAATTCTTTCTTTTTCTGCTCTAAGACTTCTTCTTCTTTCCTTCTAGTCTGGTCCTTCTCGATCCAAGGTTTTCCTAGTAACATAGTAAATGGAGCGTTGTTCTCAATAAATTTGACAACCTCAAAATCTTCCTCTGTCGAAGTTCCATTGGCATTCATAGATATATGGGTAGGTCTTCCATATAGGGTTATCAGTTTTCCTCTGAATAATCCTATTCCTCCCAATGAAGAAATCATAGCAGGCTCCCCTAAAAGTTCCCAAGTTCTTTCTGTCATGATATTCACCTGTGTTTCCTCATCCAGAACACAGTCAATGTCGAAGTCTCCTATTCTTGCTTCAAGGCACTCTTTTTCTTTGAAGATCTCTGATAAGTTGATATGTCGATGGTCATTTAAGGTTTCTTTCATCTATAGCAATAATTTTTATGATTCTTTCTGGGGTTTTTCCATAATCTCAGTTTCTGGATCTGCCTTAGGGTTTTCTTTGTTCATATTCATTCTTTCAACCTTAGCAATCATTCTAGGGCAATCCAATACTTCATGGTCCATAGCTCTACAACAAAGACAACTATATATTCTACCAGGGCATTCCTTAGCTAGATGTCCTAGTCTTTTGCATTTGTAACAAAGGGTTAATCCTCGTTTTATTTTAAATGGCCCCCAACCTTTCCTATACTATGCACTAGGATCATAGTAGCTAACCTGCAAAAAATTCTTTCTAGGATCCTGAATCCATTTTTTAGTCCAAACATTCTTTTTATGCATAGGTATAACATATCTTTCACTATTCTTATTAGATCTACTCATATCAAATCTTCTTTCTTCTATCCGTACCCTAGTTTTCAAGCTAGGACAAATCTTATCAAACATACCCAGATTCATACTTTAGAAACAAAAATTTCCACTAATCTTATCTTCAACAGAGCACAAAGCTTCGAGATCTAAAAGTTTTCACTATTCTTACCTCTATCAGAGCACAAAGTGTTCAGATCTTACCTCTTTTCTTCAGATCAGACTTCTTTTCTTAGCACAGAGCTTCACAGATCAAGTGGAATGTTGCGCACCAGGGCAATAAATCTATGCATGGAGCTTTCACAGTTTCAGGTCGGATCTTCGCACATAGCTTCTTTTTCCTCAGTTCCCAACAATCACAGTTTCTGTCCTGGAAACAAAACCATTTGTTGGCACAGGGGAGGACCTAGGGTTCAACGCTACAATAATGCACCAACAAAACCCTAACTATCGGCCCTTTCGGCAACACCTGCGAAGTAGATGAAGTCTCACCTGAGGTAGAGGCAGGGGTGGTTGTAGGACTCCAGTGTCTGCAACCTTAGCTAGGACACAGATCTATGACTGTAACACCTTAAAAGGGTAGTTAACAATTATAGTTCATCAATATCCAGTCTTAGTTTACAATGTAGTTAAACCCTAATTACATAGCATTGCAGTATTTAACCAGATCTACTATATTCAAGCACTAAGCACATCCACATAGGCCGGATCTAGTATTCATCCATACTATCAAGCACATAACATTAACATATCTATCTACCATTCATCTATATTGAAGCACTAAGCAAGTTAACATATAAACACATCATTACATCGCACAAAGTAGAGCAACACAACATGTACGTGGTTCACCCCCATCCTGGGGCTACGTCCACCAACTCTTCGTCTTCTTTATTATCTTCTTCAATCAGTTACATGCACAGAGCCACAAAAACCCTACTCCGCAGAGGACAGGAGATCTGCGCACCTCGCTAGATGCTCCTTCCTTGGGCTAGGTTACAACACTAAGCCTCTTCTCAATCTCTTACACTCACTTGCACTAAGCTCTACAAGCCTCATACAGTATGCACAAAAGCAATCTCCCCTCAAAACTTAACACTTTCGATCACATAGATCGAACTCTAGCACTTAACACTTTCGATCACATAGATCGAACTCTAGCACTTAGCACACCGACCTCTTCTTACATCGCCTAGCTACTTATTTATACATTACAAAATCAGGCCTAAACATGGGTAAACCCATGGGCCGACATCCCCATACCCATTACATAATCCCGAATCCCAAAAAGGGCCCTAAAAGGGGTTGAGATTCCGTGATCTCCGCTTCATCTTGCGCTCCGCCTTTGACAGCCCGTCGAAGTCCCAAAAATAGGTCAAACCTGACCAAGGATCCTCAAAACTTGGTCAAGGGCCAACAAACTCAGTGGGAAGAGGGAAACTTCTATTGTTGTCGCAGGAGTGAAGGAGAGTAACAAGAGTGAAGGAGAGTAACCTTCCTAATCCATTCCTTGACTTACAAAGTCAATTGTGAGAGTCCCTTGGTGGTATCATGGCTTGACATAGGGGTGGAATGTTTTTGAAGTGACATAGCAACATAGCTTATGGTTGGGTGGAAAAGTGCTCACTCACAGTCAGTTGGGTTGGCTACAACTTGTAAACAAGCAGGTATTCATTGTGCTTTGTGTAATTGAATAAAAAGAATGGTTGGTGCCTGTAATGATATTCATGAGTGTATATGTTTGTTTAATGGATTGAATACATGTTTCATTTGCAAGCCTTTGTGATTGAGTAATTATGGAACTGTATGAATTGTGTATGTTTTTCACATTTGAGCATAAGAACTCTGTATTATGTTCTAAGGGATTAAAACACTCCATTTTGATATAGAGGATGTAATTGCATGGTTATGGGTAAGATAATATAAGGAAAATGAATAGATGTGTGTCTATGTTTTCCTGTGTGAACAATAATATACGTACCGTAATGTGTTTCTTATGAAAGGGAACCAGTCCTATAACTTAAGAAATGAATGATAATTTATGAGACAAATGGAGTGTTGTAATATTCTTTCAAGGTATAAATGAATTAACTATAATAATTGTGTATGTGAGGCCGGAGAAGGTCGATAACCCAGTGTCTTTCTTTTTCCGTTGAAATAGATGAGTTTGTAGGATATCAAATCCTCATTTGGGTGTTTAGGTAGTAGACTATGACTTGCTGGAAAATGGGTTAGAAGAATGTGGGAGTACGTTGAAAATCCTTGTAGAAAGATGCAACGAAAGATTGTGAGACTGCTAAGTCTGAAGACAATACTTAACCCATTTGAATCCCTATTAAAACCAAAGAGAAAACAACAATTGTTGATCCTGAGTGGAGGATCAATCTTGGCTGTCTGCGAAAGGACCGAGCGTTTGGATAAGTGTGATAACCAAACCTCAAAGGAGTCGCAGGATCCTAAATGGACCTAGTTTCATTAGAGGGGAGAGTGAACTTTAGCCGTTTGATCATCACCAAAGATCTAGGGACTGGAGGTAAATTCCCGGTTAACCGGTTGACCGAACAACCGGTGCACCAGAGGACTTGTGTCGAAGGCCTTGTTAATCTTGGTGTTGGTGGGACGAGGTTCCAATGCAAGGTTCCACCCCATTTCTACTCTTGTAACGAGAGAGAGAGGATGACATTGTTATGACGTATCGTGCCAACATGGCAGCCATAATTCCATAGAGGACTACACTTGTCAGCATATGATTTGTGCGGGATTAGCATGGGCCTTGTTGGGTGTGAACCTTTTATTTAGTGCCCTTAAAATCCTATTCATTGAATCTGAGGGTTGATATATTGAAGCCATTGATTTATTAGATATGCTCAGGAGGGATTTGTCACCCCAAAATAACTAGACCTCTGAACCACCGAAGTTTTCTAGGCCCCATTATGGTATGTTTCACCATGATCTCCCGGTGCCTGGTTGGGTAAAGATCCTGGAAAGGTTCAAGCCCGTTACCCTTGTGAGTGTATGAGTAAGAGGAAGTTAGGGAATGTGTCGATGGTGTCAGGATGACATAGTTCAACCAATAGGAAGTGGAAAAATATCAACACATGAGTGGAGGAGCCTTATGCCTTGTGGTGACGTGTAGTGCCATGTTAGTCCACGTGTGCACTGTGGTTGGTCCATGTGTCATGGAAACAATATGCCACATGTCTTGGATAGTTAGAGTTTCATACAAGAGTGGAGGAAATGATGAAGTAAACAACCATGTATCATGCCAAGTGTCATGTCACGTCATCGTTCCATGTTAGCATGGTGTTTGGTCAAGTTGTGAGGTGTCATGTCATGTGGCATGGCACACTAGATCCATGTGTCTGTGGTGCCACTTGGACCACTTAATTGGGTGTGTTAGGACTGAGGTTTATCACTTACCTTGAGGGTCGATGCCCGATGGGGAGAGTTACTCGATGGGGTAGGTTTCCTAGTGAGTTGAGGTTCCCAGTGGGGAAAAATTCCCGACTGGGGTATGGTTCCCAGGATCGGACTACCAGATAATCGACAACTGGGAAGGTTTTGATAGTGTTAGTTGTTGGGGATCCACGGAGTCTTGGTGCCTGGTTGGGCATGGATCCACCTCCAAGTTTCTCCAATTGACATGCCACATCGGAGGAACTCATGTTCTGATAGGTCAGTGCCATGTGGTGCCATGTGGGATGGCACAGGTGGCGAAGGTCCACGTGAATGTGAGGTGGCTTTGGAGAAGAAGGTGTGGAAACTTTAGGAGGCCATCACTTTTGATCTTGAGCTTGGTTTTGAGCAAGGTAATAGTCGTTGGAAAGCTCTACATTTGAAAAACTGGATTATGAGATCATAATTGGATTTATAGGTTTTTTTTAAGAAATGTGGTTTGAGAAAAGAAGAGAGAGGAAATTTGTACATCCCACCAGCCTAAGAGAGATTAGGGGGTCAGGTGAGTTACAAAGTGATATCATAGTATAGTTCAAACTCTTGGCTTGGATGGGCCAAAGGTAGGTTGTAGGGATAGGTTTGCATAAGCCTGAATTGAAAAGAGTTGAGCTTACATGGTTCAAGGAGAAGTATAGAAGCAGAGGATTTGTGGCAATGGATGAAGACATTAACACTGTACTGTGGCCTAAGGACTTGGAATTGAACATTGGTGACAACCCTTAGGTGTTGTATGGATACTAGAGAATGAATGAACTTATTTAATAAATTGTAATGCTTTATATCAGTATGAGTGGACTGAGCCTTTTTTGCATTTATGATTGTTGTTTATATAAGGACTAAGGCCCTTATGGATAATTTCTTGTGATTAAGTAATTGATTAAGAGATGAAATGGTTAATCCATTTGGCATTGCAGTGGAAGAGATTTACTGTTAGCTATCCACTTATGGGTAAGTGGATGAATTTGTGTTCGAAAGGGATGTATGAGATCCCATAATTGGGGAAGACGCTGAGGATACTGTTGTTTACAAACTTATGAAGAAAAGGTAAATGATCAATGAAGTACTGATCCATAATATGGTAAAGAGAGTGCTTGTACACTCTCTAGAAGACCAGTGGATTAGACGACATCCAAAGAGGGATGATGGCCATACATGTATGGCTTAGCATTCTCAAGTAATAGTGAGAGGGAATATGTAAGGATTCCCTTGGTAAAGGTTTGCTAACTAAGAATGATTTAAGGCATGAAAGGAAATAGAATTTAGTATTTGCTACCATGGGTAATGTTGTAACTACCTATTTTGTATTTTCTGATTTGTGGAATTCTTTTATAGCAGATGGGAAAGAGTGATATCTTGTTGGTTGTTGTCATATAAAGAGGAAAACACAATTATGATTATGTATATGAGATTGGTCTTGTGAATGACTATAAGTTCTCATCAGAGAAGGATGATATTAAGATTCAATAAATGTATATGAATGTAATAAAAATGTGCAAATGATGCACATGTGTGATATATGTATGTGTGTGTGTGTGTGTGTGCACGCATAAAGGCATGGAATGACTGCCTAAATAAGGGAACTATGAAGTAGGAATAGTGCTTTCTATGTTTTGGGTAGCACTGTTGTTTATTTAGTTGACCCTATCTGGAAGGGTTTGATTGTTTTGTTTTAATACTAGCTTGAGGGGGTTGTACTCCATTCCTTAGAAAGAGCTAGTGTAAAATGTTGAAAGAGTAAATGATCAAGAATGCTTTGATGTTATGAATAGAAGGAAATACAATTACACCTTTAAAGTTTTCATGAGAATGTTTATGAGCAGTCATGAGTTAAATTATTTCAAATAGATGTGCATGTGCAAAATATGAAAGTGTGCTAGTTATAGACACACATTATGCTGATGCACATGGTTAAGTGCATGAAAACACATTGTGAATGCAAGCTCATAGAATAAATGCACATGTTTGAATGTGTGGCTTGAATATGTGCATGCCTATAGTCCTTATGGAACAATGGGTAAACAACTGAAATGGTAAAGTTGATGGTTACTCATGGGTTGAGATCATTTAAGGTGATGATGGATATGCAACAAGGAAGTTGCACGTTGAAGAAGTTCCACGTGGAGGAACTATGTAAAGACTCTATTAGGATAACTTAGCCATAACATTAATGACTAATGGGAAATCAGGCAATGGGATGTAAAATCCTATTTTTATAAGAATCCCTGATTACATTTTTAAAGATAATGCATGTGTGAAGGACATGCAAATGGAGGGTAACCATTTTTTATTTCCATATATGGTCAATGTGCATGGATGTATTGTATTAAAATTGAAATTGTAGGCTAACCTTGATGTGTTAGGGTGTTTTTTCATTCAGGGAAGGAGAACTCTTTGAAAGGGGAAAATGTCAAGATGAACTTGACTAAATCTGCTCAAGAAATGGAGCAGGCAGGCCCAAGAATAGGGAAACATGAAAAAATAATGTAGAGAAAGGGGGACACCCTTCTCATTCTAAAAATCTGATTTGTTTAGCAGAGTTGTTGGTTTCTAAGGAAAACAAGTACAAATTGTGAAATCTAATGAATTGGTATAGAACCTTGAATGATAGTGATAGATTAATGCCATGATTGCACATGCTAGATAGGTCATGGAAGAGGCTTAACTATGCTAAGAATTCCAACCGTGCAAAGGAGTTGGAAAAAGGGAGAATCCCTTGACTCCTCTCTTGTTGATTATTGTATCCTCTAGGATGAGAAAACTAATGTGTTATTATGTGTAAAGGTTTTAGGCATAAAAATGTTGACGACTATATAACAACAAAACAACTAAAATCTATTTTTGTTTGCACCTAGTGAACACATTGAGGAATAATGTGATAGAGTGCATATAGATATGTTGGGACATCTCTAAGAATGTTGCTGATGTAAAATTCTATAGTACATGCATTTTGATGTGACATGACAACCGATATAACTGTAAATGTAATGATGTCTGCTATGTAGGAAAATATTGGAGTTGTTGGGGAAGACAACTTCCAATGGTGGACAGCGTTAGACAAAGGGTAAATACAAGAAGGATGTTATTTAAAGATTGATGAAGGACCCTATGAGTCCCCATGAAGCACCACTAATGAGGTAATGTTAGAAAGGTTGCTGACAAACAAACATGTATAAAAAAATTCATGCCAATGTATCATATGGTTTGAAGGGATTGGGTAAGGATCCCTTTTGAACTGTTTTACATCCCAATTGTATATTTATGATTATGGTTGACCGTATAAATGTCAGTAATACCCAAGCAAGGTAAGATTTAGGAAAAGAGAACATGAATGACAGAGGGAGGAACCTATGGCAGTCAAGGATGGTTAAAATCCTCGCATGAAATTCATGAACAAATGTGTCATGAATGCATTGATTAATTGTGTACGATTATGAATAGAAGTGCTCATAAGTAGCATGATGGTTAAATGCACTGAGGAGATGCATGTTGTATGAAAGAAGGCATGTATTGAACTATCCATTATGGATGTAAGACCTTCCAATATCCCAATAGAATTGTAGAAGTAGTAGAAGAAAGAAATTGGGTGGTCATGAATAATTGGCACCTTGGTCACCAACAAAGATTGAATGCATTATAGAAAGCTTGGTATACTAAGAAAGTGTGTAAGTAGGGAATAATATTTTCCTTCTGTTTCATACGATTAGTGAATAAAGTGATGCAATTGGTATTATTCACAATTTTAAGAATTGTCTGTGAGCCATAGTAAATGTGCAATTAAAATATAATGTGCATGGAAAACTAAAAATTTGTTTGGTTCTGTGAAAGATTGAAATTTTAGGAATAATGGTCTTGTACATGGCAATGATATAAGTCCATAAGGAAGACCAAATATTGCTTATTATAAAAGAGCCAAACCACTATGAGAAGGAAGTCTCATGCTTGTGGATATCAGTCCCTATATGGAACATATCTGAAAATGGATAAGTGAAATTGGAAATATGTGGAAAACGTATTTAAAATATTTTTGATTGAAATTGATGATAATATCCCATGATTACTGTATGCATGTGATACATGTGAGATGAAAAATTTGTCCTGAAGGGACAAATGATGGCTATCGAGCTGGAAAAGCATGGAAAATGCCACTTTTGTGACATGAAGACCCTATATGCCATGATCGTCATTGAGATGAGCTATGCTATGTTAGCGCAAGCCAGGGGGACATATTGGTTGTAAGACTCTATAAGTATCTATACTCTTCTTATGCGAGGAAGCCTTGGAAAATGATGGATCGCTCGAGGGACTATGTGACAGAGAAGGGGATACATGATCCTAGAGGGTGAGTGACTGCAAGGAGGAGGAGACTTGGATGATTCATGTTACATGCTAGCTAGGATCATAAGCAAAACGTGTATGTCAAGGAAAAAAATGAGCCGAGTAAATGTGGTAGCCATATGGATGCAGATCCATGAATTGCACAGATAAGTATTATGTTGATATGTATATTTCCTCCTAGAATATGAACAACAATGAAATATTTATGCACGAAAATTGTTTTAATATGCATGTTGTTTGATGATTGTGTAGGCATACTACTAAAATGCTAGAAGTTTGGGAGAAGACTAAACCAAGGAGAGGAAGACATTGCTGAAGTGACTGAAAGATGAAGGCATGACATGTGTTACTGAGATGCAAAGAACACCGAGGACAGTGTTCCTTTTGAAGGGGTAGGGGAATGTAACACCCCATTTTAAACCCTTGATGATATGTAATTAATCACGATTAATGATTTCCATTCCATGGCATATAAACATTGTAAAATGTATTATTCATTAATTGGAAAATTTCACACAACTGACTTATGGGTGGAGCATGTGTAGTGGCCATGATACCACGAGAGGGATTAGTGAGGGGGTGGAGAAAGGGGATTCATGTGCAAAAGACCCAAGCCACCTTGATAAATGATGTGGAGGAAAATACCGATAATTTCTCTAGCATGCAGCTGAAACAAATCAATTAATGAGAGGGGGTTGGTAATTGAATAACCAACCACCCCTAATGAATACATGTATGGAGAGATGGATGGGAAAAGTAACACCTCATTTCCTTTCTTGACCCAAATTCTTATGATAGAAGAAACAAAAAATTATTGGTTGAGAAGCTTCTAGGGAAAAGCGTGAGGGAATGCATGGGTGTGTGCGGAAGAACGCAATTCCAATTTGTGAAAGAAACGACATGTAAATGATGGGTGCTCGAGAGAGGATAGGGCATGTAATGGAATAAATGCTTGTGCAGGAGCAAACAAAGAGATCACACACATAGCTCTGAGTAGTGGAGAAGAAACTGGGAAGTTTTCTTGAGAAAACTAGGAAGCTTTCCCAAGACATGAATGGTCACCCTAGAGCAGAGAATACCCAAATACAGACTCAAGCAAAAGAGAGTTGTAGGATTGATGCTTTGTAGAAAGAAATCAACACCAAAAGGGGAGGGAACTGAGGGATAATGTAGTTGTGAAAGGTCTCCCTTATGGAGAGGAGATCCAACTTGGAAGGGAATTTGATAAACCTCATGGAGTTCTTGAGCTTAGTGGGAAGAGGGTAACTTTTGTTGTTGCGAGAGGAGTGAAGGAGAGAAACCTTCTTGATCCATTCCTTGACTTGTTGAGTCAATTGTGAGAGTCCCCTGGTGGTATCATGGCATGGCACGGGGGTGGCATGCTGTTGAAGTGACAAAGTAGTAGAGCCTATGGTTGGGTGGAAAATCGCTCACTCACAGTCAGTTGGGATGGCTACAACTTGAAAACAAAGAAGTATTCTTTGTGCTCTATGTAATTGAATACAAAGAATTGTTGGTGCCTGTAATGGCATTCATGAGTGTATATGTTTGTTTAATGGAATGAATACATGTTTCATTTGCAAGCCTTTGTGTTTGAGTAATTATGGAACTGTATGAATTGTGTACGTTTTGCACATTTCAACATAAGAACTCTGTATTTTGTTCTGAAGGATAAAAACACTCCATTATGATATAGTGGATGTAATTGCATGGTTATGGGAAAGAATCTATAAGGAAAATGATTGGTTGTGTGTCTATGTTTTCCTGTGTGCATAGTAATATACTTATGTTATAGGTTTCCAATGAAAGGGAACCAAATTTATAAGTTAAGAAATGAATGATAATTTTTGAGATGAATGGAATGTTGTAATCTCCTTTCAATGGATAAATGAATTAACTGTAATACTTGTGTATGGGAGGCCATAGACGATCGATAACCTTGTGTCTTTCCTTGTCCGTTGAAATGAAGGAGTTTGAAGGATATCAAATCCTTGTTCGTGTGTTTAGGTAGTAGGCTGCGACTTGGTGGAAAATGGGTTAGAATCCCATGGGAGTGATTTGAAAATCCTTGTAGGAAGACACAACAAAAGACTGTCGGACTGCTAAGTCTGAAGACAATCCCTAACCTGTTTGAATCTTTGTTAAAATTAGAGAGAAAAAAATAGTCGTTGATTCAAATTGGAGGATCGATCTTTATCGCTTGCTGAAGAACCAAGCATTTGGGCTAAGTGTGGTAACCAGATCTCAAAGGAGCTAGAGGACCCTGGTTGGACCTGGTTCCATCGTTAGGGTTCCCTAGAATATCATTACCCGTTACATGTGTAAACCAGAGTGATAAACAACTATTAGATCAGAGGGGAGAGTGAAGCTCATCCATCTGATCATCACCAAAGATCTAGGGACCAGAGGTAGAACCTTGGTTAATTGGTTCACCGAACAACCAATGCACCAGAGGACCCATGTCAAAGGCCTTGTTAATCCCGGTGCTGATGGGATGGGGTACTAATGAAAGATTCCACCCCCTTTCTATGCTTGTAATGGGAGAGAGAGGATGACATCGTTATGACGTATTGTGTCAGCATGACAACATGAATGCCATGGAAGATGAAAGTTGTTGGCATATGATTTGTGTGAGATGAGTGTGGGCCTTATTGGGCACAAGCCTTTGATTTAGTGCCCTTAAAATCCTAGCCATTGGATCTCAGGGTTGATAGATCACATCCATTGATTTCTTAGATAATCTTAGGAGGGAGTTGTCATCCTAGAATATTTGGATGTCTGGACCACTGGAGTTTTCCAGGCTCCATTTTTGTATGTTTCACCTGGATCTCCCGGTACCCGATTGGGAAAGGATCTGAGAAAGGTTTCGACTCGTTACCCTTTTGAGTGTATGAGCGTGAGGAAGTTGGGGCATGTGCCGATGGTGTCAGGATGACCTAGTTCAACCAATAGGAAGTGGACAGATGTCAACACCTGAGTGGAGGAGCCTTATGCCTTGTGGTGAGGTATAGTGCCACGCTAGTCCACGTATGCGCTGTGGTTGGTCCATGTGTCATGGAAATAATGTGCCACATGTCTTATATAGTCAGAGTTTCGTACGAGGTCGAAGGATGCGATGATGTCAATGACCATGTATCATGATGATGTGTCATGCCAAGTGTCATTCCATGTCATCCTGGTGTCTGGTCAAGTTGTGAGGTGTCATTCCAGGTGGCATGCCACACTAGGTACATGTGTTTGTGGTGCCAGTTGGACCACTAGATCGAGTGCATTAGGATGAATTTTAATCACTTACCTCAAGGGCCAGTTCCCGGTGGGGTAAGTTTCCCTGTGAGTTGAGGTTCCCAGTGGGGATAAGTTCCCGATTGGGGTTTGGTTTCGAGGACTAGACCACTGGATAACCGAAAAATGGGAAGGTTTCCACAGTGTTAGTTGTTGGGGATCCATGGGGTCCTAATGCCTGGTTGGGCATGGATCCGCCTTCATGTTTTTCCTGTTTACATGCCATGTCGAAGAAAATAGTGTCCCAACAGGTCAACGCCAGGTGGTTCCACGTGGGATGGTACAAGCGGTGAAGGTCCATGTGGGTACCATGTGGATGTGAGGTGGCTTTGGTGAAGAAGGCCTGAAAAATTTAGGAGGCCGCAACTTTTGATCCCCGAGCTTGGTTTTGAGAAAGGTATTAGTCATTGGAAAGCTATCGATGAGCAGAATTGGATTATGAGATCATAATTGGATTTAGAGGGGTTTTTAAGAAAGGTGGTTTGAGAAAAGGAGAGGAAATTTGTACATCCCACCAACCTACGAGAGATTAGGGGGTTGGACGAGTTACAATATTGTCAATGTACCATTTTGTGGACACTCCCGTGAGGGCGTGTTGAAACAACCTAAGTCATACTAAAACTTCTATAATAATATTAGAAGAGCACCACAGATGAAAGGTTATCATATAGTTTGATGGATCATTACCCTGTCTACCATTGAACTTGGATATGTCAAAGGGAAACTTGGTCAACATGGGTGGCTAAGTTGGATCATGATATATAGGATCATTAATGAGTTTTAGCAAATCAAGAAGATTTAAAATAGCTATGTAGGGTAAGTAAGGATTAACCATCCTAGATGTGCTGGTGGTGGATGAATTAGTAGGTGCAAAGTTCAAAGTGGGAGAGCTAGTAGAGGAAGAGATCATATTTGGGTTTGGAATGGATACATCATGCCTTGATTGAGAGATGGTGATCTAGAATGGATCCAGGAATCAAAATGGTTTCGGGAAGGCCTAAAAATCAAAGTGTTCACAATGGCTTCAAAACAAACGCGTGTGTAAGCCTTGTCGATATGAACCCAACGCAACTTCAACGGGCTCAAACAAAATTTGTATGCAAAAGATATCGTGGTTTGTTCATTTGGCCAAACATGCAAAAAAAATAATGACTGTGCAATCCGTACAGTGTTGATGTGGAAACTTACTGTATAGGCCATACAACTGTATAGTGACATGGCAGGTACAATGGCACTGACTAAGCAGACACACAGGCAGACACATAGGCAGACAAGTGAATGAGTAAGATTGTGACACGTGTCACCACTATAAGGGTGACACGGGCTGATGTGGCAAGGTCCATATGACACATGGAGCTGACATGGAAAGGTGTTGACTAGGCATATATTGACGACAGGTGGTCGAATCATAGTTGGACATGTGGCGTATATAGTTGGCGAATAGTGTGGTGCCACGTGGCCCAGTCTTGGGCTTCCGCGTGGCACCCCTCCATTGTTTCGTGTGGTAAAAGTTTGTTTGGACTCCTGGGGAGTCGAACCCGTGACCTCCGGGCGTGGGGGGGAACGACTTGGCAGGGTCGGGCTACCAGCCTGTCCTCACGGTGGATCTTAACCTAATACCTCACAACATATATTTAAGCTTGAATGGCATATAGTTGGGTGGAGTAAAGGGTTGGGGCCTAGCCCCAGCACTCGACGCAAACGTTTCCACAGGACCACTGGAATATGACCCCTACCTATATGCGTTGGTGCATATTTATATGGTTAGCCCCCGACGCAGTTCACTCTACCACATGACCATTCTCCATACGACCCGGATCATACACTCTTTTGGCGCATAACCGTTGGCTCTTTTCGGATTATGGGGTTAGCACCAGTCGGTCAGGCTAGCCTGCTAACCAAGCTGCATGACCAGGGGCCATAGCTAACTTGCAGTGGGTGTGTGGAAGGTAAGCCCGAGGCCACATGGGCCCAACCATATGATCAGGAGCCGAATGGTAAGGGTGCAACACGTCAGGCCTTAGCGCTTGGGCACATGAAAAAAATCCATATGACCAGGAGCTTGGGAAAAAGGGGTTGCGCCCAAATTTCTTCCACAAGTGGGTTTTCCACTTTATTATATGTTTTTTATTGATTTAATACCTAATATTGATGGATTTTAGCCATTTTTGGAGGATCTGGAGCCCTTTTTGAGGCTAGATCTTAGGGAGAAGTTGGGAGCTTGTTGCCAGCTTCAAGCCTATATAAACTAGAGGTTCTTGAAGCCATGGAAGGAAGTCCAGAACAAGAAAATGTTGAAGAATTGTTGAGCCAAAGCCATTTCTATGCAGGGAAACCATTGAGGAGAGCAACTTTGCGGGCCATTTCTGGGAGCTTCGTTCATCCATTTTTAGTGCCGTCAGTTTTGATGGGTTCTTGAGATCTGGTAGAACACAACTAGATCAGTTTGTAAGCCATTTGGCACTATTATGATGTACGTTTGAATCTTTGAACATAAATAAAAAATCCTCACCCACTGAGACAGGCCTGAAGACTTAGGCGAGATTGCCGAACTCTGTTATTAAATTTTGTTGTTATGGTTTGTTGTTTCTTCATGCTTATTTACAGATATGTATATTGCTTTATGGATGCCATGTTTCATCATTAATTCTTCCTCTTTCATCAGTTTCCTAAATGGTTATTTAACTCATGTTTTAAAACTCAACCATTGTCTTTAAAAGACCTTTTCGGATCAAGTGGTATCATAGATAGTTGACAGTTGGTTTTTGAGTTTGCATGATTACCAGGGAAAAGATGAATCGTGGTGAAGGCGAGCTTGTTGAAGAGAATCCTAATATTGGATCGAGAAAGAGAACTTCTCAAAGTGAGAATATGACATCAGAAGAGGGACTTTCTCATGATGAGAACGAGTTTCAAAAAAATTTCTTCGCCATGTCGGAGATGATGAATGTTTTATATGAGGATTACTTGGAACAGAAGAGACCAGTTCTAGGTGAATCTTCCAAGGTCAAAAGTGAAGAAGGAGAGGATCCTCCTCAAAATCCTCCTTCATCTCCTTCTTCTCCATCAACTTCTTCTTATTCAAGTTCAAGTTCTAAATCCATTGGAAGAAAACATTCCCATAAATATAAACAAGGAATGCCTTTACTTAAGATTGATGTAAAATTTGAATTACCCATGTATGATGGTGAAGTCAATGCAGAGAGACTTGATAATTGGGTCAGACAAATGAAGGTTTATTACAGTGTGCAACAAATTAAGGATGAGGCCACTCAAATCAAATTGGCATCACTTAAACTTGTAGGCACAACAGT
Organism: Picea engelmannii; assembly: GCA_009831015.1. NCBI lineage: Eukaryota > Viridiplantae > Streptophyta > Pinopsida > Pinales > Pinaceae > Picea > Picea engelmannii. The sequence goes on along the minus strand of ML784553.1, from coordinate 286,629 downwards.
CATTTGGTGGAAAAACAAGTTGCAAAATGGCACACAACAAGTGGGTAATGTATTTCCATCATGGAAAGTTTTTGTTTCTGCACTTAGAAAGAAATTCTATCCTTTGGGTTATAAAGAGAAATCTTTAATTGAATGGTAAGGTCTTAAACTAAGAAAAGGACAAACAATGCAATAATACACAGATGGATTTCGTAAAATGGCATTGATGTTAGATATTCCTTTACATACCCAAGAAAGTCTTATGAAGTATATAGGAGGTTTACCTACACATATTCGTAACACTGTATTTATGTTTGGACCTACTAATCTTGATGATGTTTCTGTTCAAGCAACATACATTGAAGCAGGGAAAACATGAGTTGGTGTATCAGGGGAATCGTCTTCGAGGAAAGAGGACAAAAGGAAGTGGAATGGCAAGAAGGCAAATTCAGTGGCAAGAAAGGAAGAGAAGCTCTCTTGCAAGCATTGGAAGAAAGAAGGGCATGATGAGGACCATTGTTGGAAATTTCATTATGAGAAGAGATCGAAGTGGTTCAAAGAGAGGAAAGGGAGGAAAACAATTGCAACAACATCATGATCAACAAACTTGGGATCAGATTCAGGTGATGAATCTAAAGTATCATTGGTTGGTTTGACAGGTAAAATTGGTGATGGATTTGATTCTAGAAGTAAATTGTTTCACATAAGGGTCATAATGAGACATACTAAGGTCAACACATTGATAGATAGTGGATCTCAATCTAACTTGATTTCAGAGGAAGTGGTTAAACAATTGGGATTAAACACTCAGATGCATAATAAACCTTAATCACTTAAATGGATAAGCAACAATCATAAATTGCACATAACAAAGCAATGCACATTAAAGTTTGTGATTTAATCTAAGCTCGTGGATGAGGTAACATGTGATGTGGTGCCACTCAATGAATGTGGAATGGTCTTAGGTAGTCCTTACTTGTATGCTTGCAAAGCAATCTTCTACAGGGAACATAATCAATATCACTTAATCAAAGAAGGCAAAGAATATGTTGTACATACTCATCACTTAAAAGAAAATCATTCTCTTCAAACCAGAGAACAATCAAGAAAGGCAGCTCCTGCAAGCAACACACCAATAATTGTTTCAAATCAAGTAATCAATCTTAAGAAAGAACATGAGATGATTGTAGAATGGAAGTTCAATCATACTTTGCTTCAAGATAAGCTAATGTCGTGCAAGTATTACAAACATATTAGCTCATTTGTAGTCATATTTATGATGTTATCATTAGTAATGTTGTCAACATCGATGATAGTGGCTTCAGTAAGATGTGATAAAGTACAAGTGGCTAACAATATGCTGTCAATTATCATGGTTGTTTTAAAGTTGATCTTGATGAGACAGGTGCACAAGACAAAGTTTAAAGACAGAGAACAAGTCGGGTGGCCTACCCCATACTTGATGACTGGTTAGTATCCTTTTGGAGGACCAAAAGGTCTTTAGTGGGGAGGTGTGATTCAGAATGGATCCAGGAATCAAAATGGGTTTGGTAAGGCCTAAAAATCAAAGTGTTTAGAATGTCTTCAAAATGGACATGTGCATAGGCCTCGTCGATACAAACCCAACACAACTTGAACGGGCTCAAACGAATGTCGTATGCGAAATATATTGCGGTCGGTTCATTTGACCAAACATGCAAAAAAAATGATGACTCTGCAATCCGTACAATGCTGACGTGACAGCTGATTGTACATGTCGTACGACCGTACAATGATGTGGAAGGTACAGTGGCACTGACTGGGTAGACAGGTGGATGAGTCAGATTGTGACACATGTCACCACTATAAGGGTGACATGTGGCATGGGCTGACTTGACAAGGTCTGTACGACATGTGGCGCTGACGTGGAAAGGTGTTGATTGGGAAGATATTGATGACAGGTGGGCGAATCATAGTTAGACATGTGGCATATATGGTTGGCGAATAGCGTGGTGCCACGTGGCCTAGTCTTGGGCTGCCATGTGGCACCCCTCCATTGGTTCGTGTGGTAAAAGTTTGTTTGGACTCCCGAGGAGTCGAATCCATGACCTCCGAGCGTGGGGGGGAATGACTTGGAAGGGCCGGGCTACCAGCCCACCCTCACGGTGGATCTTAACCTCATGCCTCACAACATATATTTAACCTTGAATGGCATATAGTTGGGTGGAGTAAAGGGTTGGGGCCTAGCCCCAACCCCCAACATAAATGTTTCCACAGGACCACAAGCATATGACCCCTACCTATATGAATTGGTGCGGATTTGTATGGTTAGCCCCCAACGTAATTCACTCTACCACATGACCATTTTCCATACAACCCAGACCTTCCACCCTTTTGGTGCATAACCGTTGGCTCTTTTCGGATTGTGGGGTTAGTGCCGGTCGACCGGGCTAGCCCACCGACCAAGGCGCATGACCAGGGGCCCAAGCTAACTTGTAGTGGGCATGTGGAAGGTAAGCCCTAGGCCACATGGGCCCAACCATATGATCAAGAGGCGAATGGTAAGGGGGCCAACGTGCTAGGCCTTAGCGCTTAGGCACGTGACAACACTACATATGACCAGGAGCTCGCGAAAAAGGGGATGCGCCCGAATTTATGCCAAAAGTGGGTTTTTCCACTTTATTATATGATTTTTATTGATTTAATTCCTGATATTGATGGATTTTAGCCACTTTTGGAGGATCTGGAGCCCTTTTTGAGGCCATATCTTGGGGAGAAGTTAGGATTTTGTTGCCAACTTCAAGCATATATAAACCAGAGGTTCTTGAAGCCATGGAAGGAAGTTCATAATAGGAAAATGCTGAAGAATTGTTGAGCCAAAGCCATTTCTATGGAGAGAAGCCATTGAGGAGAGCAACTTTGTGGGCCATTTCTGGAAGCTTCGTTCATCCGTTTTTAGTGCCGTTAGTTTTGATGGGTTCTTGAGATATAGTAGAACATGACTAGATCAGTTTGTAAGCAATTTGGCACTGTTATGATGTAATTTTGAAGCTTTGAATAGAAATAAGAAAGCCTCACCCATTGAGACAAAGGCCCGAAGACGTAGGCGAGATTACCGAACTACGTTATCAACTTTTGTTGTTATGGTTTGCTGTTTTTTCATGCTTATTTCCAGATCTGTATATTGCTTTATGGCTACCATGTTTCATCATTAATTCTTCCTCTTTCATCAGTTTCCTAAATGGTTATTTAACTGATGTTTTAAAACTCAACCATTGTCTTTAAAAGATCTTTTTAGATCAGATGGAATGAGTAGGAATCACATGAAGCCTAAGAGAATGCCTAAGTGACTAGTTATCTGCTATACTTCCTGACTATTAATATATCTATTAGCTATAAGGTGACAGGTAAGAGGTAAAGTGGTAAATTAAAATAGAATGTCAAAGTAGCACCCCAATTTGTGAAACTATGCATAGGTCATACAATAAGTGGTTTTTGAAGTGCGTTTCAATTGGTAACAAAATACGGTATTTCAACTAAAGAGTTTTCATGGATTTCTGATAAACGATCATGATCCTAAGACTCTAGTAATTCCTCACTCAAATTGTAAATTGTCATTGGGCCTTCTAATTGTGTTAATAGATGGTGATGAATACCATATAAGAATAAAGTGAAGGAATGAAAGAAATAATTATCATGAATTGCTCGCATGGTAAAGGTCCAAGAGGTAAACACTTATATATCTCAGGTGCCTATGCAATTACACAAAATCCACCCAATGATAAACCTAAAATTTTGGCCACTAGGATATCTCTTCATAGATTGTGGACAATCTTACTAGCTTCCAATGGTCAAGGGGAAACATGTAACTTGAAAGAGCTACGTGAATCCATCAAAATATTGGTCCTGACCTAAGCATTGACACTCAAAAGAGAGCGTGTCCCTTGTATTGTCAAACACATTTGCTAGAAAGGATTTCAAGTACCCTAAAAAAAACTATGATTGAATGAAAAACAATTGTGGAGAGTTATTAAGATGCTTATCTCCACAATACTAACCTAGACTATATTTATTGTTTCTTCGAGGGGGGATTTAGTTAGTTAGATTAAATTTTCTCTCAATCTTCTAGAAGGTTAAGCTTAGTGTCATGAACCAAGTGAATTTATCATTAAGGAATGCTGAAGGATGTACTTTACTACCCTGATCATTTTGAATCATCCAAATTACTTTAGAAGTGTATGATGAAGAACATACACTGATTAGGGATATATTTTAGGTCCTTCAAGAATCTGTGTACAAGTGTAGAAATACATATAGCAGTGTGGAAGTAAAATCCTAAGTGTAAGTGGCAGAAAATAAATAATTGTAAATATGATAAGTACCCGAAACAATGAATTTCTTTCTTAACCTATAATGTTCTTTAACTTCTAAGCATTTAACATGATAAATAAAATAACTTTAGTATAGCCTATATTTCATGGAAAAATGAAACTACCCATAAAACTTCACAAAAAGGTCAAATGCTACTAAAAAATTGAATTTGGAAAGGCTTGTGTGGGTTCTAGCTCTAATAATGGCATGATTTTGATAGTTGTGTGGGTTACACAACTTGCTAACAATGTGACTCACACTACTCCATAATGTACCTGGAGTGTGTCTTTGTTGCACATGCTTTGAAAGGGAAAATTGGAATGAATGATACTAGAATAAAAGGAAACTTAGTGCACATGGTGTGAATAAACATGTATAGTGGTGTGAAAAGCTAAGAATTTCAAAAATTCATTTGTTTGAAAACTTGAGGGCCTTGCTAGTTGATGGCTAGGGTAAAAACACAGACTAAACTAAACATGAAAACTACGAAAGATGAGAAATCAAGCCTAGAAAAAATTGAGAGTTGGATTAATGGATATAACTCCTTGTGGAGTCACCATTCAAGTGTGGGTTTTCATGCTTGTGCATACAAAAACCCTTTTTTCTTTGGTTGTTAGAGCTAAGACTAGACAATGAAAGTTGAGTAGACAAAAATATAGTCAATTACACTATTCTCTACGTGCATGAGAGATATAAATAATGGACTCAATGATTTAAATAACATTCCAACAACATTTTTTTTTTTTTTGGGGGGGGGCAAAGAGAAATAATTGATTTATTCCAATGGAAATGAAAATAAAACATATACCATATCACTTGAGGAGAGACCTTGAAGTAGGTGAGCTCAATCTTCTCCTTGGGAGGGTCCTTGTTCCTCCATGTAGACTCAATCTCAATATTTGATGAAGTTGGGTAGCATTTCCCCTTGTGAATGTACACTTTGAAGAGAAAATAAACAACAAAAGGGAGAGAAAACAAGAAATAAATGAGTGGGAACAATGGATTCCTCACTCTTTGGTCTTATTTATCTAGCATAACTTTGCTCTAAATTCCTATTTTTAATGTTTATCCATGGCTTCTTTTTATAAGCAGAAGTAAAATTCCATTTTGAGCTATTTCCCATGTGAATGATCCTCATCCAAGCATGGGAACCATGCGCTTGATGCCTCTTGTCTTGAGATGTGATTGAAGTCTAGAGATTTGATCGAATTCTTCACTATTGCAACTCATTACTTTTTCCATGAACACTAGTTGTAACTCCTTAGTCCTTGTATATTGTGTAAATTCCTTCATAATTATAAATCTTTGTAAGAATATAGTTTTTTTAGTTGCTTTTTTTTTCCATGGAAAAAATTGCATTTTTATTACCAAAAGGATAAAAAACACATTATTCATGTGCTAGAGCACTAGAGCTAGCAAGTAGTGACAAAAAATATGACCATAATTCCCCAAAACTTTGAAAATGTCCCATAGTATAGGTGTTTCAAAAAGGAACTAAAAAAGTCGCCTTACCACTATTAATAGACCAAAAAGGACCATCACTACCCTAAATGAGATTTATTGTTTGCATACATAGACATAAAAAACAAATGATCCAAACCGAGAATTTTATTTTCGTTCGAGTCTCCATTGTTGCATCATTGGAGGTCTCCACAAAGTGAAATTCACTTGGTGACATCATGAGGCCATCCTTTGAAAGTCCATCTGCGTGTTCATTCAACTCATTGTTGAAACACACATTGACACTAAGAGGGGGGGTGAATCACTGTCTGGAACTTTTGACTACTTTTCACACTTTCATAGATTAACTAAATTAACTGAATAAGATATATACAGTTCAATTAATTATTCATAAACATATAAAACACAAATTGTATGAAGTAGATAAAATATCATTCTTTTATTTATTTAACTTGTATGAATACATATAAAATCAGTCATTTAATTCGACTTCAATTGAATATGAGAGATCCAACTCTCTGATACAAGACCCAACTTGTAGTTCTCAGATCCAATCGAGAAATGAGGAATCCAATCCTCACAACAAGACCCAGTTTGTTGATCTCAGATCCAATTGAGATGTGAGGAATCCAATCCTCATGACAAGACTCAACTTGTAAACAGACACCAACCTGTTAGAATGAACTTTCATTCAGTCCAATATATATATATATATATATATATATATATATCCACCAAGACCCACTTCTTCCCTTCATATTATTTTACTTATATAGTCCTCCAAAGGGTTCCACTTTGAAACAATGTGTCCTTTTGGAATGAAACATTGCACCCCTTCATTTAATTAACACAAATGGTAACTTTTATTAATTGATTTTCATACACCAATTTAGACAATGATTTTCATATGAAAATTCTGGATTGATGGAAATGAATTTTAAAATTCTACGACATGGGTTTTTTTGCAGAACATCCCCAATTAGCTGACATGGGAGAAATTTCCCCAGAAAGTGTGCGAGGTGGATGGTACAAATGATTCTTTGAAGGAAACTTGCCGAGATTTTCCTTTCGTCGTCGTATGCCAGATCGACTTCAATACATATGACCTTTTCGTGAATGTTTAAATCAACCTCCACATATCTCCTTTGTTGGTGATTATTTAAACTCAACTTGTAAATATTTTACTTCATGGTTATATTAAAATCGGTTCCCTCTCAACTGATAGTCGCTAAAGATTTGACTTGGTCTCACCCTTTTTTGTATTTGCTTCCTCATTTGACCGACAAACATCTTTTGGGTCAACTCAACTAGGAGAAATTTCGACTTGAGTATTTCAATTCTAGTCGACCCATCTTGCTTCAACCTCGACTCGACTTGTATTTAAGTTTGCTTCAACTTCGACCTTTAGGTTACTTCTTTCTTGGACTGACTCGACTTGGAAGAAAACTAACTTGAGAAATTCGACTTTGGTCATCTTGACTTGCTTTGGCCGACTTGTATTTCCCGACTCAATTTTCCTTCGAATTCAACCTTTAGTTGGTCGACTTGTCTTCGACTCATCTTGAAATCGATCGACTTGTCTTCTCCAACTTCCGTAAATCTGCAGGATTGCAGGCGGTCAACTTGTCTTTGACTCATCTTATAGTTGATTGACTTCCAGATAGTCGACCTTATTATTGTTTGAATCGACTCGACTTGTGACTCGATGGTGTCAGTGCTTCCTCATCAAACATCCACCATTGACATTTTGTCTCATATCTGGACTCTTCTTCAATTGAAAAATTTTGAATCACTTTTAATGAACCATGTCTTATTAAATTCTTTATTTGTGATTTGTATGGATCCATATTGGATTATCCATTTACCCTTTTTATCTAGACAATTTCTTCACAGTTTCTTCCTTTGCGCATGGAAGTTAATGACACAATCTCAACCTTATACAATATAGGATGAGTGTATCAAGATCATACAATATATTAGTCAATATCTTATCTTTCTATTGATATTCAAGTCACCTTCATAACATTATGTCCATTATTGACAATGCTTGACATTCAAGTCACCTTCATAACACTATGTCCAAACTTCATAACATTATGTTCAATATTGACAATACTTGACATTCAAGTCACCTTCATAACAATATGTCCAATATTGAAAATGCTTCTCAAACCAATCAATCAATGATACTTCACCTATTTATCAAGGTTGACATCAATGACAAGCAAATTCCCAACACTCACGATAAATATGGGTGAAGTTGAGTTTAGAGAAAGTTGTCGAGATATCCATCACATGAGCAACTACTGCTACTAGATATAAGTTTATAATAATATGCAAACCCTGCATCCAATTAACCACCAAAGAAGAATCACCAAAAACTTATAGTTCTAGGATCCCATTTTGAAATGCTTTTTTAAGGAGTGTCTTTAGTGCCATTAGGTCCGCAAGATTATTGGATCCCCTACCCATGTTTTCCTTAAAGGAGATAAAATGTTGTTATGAGAAACATACGAATCCACCTAGGCCACATTTTTTTTTTCCCCTGACAACCCCCATAAAAGAATCCCTAGCTAAAATATTTATCTATAGATAGTCCCCCAATCAGTCTCAAGGGTTTATGATAGGGGTCAGTTCTGTAGAATTTGAAGAGTGTCGCTACCTGTGAAGATACTTGGAACATAGGTGTTTGTGTTCCTGCAAAAATTCTACCATTATGGGCTAGCCACAAACCCCATAGAATCATATATGTGATAGCTCTATACAACTTGAGTTCCAATCATTGATAATAGCTATATAGACAACAATCAATAGTATCCTTAGTCCGAAGTGCCCTTAAACTTAGCTAATGACAATATCCTTCTATACCTTCTTGGAAAAAACACATTGTTGTTATAGCATTGATTACCACCATTGAAGCATTGATGATCTTATTGGCTTGGTCCCTATCCTACTTGCAGACACCTTTTCTCCATACCTTCTTGAGATCTTCTAAAAAATACTTTTTTGGAACTTGTATGCCCCTTGGCAGCTATGCAACTCACGTATACATGGGTTACCCAAAGGAAAGGTGAGTACATGTTAATAAATTCTCAAAAAAATATATTTTACATAATTGCAAGTTGAGTTACGGGTTTGGTTAGTTAGCTAACTCTGTTTACTTGTACCCAACCATCTCTAATTGACTATAGATGACTTAAATAGAGCATCTATCCAAGGAGAAAGGTAATGAATGAATGCATATCAAAGAAAACAAATGTTGGTTGATCCCCACCATGTCTGCAAGCCCTTGAAAATCCCTTGCTTTGCTAGTTCTCAACCTGGAAGCCCTTTTGAACACTACTTTATCTGACTAGGAGCCTTCTTGTATCCTCCTCAAGTCTGATGATGTAGAAGAGGTTGAGATATACCTTATTGCAGAAGCTTGGGTGGAGGGACGTAGGGTCCTTTCGACAGAGCAGTGCCGTGACAATGCAGGTAAAAGCTTAACTTTAATACTGTTGATTTAAATAATAAGATGCTCATTCCTTCAACATTTTGGGTTCTCAATGTTTAATTCATGGTTATTGAATGCTTATTGTTTAGAATACTAATTGTAGTGAATTTATTTCATATTTGATCGATCTAACAAGTCAGTTATTAATATAAATACTTTTTCTTGTAGACTTGTATGCATAAGGTTTTGTAGGTTTCAGAAGAAGCAATCATGAAGGAGCAAGGGAATTCTATATTTTTGAGCTATATCGAACGTAGGACTAAAAGTAAGTTCACCTTTCTCTCTTTTACCAAAGTTAGTTATTTCGATTAAATCAATTATAGAATCTTTGATGCTTGATGCTATTGGAATTTGTTTATCTTTTTATGGTTATCAATTTGTTTCAGTCTTGCCCACAATTGTCAAGGACTTTCCCGGCAAACAAAATTGGCGACCATACTGGGGATTCTCCCTAGTGGGCCCGTGTCTATGGTTTTCTTTGTTTGCTTGGTTCGTTTTGTTTTCTTTTACCTCTGATTTCTTTCTATCACTTGGATCAGTAACATTTAATTGTCTAAGTACTTCCTTGCTCATCTAAGCCTGTTCAAATGCCTTCTTATTTCTTTTTTGAATTTTTTTGGGGTACATACGTGCTATTATTTTATAGCAGTCGCGTACATACGCATCCTCGAGTTAAGACAATTGTGTACATACGTAGGCTTCATTGGTGACAGGTGTGCACATCTCTGTAAGGGAAGTTTTTTGTAACTTTTTTTGCGTGTTTGGTGTGGGGTTGGGTGTTTGGAGTCTCTTTTGGGGTTCTGGGACTCTATCTGTGATTTTGTTTCAGTTCATAAGTTAATTAGTTAGGTTCTTTATAAATAAAAACAAAAAAAAAATCTTTCATTTCTTTGCTTATTGTTTTCAAGCTTATAAAAGTGGTTTTGAGAGTAGTTTCTCAAATTCTTTTTCGATGGGATAGTCTTTGTTCACTGTCCTTGATAAGTTTTTATAGGTTTAGGTACTTCTTTCTACCTCTTTCTTGTTTGTTGTGAGAAGAAAATTTGCTTGAAATTTTCCTATTTCTCTTGTGCCTTTTAAACAAGAAAAACAAAATAACTTTAAAAAGTG
>ML784553.1:248773-266829 GCA_009831015.1 Picea engelmannii | reverse complement strand
TAAGCAAATTAGAATTGGTTGAAGTAGTTGAACTACTTCCTTAGTTAAGTTAACTAAAACTCAACCAACTTTTTAGTTAAGGGGGGAAATAATAAATCATAATAAGGGTTTTAAATAAATAATAACTAGTAGGTGGGACCCCTAACTTTAACTTTAACAATCATAACACAACTAGTTAATCAAACAAAACATCCCTCCTTGTGACTCCCATCATCACATTCATATTTGACAATTTATCTCAATGATAATTGAAATTATTTCCAAAAATATATTACCGATATATCCAAAAGACAATATGCTGTCCAAAAATTCAAAAGTCAACTGTTCTCAATAATTAATAAATAAAAACTTAAAATCCATATTTTCCACTATGGGAGGCAATCTTTCCCTTGTTTTTGTTGTCACCTTTTGATCTCTTTGAATTTTACTTAGGCTGTGTGGATCCTTTAGGCCTAATATCACTAATCACATGAGAGAAATCATCTCTCAAATGCATGCGAGAAGACATAGATTTATTGGAGTCATTTGAGGGTGAGGAAGGGGAAACAATGGATTTTTCTTTGTCAGGGGGATGGTGGGCCTTGGTGGGCCTCGGTTTTCAACCTTTTGATTGCATGGGAAGACTGAACTGGTGAGTGTACAGGGGCAACTTGGACAATTTGATTGATAGGCGGGGGAGCAGGTAAAGACAAGTTAGGCCGACCACGATGTTGGGAGACTGTTGGGTGGACAATCTCTTGCCATCTGTCGTTTTTGGGAACTTCAGGTTGCAGTGGGATATGAGGAGGCACAAGGATACTAGGGATTTGTGGGGCTTGGAAGGGAGGTCGTTCAGGCCTAGGTTGGACCACTCCTTGCCTAATCGAGTTAAAAAAACCTAGCTTGAAATAGCTGGCCTAACTCTTGCGAGTCTGCATCAAAGTGTATAGAGAATCTTGGCCTTCTTAGGCCTCTGTTCCAATTACCTCTTCCTCGGTTACCCCTGCCATGACTACCTCTGCTGAAAAAGCTCATTCTTGTATACATAATTGATCAGAAAATAGTTTCTTTAACAACCATACATGACAAGTATTTTAAATATGAAATAAAATTTGGCTCAACAACATATCAGACTCATGCAATCTAATCCATACAAATTGTTTAGTAGTTTCCAATGAGCAGGGGATGAATAAGGGTTATGGGATATGCGAGGGGTTGTATTGAGCAAAAAATGTTAAAATGAGGGGGAAAATATCATGATTACTGCTCACAGACAACAAACAATCAACTGTAACGTAAACCAAAAGAATATATCACTATTATCCATCCCTGCGATCCTTAAATTGTCATAATACATAGTTTCTCTTAACTGTAATTAAATTTAGGAACATGGGGTGGATAATGAATATGGGAAGGCGAGGGGATTGTATTGTGAAAAAAGTGAAATAATGGTAGGGAGAAAAGCGAATACTATTTCGTAAAGTTAATTAAGTAATCCATAAACAATTTTGTATTAAATGCAAATAATCAAACACCAACTAAACAATTACTATGATCAACTAACAATTACTGTTTGTTAACACTTGTTCACTATCCACATTTAAATCTTCAACACTTTTATTAACACAGTGTCATCATACTCAGAATCACTATGTTTTTCAAACATCCTGTAAAAGAATTGTGTTCCCTTCATTTCTTCCATTTTATTTTAAAAACAAATTCCAAGGAACCCACAATGCTATTACTTTAACTCTGTCCAACATATAAAAATATCAACCACTGTCCATAAGTTCCAAATCCTTAAATCAAACATAGACACTGGTCTTTTAAGAGTTGAACAGACTCTTTTAAAACATGCCCGATTTCATTCTTTTGGCGCCATTAACCAATAAATTTGCAACAAAATCATAATGTAAAAACCCCATGCTTCATTTCTAATGTTGCAATCAAACAAAATGATGCACGATGTCTCCATAACCATACACAGAAAACAACCAAGTCTCTGACATCAATTTCCAATTTGGAACGATCCCGATCGGGACCAATTAAACACGCAACAACCACCGAATTCAATTTATACATGCTATAGGAAAACACAGACCATGCATGACGAAAAGCGACATCTCTGTCACTATCCATTTCCAATTAATTCAATTAATCAATTCATAACAACACTGAGTTATCGGTTCAACTGACACAACAAAAGGAGGCAATCAATTGTATAATGATTATCATTTCCAACTACAACTCTTCAATCACGCGCTCAAATGCAGACGAGCCAATAATAAAAAACCACTGTCAATACCACTCAACAAATTTATGACAACCAAGAAGATAACCGACAGAGTGTAATTGTTGAGTTTATCAAAATCAAGCTCTGTACCAATGAACACAAGAAATAATCAAGGGTTTGATCGATCCTCAAAACACAGGGAGATTGGAGTCGACCATATCAACAGTGGGGAGAACCGTTCAAGACAAGAACGATGGAAAAATAAACCACATACCCTTTAGCTTTGTAAAATAGGGTGAGATTTTAACATCAGATAGGGTAGGCAACAATGCAGAGGAACAACGATTGCTCGCTGGATGGTAACAAACACCAAAAATGTGTAGAGGCATAACCCTCACACTTTTCAATAGAGTCGAACCACTTATAGCAATGCCGATATAAATGCATGCCCAAGTACTACCAATAACCCTAAAGCTTACTTCTTGGCATCATGGCCACCTAATAACCAACTGTGTTGATGCCAATACCAAAACAAAATCATGACCAGGTGAAAATATATACAATGGCTGAAAGGTGGTGCGAAATATACACAACAACCCCATAACACCGAACACGACCGGGTGTGGTTACAAAGACTGTGAGGAGACGACCAACAAGTCTAGACATAATGAACCTTCCAACAAAAACCCATGGAGACAACAGAGAGCCATCACGGCTTCCACCACACAGACAGTCAATGAAATCGTGACTTCAACCATCCAATTTTTCATTTGCAACAAATAACACAAACAACCATTTCAGAGAAACACTAGCCTCAAGAAAAACACAGACCAATACATCACCAAGCCAAAATTTATTTCATAAACATAGTGAGTTCATGGATGGGAAAATAAAACATACCTGTAACCAAATGGCCTTAAAAATGTGAGCTTGGTCGAGCAGTTCCTTCATGCTTGAATATCGGAGCTAAACCACAACGAAAATCAAGTGAACAATAACCAAGCTAGGGTGACGACTAGTGGGGAAAGTATGGAGTGATGTGCATTTAGTGCACGTCGCTTCTATCCTCTATTACATTCAATTCGTAGTACATGACAGCCAGCCAAACAATACCATTAACCCCATGCTATTAATTCCATGCATCAAAACTTGCCCACATTACTTGCCAATTGCGCCACCCGATCCATATTAACAATCACAAAAACCATACTATAATCTATATCGCATGCGCCCATATAACTCAATAAAAAACGTATAGCCACTAACATTGCTAGTTAGGATTAACATCAATTTCTTTAATTTCAAATGCATATAGTATAGCATAGCATGGCATAGTTTAGTTCCTTCTTCTTGAATCTTTTTCCATATTGCTTTTGTCTCTTGTTATAACTAACATGTGTCTGGTGCAGGTGTAACATGTGATTAATCATGGCTACAATAGCAATGTAATAACAATGAACACAAGCCATTCATAACATGGATTTTAGAGCTTAGAGTAATGAAATCAACACATAAAACCCATTATTCATCTGCCATTATGTCGCAACAAAATCAATACTTCATCATCAATCATGTAGAACCCTATAAGCAGTGCTGAACCACAACATAAATGTGTAATAAGAACCTTATTTGATCCTCCAATCTACAAGGGGGTCCCACCTACTAGTATTATATATCATTAGCTTAGTTTAAATAATAGGCTTTAGCAATACTTTGCGGGAGAAATCCTCGTTGCGATTTTTATCATCAACAGTGTGGAAGTGAGAGAAACACATGCAAACTGCTAGTGATAAAACCAATGTTTCCATGCATGAGTGAATTCTACTAGTATAACTAAGTGTAACTAAATCTAAATTGAAGAGAATATTCTCCTAGAATGTAGGAAAGGTTCCTAAAAAATAGGATACCCTCAATAATGATTAATAAGGAATATCCTAGGTGTGTGTAATATCTCCAACACCCCCCCTGAACACTACTATGGGGTAATGAAGAATGGGTCCCGAAAACTAAGTCCATGTTAGGTACCCATGAACAATGCAGCTAACGAACACTGAAAATAAAGTGAGGGAAGAGGGAAAACCTCATGGGAAACCCNCCCCCCCTCAAGCTACAATGCATTAAAAGAAGAAAAGACAATTACTAAGCAACTGTGTCATTCATTTCAAGATGATCGCGCAGAGAGTGAAACTTCTGCTCAATGAAATTCTTTGTGAAGATGTTAACAATCTGTTCAGAGGAAGGATAGAATTGCAGATCGATGATCCTCTTGTGGACTAGATCTCTGATGTAGTGCACATGGATCTCAATATGCTTTGTTCGCTACTGCTACACTTGGTCTCTGCAAAACTTGAGAGTACTCTGTTTGTCACACCAAACGATAGTCAATCTGTGGAACTAGATGCCCAACTTGGTAAGGAATTTCTATAGCCATAATGCTTGAATGGTAGTGTTAACTACTTCTCTCTACTTGGCTTCGGATGAAGATCGAGCAATAACATACTGCTTCTTGCTCGACCAATAGATATTCTCTCCACCCAAACTGAGAGTGCATCCGGATGTGGACTTGTGATCCGTGCTGTCACCTGCCCATTCAGAATCCGTGAAGCCTATGAGATCCAACTTACAACCTACTGCGTAGTGGATCCCATAACTGATGGTGCCCAAAATGTACTGAAGGATATGTTTTGAAGCCTTCCAGTGTAACTCATGTGGCTCCTTCATGTACCTAGAGACTTCTCCCACTGCATATGATGGGTCTGGTCAGGAGTGGGAGAGATACAAAAAACTCCTCACAAGTTGTCTGTATAGAGTGCTATCAGCTAGTGGAGTTTCCTTGCCATCTTCAAGTCTCAGCCCAGATAGGAAGGGAGTAGGGGTAGACTTGCAGTATATCATGTGGAATCTCTCCATGAGATCATGAACATACTGACTAATCTCAAGGCCAAGGAAGTAATGGAGTGGACCCATGTCCACCATCAAGAACTTGTCATGTAGAATCCGCTTCACTGTAGCAATCGATGAAGTCGAGGAGCCACTGATCAAAAGATCATCCAAATAAAGAACTAGAATCAAAAGTGAATCAATAGTCCTAATCATGTAGACATTGGGATCAAATTTTCATCTCAAAAAATTCTGGGACAACAGGTAGGAGTCCATCTTGGCATACCATGCTCTCAACGCCTACTTGAGGCCATAAAGAGACTTATTGAGCCTGCAAACAAAAGATGAATCATGTATAAATCCACGTGGCTTCTCCATGTAAATCTCCTCTGAGAGATCTCCATGAAGATGAATTCTTCACATCCATCTTATGGACTTCCCATCCTTTGGCCTCCATAATAGCAATGGCCAAACTAATGGAATCCATATTTTCTACTAGAGTGAATATATCTTCGTAGTCTATGCCATGAAATTGCTGAAAACCTTTGGCAAATAGTTTTGCCTTGTATCTGTTAACCTATCCATCCACTGCACTGTTGGTCTTATAAACCCATCTGCATCTGACAAGCTTGCTTTCTAAAGGAAGTGGAACTAGATCCCAAGTCTGGATCTTGAGGAGGGAGTTGTACTCCTCTTGCATGGTTGTTTCCCAAAAGGGATTCCCTGCAACTTCACCATAGGTCTGCAGGTCTGAAGATTGAACCACATAATAATGCATAGACAACATGGTCTCAGTGGCTGTGAGTACCTGAGGAGGCTCCTTGAAATGAGATCGAGTCCTCCTAAGATCGACTAGATCCCCAACAAGATCTCCTACATCTTGAAGAGTGGTCTATGCCCATTTGGGCCTTTGCTCTAGCTCCTCATATGCCTATACTAACCGTGCATCTGCATTTTCTGAATCCTATGACTATGTATCAGAACTCAGATACGAAGTAGAGTCTAAATGTCCAGACTCATCATCTCGAACTGATGGAAGGACAAAATCATCTGCATGCGACTCTTGTGGATCATGCGAGATACTTTCCTTGAATTGAACACTATGCTCAGTGATAAGATGGTCTGTAGAGGGATCAATAAGTCTATATCCCTTCACACCATCTAGGCATCCAACAAAGATACATGTAGTACTCTGTGGATCTAGTGATTTCCTCTTTTTAGAGGGAATCCAGGCCCATGCATGCGAGCTGAAGACACAAAAGTGGGTGACTTCTGGTTTTTTGTTGGTCCTTGACAGATCTGTGGGGGGGTATGTTCTGGATGTAGTTAGCATAGTTAAGTGCCTCAACCCAAATATTCTGAGGAAGTGATCTTTCATGCAACATGTAAGAGGTCATCTCCTTGAGAGATATGTTTTTCCACTCAACAACCCTGTTTTGTTGTGGAGTATATGGTACTATGTGCTGCAACTATATCCGAGAATCATGACAAATGTTCAGAACATCTCCATTGACATACTCCCCCCCCCATTATCTGTACAAAGATATTTTATATTTCTCCATGAATGAGTATCAATAAGTTCCTTGAACTTTTTTAGGTGCTCAAAGACCTATGAATTCCGTCTGAGGAAAAACACCCAAGTATAACGTGAGTAATCATCCAAAACATTTAAGCATGTACCTTGCCTTACCAATGGATGGATGTGAGAATGGACCCATGAGATCACTATGAATCAGATCCAATGGAGAGGAGGACCTGTGATCCTTCCCCCTCTCTAAATTCTCTTGAGGATGCTTGCCAAGGATGCATCCTTCACAAACCCCTTCAGAAAAATGGATACCAGGTAATCGAATGACCATTCATTTCTTGATAAGTTGCTACATGTACCTGAAGTTCATATGACCAAACCTCTCATGCCATAATCTACTATTGTCATCAACATGCATTAGTAGTTCAGAGGAATCAGGGTCAATAAACTTAGAAAAAGTGTATAACTATAATTGATGATTTGCCTCCCTAACAACAACCTTGGAGTTGGATTACATGTCGAATATGGACACGGAGTCTGGTGTAAACTCCACCTTTTTGTCTAAGATTAAGTGTGTAATATGATACACCGAGAGTAGATTCACGAAAAGTTTTGGAACATGTAAAATGTTCTCAAAACTTTCATGATCTAGTTCCACTCTCCCTTTTTTGGGGACCTCAATTGGAGAGTCATACCCCATGAGGATAGGAGGACCATTGCATGTAGTCAAAGACAATAATATATCCTTCATTGTAGCCATATGGTGCGATGTGCCTGAATCCATGATCCAGGCATCAGGTGAAGAGTGAACAACAACTAATGCATGATGATTACCTTTAGTAGCATGATCTTTTGGCTTCTTCTTGGTACCCTTGGGAATTTGATCCCCAAGGTTGTTCTTTTGAAGAATTTGAGTCACAAGGTCTATTTGCTTCTTCATGCATGCAAATTTTGGATGGAATCCTCGATTGCAGTAGGTACCCTTCTATCCTTTCTTCCCTTTTCCACTTTTGTATCCTGAGGAGTCATTGAAGGGTTTGGAGTACCCTTCCTTCTTTTGTTCTACATGTACCTTTTCTTTGCCTTCATTTTTGGATTTCCGATGTTGATAACTACTGCCATCATGTGCAACAAGTGCATGAACTTTGGAGTTTTTGATCACACCCATCTTGATGAGTTTATCCTACTCCTGAATCAGGGCCTTAATGAAGGTATCCAAAGAGGGCATAGTCTAGGATACTCTTGCAATCAACCTCTGAGTGTTGAAAGTAGAAACAAAAACTGAATAATTCGAATCACGTTTTGACAAAAAGGTGAGAACCATTCACTTTTCCTCCTTTGATTTATCAACCTTGCAAGCCTTGAGTTGCAACAACAAATCCTTGTACATTGTGAAGAATTCCTGGATGTTTTCAAATCTTTTTGGATCTAATGCAAGTAATTCCACCTCGAGCATGTGGCCTCTCATCTCATCTTGTTTTCCAAAGAGTCCTTCCATGGTGGTCCAAATATCGTTTGTATTTTTGCAAGAAGATACATGAAACAACAACTCAGGGGATATGTGCATGCATAAGGCTTCATACGCCTCATCCATTCTATTGAAGTATTTGTATTTTTCAATGGCCAATGTGGGTTCTATTTTTGTAGCAATGGTTAACCTGTACAATCCTCTACCTTGTAGCAAAATCTCCATCTTTTTGTTCCATTCAAAGTAGTTGTACAGTGTTAGCATGACAGACGACATAAATTCCATTCTTCAATATTCAATACCTGCAATTAAAAAAATGTTGGTGTGCCTTCATCCTAGTATCCTGTGGGCTCTAATACCACGTAGAATGTGGTGAATACCTGCACAAGAGATCTATCTAGTAGAGGAATGAACACAACTTGCAAAAGTGAGAAGATGAGAGAAAAAATTGGAGAGAAAAGAATAGAATTGTATTAACCAAATGAATGAGTAATAATTTACACATGATATACTCTGTATAACTCAACTAATGTGCACTGGAAGATAAGACAATGTGCCATAGTGGTGGTCTAGAGAGATCTAGACACACAAATAAAGTTACCTGAGCTAACTACCACCTAGTCCTAGTTAACTAGTCATGTAGTCTTCAATTAACTGAGTCATATGCATGGAAGTGAGAGAAACACATGCAAATGATGGTGATAAAACTGAGGTTTCCATGCATGAGTGACTTCCACTAGTCTAACTAAGTGTAACTAACTCTAAACTGAAGAGAATATTCTCCTAGAATATAGGAGAGGTTCCTTAAAAATAGGAGACCCTTAATAATGACTAATAAACATAGGAAAACAAGGAAAAATATCCTAGGTGTGTGTAATATCTCCAACAATGGGTTAGGAAGGTTAGGTCCCTAACAAGGGATGTCAACATGGGAAAAAATGATTTTTATTATAGGAACCATATGGGTGGAGGTTTTCCTACTTATAACCAAGGATATCAAGGCTTTATTCAAAACCCCAGCCCATCAACAAGATCTTCCTGGAAACTTCGTGCGAGTAATAATCCAAGGTATCCTTTTCTGACAGGTACTCAACTTGGGAGATCTAACTCTGCTAGCTGGAATTCTGGGCCTCCACCGAGGTTATCATTTTTTGCAACATTAAACCTTCCAGACCTGTAAAAAATGATGAACGATATGGTTTTCCATGATTTGAACTAGCCTTTGGTCCCTACTAAGCTACCTTCAAATATTCCAAAATTCGAGGGTAAATCCGGTGAGGATCTGAGTGACCACGTAATGAATTTATACTTATGGTGTTCATCTAATTCTTTGAATGATGATTCCATCAGGCTCCATCTCTTCCAAAGTACTCTTACAAGAGTCATGGTGAAATAGTACATTGAGTTTGATGGCTTAACATTTCACACTTTCCATGATCTAACCTTGGTTTTTCCACTTCTAGATTCCTGTTCGGTATGATGACAACACTGATATCCTATCCACACTTAAGCAAGATAAATCCACTCATATACTAGATCACATCCAAGAGTGGCGGAGGTGGAAGAAGTTGATCAAAGCTAAAGTCCCTGTCGAGTTGCTTTTGGAATGGTTCCTAAAATTCTTGTTGCCTTACATCTCCAAGGATGTGTCTATGTCAGGAGTATCCTCTAAGGAGGAGGTGATTTTCAGGGCCCAATAACTAGATCTAATCTACTCACAATCTTGCATCCTTTACGATATAATATTAGATGCACCATACTCGGGCATTGAATCATCAAAAGTGAATTCCATACCACATGTCAGTGACATTTATGGTTCCATCTAGAGCAATACCACAGATGTGGTTGTGAACCAGATGACATAGATGACGATTCATACACATGCATCCAATCAAGCTACGACTTCGACCATTTCCACCATCTAGTTGTTGGATGTTTCCGCTATATAGTCAATGACCCCAAAGGGTACCCAACAACCCTAAGGGAAGAACAAGAGTAAGGATAAGAAGGGAGGTGGAAACAACAGTAAAAAGGTTAAATCTAATGCAAATGTTGGGGGGGCCAAGAAGGAGAAGAAAAAGGTGAAGTTTCCTTGCAAGATTTGTAATGAAGATCACCTTACCCATCAGTTCCCATAGATGGAATAGGCTCAACACCTATTTGCACAACAACAACCTGCTATGTTGAAGAACCCATTCCCACAAGGATAAAATATGCATGTGGTCTCTTCTGGTGGAAATCCGCAAGGGGGCACCCAAAGTGCACCCTTGTCGGATGGAACAATGTCGTTCATTAATATGGTGAATGCAACGAAGGAGGTTGATTTGTCGATCATTACTCATGATCACGATAATCCCAAGTTATCATCTAAGGGGAAAGAAAATTCCAACCCTCATAATTCTCTGCATACAGAGAATCCCAGGGGGAAACAATTCCATGCATATCGAAAGGTGTGTACAAGCGTGCGTCGCACAACCCAAATGATCGAGCCACGCCCAACTATTCCATTTTTGAGGACTTAGCTTAGACTCCATGTGCGATGTCAAATCTAGAGGTGCTTCAAAGTTTCCCCATGCAACGAGCTGCATTGTTGTCTGCTATAGGAGCTACTAACTCCTCAAATGAACTTGTTATCAAGTTTGATGCTGCAGATGTGAAGCATCATCTTCCTTATCATGTATCCTTCCAAATTAATGTTGTGTACACAGAACATGTTATTGGAATAATTGTTGTTGATGAAGGTGATTCGACATGTGTGATGTCATTGTCTTGCTAGAAATCCATTGAATGTCTTGAGTTGGCTCCCTCTCCTACGCTATTAACCGCATTTGATGGACGTTTGTTTAGGCCACACGATCTCATTTCCTCTTTCCCTGTCTAGTTAGGGGGAAAGACTATTTCCATTGAAGTTGAAGTGGTCGATGCTCCACTCGACTATAATATTTTTCTTGGAAGGAGTTGGACTTATGCGATGATAGTTGTGGTCTCATTGGTTTTTCAAGTTTTGTACTTTCCTCATGAGGGGAAGATCGTAACGATAGACCAAATTTAGTTTAACCACTCTAGCTCCATGGTGATTCTGGTATCTACAGTCCCATTGATTGAAAACTCTCAGACGATAACTAAGAGTGTTGGTGTTGGGATGCGTCCTTCTCTCGTGGGAAATTTTGATTTCCAAGAGACAATTTTGTATATTTGTGCTATCCTATTTGGCTACCAGAAATCAAGCCCCTTGGTCCATGTCACACGAGTTGGTTTATTTTGAACCATGTACTTTGAGGATCCTTGGGTATTACCCTCACTGTGCGAATTGATTGAAGGTATCGTTCATGTTGGGATGGCCATGCCTTTGTTTGCAACTGAGATAACTTATCGAGCAATCCAAAAAGCTGCTATAGACTATGATCCTACTCCTTCATGGACAAAAGAAGAGGATTAGTTTCTAGAGCCCATTTGGGTCCATAATTCTTTGACTTCACTCGATTTCCTTGACATTGTATTTCCCTCTAACAAAGTTGTTATCGAGGAAATGATAGGGCCATAACGACCATGGGAGGATTTGCATCATCGATCGTACTTCCTTCCAGAACTCAGTCGAGTCAAAAGTGGAGAATTTCGATTAGCTTTGAGTGGAGGTATTGATTACCCCATGAACCCCTTGGCAAAGCATGGTGTCTATGCTGAGGGGAACATGGATAATATATCAAAAACTATTCCGATTAGCATCTCCAAGACCCCGAGCGTCATAGAAAACATGTTTATCGGTGTGGACTGTTCTCCAGAAGAGATTCACATGTATACCTCTTTTTTCAAAGAGTTTCATGAAATTTTTTCCTGGCCCCACAAAGAAATATCAGACATTGACCCTTGTATTGTCGAACATGAGATTCGTACCTATAAGAATTCCAAGCCTATTAATCAAAATTTACAACCTGTAAATCCTAGGAAGGCGACAACTATAAAGAGTGAGGTAGAGAAGATACTCAAGGCAGGTTTCATTTTCCCGATTCCTCTTACTGAATGGGTGTCAAATCTCATTCCCATAGACAAGAAGCATGGAACCATATGTATCTGCATGGATTTTTCATGATATGAACAAAACTTGTCCAAAGGACAACTTCCCACACCTTTCATCGACCAGATTATTGATGAGTGTGTGGGAAGATAAATATTTTCCTTTATGGATGGATTTTGTGGGTATAATTAGAGTCAGATCTGGCCCGAGGATCAACATAAGACTGCTTTCAAATTTCCTTGGGGGAATTTTGCGCATAAGAAAATGACTATAGGTCTTAAAAATGGTGGGGCTACGTTCGATCGGGCTATGTCTTTCAATTTTCATTATTTAAAACATATCATTGAGGCATACCTGGATAATCTCGTTGCTCACTCTCGTAAGAGGGTAGATCATCCAACACATCTTAGGCTTATGTTTGAAAGATGATGCTGTTACTATCGCATTCAGTTAAATATGAAGAAGTGCATATTTTACTTTGTTTTAGGTCATTTGTAGGGATTTATCGTTTCCAAGAAGGGGATCATGGTTGATCTTTTAAAGTTTGAGGCAATAGTTTAGTTTCCTTCCCCATGTAACATTTGTCAACTACATAGTCTTCAAGGAAATGCTAATTTCCTTCGACGTTTTATAGCAAACTATGTTGATATTACCAAGGGATTTATGCACTTGTTGAACAAGGGGTCCCTTTCATTTGGGACAAGTTCATGCAACAATCTTTCGATTCACTTAAGAATGCGCTTATGTCTGCCCCTCGGCTCAGTCCTCTGGACTATGGTAGGGATTTATTGTTGTACATCATGACAACATATTCCATAGTCGGTGTTCAGGAAGATGATAGCATGCAAAGGCATGTTATATACTATATCAATCATGATTTGATTAGGCCTGAGCTAAATGATTCGCAAGTAGAAAAATTGGCTTTGGTAGCGATTCACGCTATCCAAAGATGATGACATTATATTTTGTTACAAAAGAAAACTGTAATAGATGATGTCAATCCATTTCAACATGTCCTTACACAACGTATAATTGGGGGAAAATATAATAAGTGGATTGTCATATTACATGAATTTGACTTGGATTTATTCTCTACTAAGTCTAAGAAGTCAGTAGTTTTCACCGAGCTGATGTCAGAGTTTCCTCAGGAGGATGAGGAAACTATGATTACAGACTCGTTTCTTGTTCCTTATCGCTTCCAACGATCCTTAGTATGGGTATATCTTAATATATATTCAAATTCTGAAATTTTCTTCCCATCATTCATGGGATGATCGACGTTGAATTCACTGTTAGGAGAAGAACTACCACATCATCAATGACACTTTGTATCACCGTGGGGTCGATTCAATTCTTCATTGCTGCTTGAATCACGAAGAGACAGAGTCTGTGCTTAATGATTTCCATAGTGGATCATGTGGGGCTCATCTATCTGGGTTGGAAACAACCCAAAAATTCTTGTGCGCTAGGTACTTTTGGCCGACAATCTTTAAAGTTTGTGTTGAGGCAATCAAGAAGTGTCATCCTTGTCAGATATTTTCTCGGAATATGTGTTCACATCCTGTTCCTTTATTCAGTGTCATCACTATTGGTCCCTTGACAAAGTGGGGGATTGATTTCATGACATGCCACCTACCTTCATCTAGGGGGCATTACTATATCATCGTGGTCATCGACTACTTTATAAAGTGGGTAGAGGTCATGCCTACTTTCACAAATGAAGGTGAGATAACAATTTTATTTGTATTCAATTAGATCATCACCAAGTTCAGAGTTCTGAGGGATATTTTCATTGACTATGGCATTCACTTTCATAACTGAATGATTTCAGAGCTAGCATATGAATTGGGTTTCAAGCAGGAGCATTCATCTCTATATTATCCTTGAGTGAATGGTCAAGTGGAGGTTGTTAATAAGTCTCTCAAGACCATACTTCAACGAATTATCAATAAGAGTAAATTGAATTGGAATTTGATGCTTTATTCGACGTTATGGGCATACTAGACCTTAGTTAATACTACCATAGGCTTCTTGCCTTTCCAACTCGTTCACGAGGTGGAAGAAGTCACGTCGATTGAATGCAAAATTCCTTCTTTGAAGATCATGATTGAGATTCTACCTGACATGATAGAATTATAAGTGCATCTCATTTATTTGGACCAGCTTGGTGAGCAGTTCCGTGATGCTGCTACTACGAACAAGACACACAAAAAACATGTCAATAGTTAGTAAAACAAGTCTATCTGCCTAAGGCTTTTTTCTGAGGGTGACCTTGTTCTGGTTTATGATTAGGACAAGGATGCATTGGGGGTAGACTCATTTAATCTGATGTGGCATGACCCTTACATCATGATGGGTGCCCTTCAGAAGAGATCTTATGAGTTGTCTGATTATGAAGGTAACGCATTGCTGGAGCCTAGAAATGGGCTCTACCTCAAGAGGTACTACACTTAAGACTCTATGCTCATGCTTTTGCCTATTGTAATTATTGTACATTAATAGTATTTAGGATTTGTATAGTTATTTTTCTTCTTTCTTTAGGTTGCTTATGGTGCTTCTGATTGATTGACAGATGTCGTTGGAATCTTTGGTCTATGTTGGGTTCACGGATGGTGTAAGACATCACACTCAGAGCCTTGCTTCCACCACATGGGTGATTTATTCACCTTTGGTCCAAGTGGTTGCATCTGGAGACAATTGTCTAGGGCCAACAATGAATAAAGTGGCTGAGTATAACATTGTGATTGAACTCCTAAGAGATGTTATTTCACATGGAATCCTATTTTTAGAAGTTCTCCTGGATTACTAGTTGGTGGTGTCGCAGCTAAATGGTGAATATCGTGTGCCTGATCCTATGCTGCTCCAACGATTCCTTTGAGTATGACTTCTGGAATGACATTTTGTTTACATTACATACATTCATGTTGCTAGGAGTGAAAATTATGTATGTGATTCTTATGCTAACTATGTATTAGATTGGCATTTGTCACACATTTAAAATGCAGATGCACACACAAATGTACATAAACACATTTTCACATAAGTAACAAGGAAAAAATAACTCTCTCTCTCTCTCTCTCTCTCTCTCTCTCTCTCTATATATATATATATATATATATATATATATATATATAATTTTAATGTCCATTAAGCACAAAAAATATGGATCATAAGTTACAAAATAAATTATATGGAGAGGGCCCTAACCTCGCATGTGTGTCCCTATAACACACTACAACATTGGCTAGATGTCAGAAGATCCACACCCTGACCTGTGGTACACCAATTACTTGGCATTGCATCTGCTCCAGCTAGTCCTCAATCTGGACCATAAGGACCTAGTGGGTGAGATGGCCCAAATTTCTATGGATGTTTTGCAATGTCATCTCCATCTTCGCGGCATCCCTACTTGGATGCTCTACACCATGCCCCATATGATGGTGATGCAGGTACCCCTCTTGCCTCCTCAGTGCAATATCCACACATTCGTCACATTGTGTTATATTTTGTTATCCATTCCAAAAATATTTTGGTTTGCCTCTTGAAATAATTTAAATCACTAAAAATTAAATAAACTTAGAAATTAAAAATATTTATTTACTAATCTTGCCTAGTGCGACACCGGGAAGTACATTCATATCTGGGTCTCTCGAAAAACTTATCCCTTCATAGCGATAGTCATTAATTGCGATGATCTGACATTGCCACCAATCAAAGAAAGCATCGTCATATGGATTTGTTAGACGCCCACCTCCCGTTTCAGGATAAATCCGTGAGTGCGGACACAAACCGATCTCCCTAGATCCACCTGGATCTAGAACAAAACAAGACAGAATAATACTCTTTCCCTAAATCTAGATTATTGAATGAACTAAGAGGCAAGGATCATGATCATACCTTATGAACGCTTCCTTGGGTCTCTGTTGTTCCAAGCTTCGCCCCAATGCTCTTATGCTGTTCAGATTACAACAGTACAAACCAATCGAAGTGAAGGCAAATCAATATATTCAATAGCTAATCTATACATATGATCAAGGAATTATGTAATAAAGTGACATTATCTTTATGGGAAAGGGACATATTACTGTATTAAATTAATAGAAAGTGAAACTTACAACCTAAGCCTTGATGTTGTAGATCTCCTTTCGATGGCTCCTAGCTCTAACACACACACTTGCTCATGCATGAAGAAAATCAACCACTTTTGATGACCTTGCTGGTGTCTCTAGCTGCTGTAGCATCAGTCCTTCATACAATCTTTCACTAATTCTCCAATCAATCTCTTGCTAGTTTACTTCTAACCTTTTCCATGAGCATTCTCCTCAATATATAGGAGAGAATAGATTAGTTACTTGGATAGGAATGATCCCAAGATATCAGGAAAACCAGTATTTGACAACCATTCGAATGCCAATTCATCATTCTAGAAGATTCCCTTCTAGAAAGTTCGAGAATTTATCTTTTTCCTTCCTTTAGAAGATGTTCGCACCCTAATAGTTAGGTACAGTGCGAACTTCTCGCACCCCAACTTAATGTAGCCTGCGAGAATCATTAATTCTCGCAGGCAAATATATAGGTAGCCTGCGAACCTCCCTTAAAAGTATGATTTCTGGAAGCAGACAAATGTAACTTTTCTCAGGAAAGTGCTCTAGTGAAGGGCTTGATTTTTCTATCATCATTACATCATCATGAAAACCAAAATTGTGGATAACACCTCCTATGCATTGTATCAAAGTGGACCATAGAAATAAACATGGTTCACAGAGTTTGTGGGGTGCCATAAAGACTTGATGACTCATAGAATGCACCCTTTCAAAAAACAAAGAGCATATAATGCTCCCATACCCAAAGTTCTTCATCTTCCCATTCTTGCATTCTATAAGCTGAGTTTTCATACTCTGCGGCAAAGATGTAATCTATTCATATATAATTGGTCGTAAACAATCAACAACATAATTTTTTTTTAGTCTTGATGCCTGGTGCAAAGAGGCAGATCCTACAATCCTAGTAATGGTCTATAAAATGAATTTCAGATTCAGGTCCTCTATATTATGGATTGGGACTTGGCTCCCAACTTGTTGTGTCCCAGGGGTGTAATAGGATGCAATATAATCCTCAATGGTCATACCTATTCCCCCTCAGGTCCCGAGCTTGAATACGTCACCTTGTCGAGAGAGCCCTATGATGAAATAAATATCATCAACCTCTAGTTTGAGATATTGACCATCCATCATGAATGCGTCTACGTCCGGTTCCTGATAACTAATCAGGAGTTGTAGAATTCATTTTTTAGCCCGCATGTTTGGGCACTCATAGAATTTTCTCAAACCGCATTGTCAGAGGGCTTCCGAATCCTTCAGCTTGTCTTCAATTTCATGTTCAATTTCCTTGTGTTCCCTCTCTCTCCATTCAACCACCATTTTTGAAGTCTGCATGACAAAAAAATGGGTCAATTTCTCACTTTTTCAAAGGTTGTGTACATATACACACCTTTATTTTATTACAATCACGTATTCACACACTTTTCATTAAGAAAGGATGTGTATGTTGGAAATACTAGAACAACTGAGAGGGGGGGGTGAATCAATTGTTTATATGCTTAAACAATTTTATGCCTTTTAAATAATTATTAAGATTTCTTCATGTGTCATCAACCAATCATACAACATATGGATAGTAAGAGTAAAGATCATCAGTCACACATAAAATACACACAGAGACAGATTTTCACAAGGAAACCCATAAATGGAGAAAACCTCTTCTTCTTCGAAATGATAGGCAGTCTTTTTCTGTTCTGTACATCATTTACGATTGAGCACCAACTCAATGTGAGGCTGCTACCTCTGTTTTACAAGCTGCAACTTGTTTGAGAGCTCCAACTCTCTGATTTCTCTAGCACCCACTAGAAGGAAGCACCAACTCCCTGAAAACTCCAGCACCAACTGGATGGAAG
>ML784553.1:190807-246853 GCA_009831015.1 Picea engelmannii | reverse complement strand
TTGTGCCAAAGGTGGGCGCATACAAGCCCTCCCCTCCTTAAAAAATAAAAATTCTAACCAAACAATTGTAGGAAGTGAAAAGTTACAGATGAAAATAAAGAGGGTGGAATGCTTGCTAACCTGGTTTTGGTAGTGCATGATTCTGACTCTTGTAGCTCTCATTATGATCTCTATAATTTTGGAAGGTTTATCACCCAATTTGCACAAATTTGGTAAAATTCACAATGAAATGTTATTTGGGTCATTTTTTCACTGTTATAATGAATTTTTTTACCCATATATATATATATATATATATATATATATATATACATTTACCATTTTTTTTTTTTAATTTAAGACACCTAATTAACCGAATTTTTGTATAAGATGATCGTGTGAACTCATATTTTGTAGGGAAGGTGTTTAAAATGGCATTTTTATATTCACTGGTCCAATTTTTACGACTATGTCAAGTAATGTTTTTGTCACTAGCATATAGGGTAGGATTCAATCCACCTTGCATTTTGCAAAATGAGTGACCTTTTATACATTTTCCTTAGGGTCAACCCCACTTACTGGTGACACAGGCCTTTCCTGCTGATTTTAAGTGTCATTTTGTTCATGGTAGAGCCTATTGTCATGAGAATCCTAGATGACACCTTGATATGCCTTTTGGTGCCCATGTTGAAGTTTTTTCTTAGGATCAGGAGTCTTGTTAGTCCCACCATGACATTGTGTTGAAGCCTCATATTCTTCTCAATATTATTTTGGCTATTTATCCACAAGGCTCCCATACTTTTGTGTTCAAGTTGTAACTACATTGAATACTTACTGCTCATGCTTTTGAGCCTAATGTCAACTTCAACTTGCTATTGCTTAACCATTTTCTTATGCATTCTCATTAGTTGCTATCCTTGCAATCTTTTCCCTTGCAATTTGACACCTGTATCCAAGGAGGAAACATTCCCCTGAGTTGCTTAACCATTTTCTTATGCATTCTCATTAGTTGCTATCCTTGCAATCTTTTCCCTTGCAATTTGACACCTGTATCCAAGGAGGAAACATTCCCCTGAGTGTCCATATCTTGCACATGATTCCTTTCATTGAGCATAAGTATGTTCCTTGCACTTGGAACTAGTTTGCTTGCCCATGACACTCGTTTCCTCCATGTATTCTAACATTCTTTTATTCTCTTTCAGGATTTCCAATATGAAAAAGAAAAAAAAATCAAATAATAAAAAAAGGAGCATGGGAATGAGTCTTCTTTCAGTTATGGGAAACAATTGAGTAACCTTTGAACAAAACACAAAGTTTTGAGTCTGGTCTCAACAAATTTGGGTTTAGTACGACTTTCAGAAACTGAACTAGTTACATAGAATTCTTACTCCTCCGGTTGGTTATTCTTCTAGTCACTATGGAGAGTTTGTCATTGCCTCCTGCATCACAAACTTATTTCAATTTTTATTTTGGGTTCATGTTTCCTAAGTCACATATTGTGTCATGTTCTTGTTTAGAGGAATTTTTAGCCTGTGTCGACCATTCCATAGAATTCTTGACTTTGCAAGTCAACCTTCCTGTATGTCACGTACTTCTGCAAATACAAAGTATATTTTTCCTATACTTGTGTCGGTATGGAGGGTCCCCATTGAATTCCTGTTGATGGGTTAAGCTCTTATCTACTACGATACATTGCTCTGAGAGTTTGACCTAGAGTTGCACCCTCACCCTATTTACATCATTAATAGGTGACCTTGTACTCAACATATGACATTCCATAATTGGTCATTGACATAGTGGTTTCCCTTGTGTTCGACAACAAGAAAATTATTCACACATTGGGAATCGTGTAATACCTTGGATTCCATTTGTCCCCATTTGTGGTTTCCTCGCCTTTGTCAACAATATTCATTATTGTCTATTATTGAGAGGGTCTATTTCATGCGCTATTTCCATCTGGTACATGTGAGAGGCATACTTTGTGGTGGGTCCTTTAAATCTTTTCATTCGAGTTCTTCCAAATCTTCGGCCTTCTACTACTCCTCGCGTTGGTTGATGGGGGATGCCTTAATGCCCTCCTTCCAGCAGATCTCTTCCTATCGACTTCAACACATTTTTCTCTCTGATAGGGATCTAGAGTCATTATTAGTACCATGGGGCTTGAAGTAATTAGTGGCAAGTTACCTCACTATTGACAATGGGAATACATCAATGTCTCGTGATCGATAGATTCAACCAGATGTTCGACATCAAAACCTCTATTCACACTTGTTAGATTGTACTAGGTACCTTTATGCCCATTATCATTATTGATGTATTGTCTCATGTTTGTTAATGGTATACATCAATAATCGATAATCAAACAGTGTCTCACTATGTTTGAATTCAACACATCTATTCGCATAGTCTAGACTCGTACCACAACGATTGATTTGAAGACCTTGGGAATGTAGTAGCATCACTCCTTTTATGC
Source organism: Picea engelmannii (assembly GCA_009831015.1). Classification (NCBI taxonomy): domain Eukaryota; kingdom Viridiplantae; phylum Streptophyta; class Pinopsida; order Pinales; family Pinaceae; genus Picea; species Picea engelmannii. The sequence goes on along the minus strand of ML784553.1, from coordinate 244,401 downwards.
TGCTGCCCGAGTTGTGTTTGGACAATACCACTTCTGACATCGATACTTGTGAAGGATCAAATATCCAACTCTTGCCTCCAAATATCCTTCACTCATTCTGAGACATAGATCCACCATGTATCTCTTTCATGGCTATGATCTCCTTTTGACATGGATCCAGTGTGTATCTCTTTCGTGGCCATGATCATTGCTGTCTATATATACATTCCTCATGGATCCACATTGTACTTGATTTGGTGGCCATGCTTTTTATCACACTTGAGCATGGGTATGCCCACATCAAGAATAGAGTATTATGACTTGTTTCTGTCATTGGTTGTTGTTCTTAGATTGGATTCTAGTGACCTTCACCATGACTTAATGCTCTTTGAAGACTTATAATGTATTTCAACCTTCCATTATTCTTCTGACCTCACACATTAGGGGGAATTTTTTATAGTGTCAATTTCCACCATTGAAGCATTGATGATCTTATTGGCATGGTCACTATCCTACTTGTAGACACCTTTTCCCCATACCTCCTTGAGATCTTCTAAAAAACACTTTTTTGGAACTTACGTGCCCTGACATTTATGCAGGATACATATATGCGGGTTTCCCAAAGGAAAGGTGCGTACATGATAATAAATGTTATATATATATATATATATATAGTGTAATTTCAAGTTGAGTTACAAGTTTTGTTAGTTACCTAATTTTTTTTACCCATAACCAACCATCTCTAATTAACCAGAGATGACTTAAATAGAGCATCAATAAAAGGATAAAATTAATGAATGAATGCATATCAAAGAAACCAAATTTTGGCTGATCCCCACCATGTCTATAAGCCCCTGAAATTCCCTTGATTTGCTTGTTCTCAACTTGGAAACCCTTGTTTCCAGTCATTCCTGAACACTACTTTATTTGACTAGGAGTCTTCTTGTATCCCCCTTGATTTTATCAGTGTATCATAGGTTGAGATCTAATTTATTGTAGAATCTTGGGTGGAGGGACCCAGTTCCTTTCGACAGAGCACTGTTGCAACAACGCAGGTAAAAGCTTAACCTTCATACTGTTGATTTAAATAATAAGATGCTCATTTCTTAGACATTTTGTGTTCTCAATGTTTAATTCATGGTTATTGAATGCTTATTATTTAGAATACTAATTGCAGTGAATTTATTTCATATTTGATCGAGCTAACAAGTTAGTTATTAGTATAACTACTTTTTAGGGAAGTTAGTTATTTCAATTAAATCAATTATAGAATCTTTGTTGCTTGATGCTATTGGAATTTGTTTATCGTTTTATGGTTATCGACCTGATTTAGTATTGCCTACAACTGTAGGGGAATTTCCCTGCAAAAACTATAGAAACATATGTACAATCATTTCCTTCACTTCAAAGAAAAGAGCATAGATCCCCAATCCTTGGACTGTCTTTTTTGCAAAACCTCCCAAGTAAGAAATTTATTTTGTAAGGCTAGAGAAATAAAATTTTTGTTCTTTTTTGGGATCTTTACCTTCCAAATTTTATCCCACCACCAAATGGAAGGACTCATTTAAGGTGTCATCAAGATTCAATATCCTGATTTTGCTTCCTAATTTCTTCCAACTTTGTTTCCAATCCAAATAAGGTTGTCTTCTCCCTCTTGATGTCAGATGCAGTCCTTCTTCAATTCGACGACGAAATCATCCAAGATCCTCACCCAATCTCTTTGAAGGCATAAAGTTCTAGAACTTTTCCATCCTTGAGCCCATGGATTCATCCTAGCCAGATCCCCAACTTGAGAGAGGTGCATTACATGATGCTGATGTAAATGTTGTATCAGATATTGCGCTAGAAATATCTTGTTTCCACATTCCATAATGGAGACCATTCCCACCCCAACATTTGTGCCATATCCAATATTCCATACTAAGAGACTACCAATTAGGTTGAAGGATGACACCCATTCCCTCTAATGGTTCGATCCATTTGTCCAGGTCTTGTTTTCCTTATGAATCCATGACAAGATGTTTTCTGGGGCCATTTATTTTTGTTCAATCAATTTGTTCTAGTGATTGTCCTTTGTTATTAGATTCCAAAGAAACTTAGCTACCAAGGAGATTCTAAAGGCATGGATGTTCTTTAGATCCCACCCACCTTCTTTTATTGGCTTTGTAATAGAGCGTCAATTTGTCTAGTGAACTCCCTCTTGGCCATCCTTTCCACTCCACAAAAAAATGAAATTAAGCTTTCGAATATTTTCTAATACACCTTTAGGAATATGTGCGAGAGACTGCTAGAAAACCATAATAGCTTCTATGACTAGTTTTATCAATGTCAACCTCCCTCCTCTAGACAACTGACAAAAACACTAGTGCTGAATTCGTTTTTCTATGTGTGCTATCAACAAACCCTAGTCTTACTTTCCATAAGAGTTTGGACTTAGTTTGTAGCACAAATACTTGAAATCATCATTGAATTTTATATTTTGAATGTCAAATAATAGTAGTACAATGTCTTGTTCCACTCTTTCTGAGACCCCATTAAAGCACACTGATGACTTATCTATACATTAATTTCCATGTCAATTTCCTTACAATAGAGGCTCAATATGTCCCTCATAACTATTCCTTCAGATAAAGTTCCATTGTTGAAGCAAAACACATCATCTACGAACAAAAAATGTGTCAGATAAAAGTCCATTCCCATTTTGACTCCTTTTAGTCTTCATGTCATTTTTTCCTCCACAAGACGACAACTCAATCCTTCAGCCACTAGAAAGAAGATATATGGTGAAAATGGACACCCTTTTTGTATTTCTCTTGACGAGACAAAGAAAGGTGAAGTTTCCCCGTTCACTAAAACTGCAAAAGAGATTGACATCACACAACCCATTACTGAGTTTACCATGTTCAGAGAAAACCCCATGTGGATTAGGAGCAATCAAATATAAATCCAACAAACCTCGTCGAAAGCCTTTGAAAGGTCAAGTTTGGTGATCATCACACTTAATCTCTTTGACCTGATGTTATGCAACCCCTATTGTGTGGCCCCAATTGCTTCATGTATCTGCTGATCTTCCAAGAACTTGCATTTTTCGAGTGAAATGACCTTATACAAAAACTTATTCAAGAAGATCACTAGTACCTTTACACAGATTTTGTACCCGCAATTACACAAATATATTCGCCTGAAATCCCCAAAACTCAAAGGTTTTTCTATCTTCCAGATTGAAGCAATAAAGTTTGAATTGAAGTTTGGAAGGAAACGACCAGTCAACATGACCTCCTCCACCACCCTTAACAGGTATTTCCCTAATAAATAAAATAAGTCAATGAAGAATTCAAGCATCTACCCGTTAGGCCCTGAGATTTTTCCTTTCTGAAATGAATTTAAGACCTCTTGTAATTCTATCAAGCCGACTTCCTCCAAGAGTTGGTCATTATCTTTTTCTGTCACCAAACAAGAAAAGTAAGTGCACACATTTACAATATCAACAATATTTACAATGTCTGGCTCCTTTTAGATTTTGCAGAAGTGTCAAACCCCTAGGTCTTCCAAGCCTTTGAGCCCTCTCACACTTTGGATGGCCTCATATTTCAGCTCCCAAGTGGTGTTGACAATTTTTTTTGTGGTTAGTAAAGTGGTGAAATAACTTCGTGTCTTCATCTCCTAATTCTAATAATACCATCCTACTCTTCATTTTCTAGTCTGCCTCTTTGTCCCTAAGTAATCTGATCTTTTTTTCTTCCAACTATGATAGTGTCGAGAGCTCATTTGCCAAAAATATCCTAGAAGTGATATTTTTGAAAAGCTCAAAGATGGTCTCCTCCGTCTCCTTTATATTTTTGTCTCTATCACATAGCATTATTGTCGACCATTCCACCAATTTTTTCTTTAGTTCCAAGAGAGAGTCCACTAGTTGCCTACTTGTTGGAACCACTGAGATTGGGTTATACCATATCCATTCCTTCTTAACCAATTCCACAAATGTTGTGTCCTCTAATTAAATCTGATTGAATTTGAATGGAGAGGGTGGATTTTCCTTTGCTTTAGTGAATTCTAAAAATATGGGGTTATGATATGAACCCCCATCGGTTCCTACCCAACCTCTATACCTATCCAAGCCAAGAAACAACTATTATGGTACCAGAAATCGCCCTAAACATTTGGAGATCCTAGCATTCCCTAGCTGTTTATTTCACCAGGTGGGATTTATTTTTGTAGGTTCCACATCAATTAGGTCTACTGACTGGATTTTGTGCCTAAAATAGTACTCCAACACGTCAAGATGAGCCACTTCCCCCATATTTATGATCTTCTTACTATGAAGTTCAAGTCACCCCCTATGATCAAAATAGTCTCCTTATTAAAGGACCAATTGAAGAACCAAACCCAATAGGCCCGCCACCTATCATACATGGAATAAACATTCAAGATTGGGATTGTCATGTCCAATTCCTTGCACTTGAAAATCGTGCATAATATTGAATGTATAGTGAAATCATTCATCATATAAAGCACCTATCTCCATCATGTAAGAAGTCCACTAGAGAGACCATTTGCATCTACCCAATGAAAATCCTAGTTATTGAAAAGTTTTTTGAGGCTCACTACTAGGATTTCCCCCTTACTCATTTTTTCTTGGATAAGAAAAATGTTTGGCTATTCCTTTTCTACTAACCTATGGAGAGAAAATCATTTTGCGGGGATGCACAAACCCCTAATGTTGAGTGAGAGTATTTTTATCATGGGGCCATCAACTCTAGTTGAAAATATCTAAGAGCCCATGTTAGTGCCTTTTGTTTTCCTTGTAAAACCTTTATTTCTGCAATGTACTTTGCATCGTGCATACAATTTTTTCTACTAGCCCCATTGCCCTCCTAGTATATAGGCCTAAGCCCCCCAATGAGGTAAATTATCGGAATCCTATTGGCCCTTTGGACCTGAGAAGATAGGAGTTCCTGACAGAGTTTCCTTGCAAGGAAGAGGCTTGTTTCCTAGTGAGGGATGGTTTTTCCACTCTAGTTCACACTAGTCTTTCATTAGTGAACAAGTCCCTAGAACCTACTGTAGGGGAAATCCTAGGGATATCTACTTTCACTGGACTTTCTTTGAATACATGCTCATTCACAACAAACCCATCATTAATACATAAAATATGTAGTAGGAGGTGATGCATAAAAGGTGTGCTTACCTGATGGGTAATGAACTAGTGCTGACTCCTTCAGAGAGAATTTACCCTGACAAGGTGTGGCACACAATTCCTTCCAAGGTTTTTCTTCTTGGGAGTTTGAGATTTTTGTGTTGGAATCAAAAGAAACATCCTTCCTTTGAGAGATGTCGTCAAAAAATGTCATCAAGTTTTTCGTCGATCCCTTGTCGAAAATCAAATTTGGAGAAATGTGTGACCCTAGCAACTCCATGTATTCATGTCCCTATATTACGGCAACCTCATGGGTGTTTACAATTCCACTAGACGAAAATTTGTGAGAAGTTGTAAGTTCCTCCTTCTAAGAACAACTAGGTTCTATCCTTGGGGGAGGGTTTAGGCCAATGGGCATCCTTTCAAGCTTGTCCTTTAAACAAAGTGGTCTTGCAACTATTTCAGCCTCCTCACTTCGATTATGCTCCATTTCTAGGGTTGTAATATACCAGATATAAAAAGTATGCAGAACAGAAATAAAATGCTAGAAATGGCAGAATAACAGTAATATAACCAGCATAATCTCCACAATAACACAGAAACGATATAAGAACAACAACAGAAATAACACTTTGATTCAGAAATAAATGTTCAAGGGCCTCTTCGAGGGGGAAACCTCCAGTCAAGAAACACTTTGTTACAATAATCTCCAAGCTAGGGTTTTCATACCCTCGACCCTTATTTATACTAAATATGTCTATCAAGAGAAGCATCTAGAGGAAGATCCTTCTAGAAGCGGAAGCTTCTATTAGGTATTCTTACATCTGCCTTATTCTATTTTATTGAAAGGCCTTATTAATATTGACCTTTATTACATCCGAATATATTGATCTACCTATGTGCGGGTTAGGACCCTAACATGTTCGCCCCCTTAAAAACAACCTTGTCCTCAAGGCTTGAGATGTGGAAATTGCTGCAGAATGGTAGCTGGTTCCCAAGTGGCATCTGCTGGAGTTGTATCTTTCCACTGGACTAGCACTTCCTTGATGGTTTGCTGACGCAGGCAACGCTCACGCTAGTCCAAAATTGCTTCTGGCTGTAGCCAAATGGATCCTTCTTCAGCTAACTCGGGAAGGTTGGTTTGAATTTGGCACCTAGTTCCAATCACCTTCTTTAAGCATGAAACATGAAAAACATGATGTAGCTTTGATTAACTAGGAAGAGCTAACTGATAGGCGACTTGTCCCACACACTTGAGAACTGTATAAGGACCATAAAATTTGGGCGCTATATTCTGACACTGCTCGGCCTTGAGGGAAGTTTTCTTGTATGGTTGTAGTCACAGAAACACGTGATCCCCTTTTGCAAATTGACGTTCATAGTGACCTTGATATTCTTGTTGCTTCATGTGATTCTATGCCATGACCAAGTTCTCTTTAAGGGTACGATGAATATCCTCTCTAACTGTAAGTGTTTGGTCAACCGCCTAGACCTTCGAGGTACCTGGTAAGTATGAGAGAACTGAAGGTGGCTTCTATCCATATACCACTTCAAAAGGAGTCATGCATGTAGCTGTATGGTAGGAAGTGTTGTATCACCATTCAGCTAGGGGTAACCATTGAGCCCACTGATTTTTCTTTTCAGAGGCAAACCACCTTAGATATGTTTCCAAACACTTGTTGACAACTTCCATTTGACCATTAGTCTAGGGATGATAAGCTATGCTTAGATGCAATTGGGTGCCTTGTAGCTTAAAAATTTCTTGCCAAAAATTGCTTGTGAAGGTTGGGTCACGATCAGAAACAATAGAGTGTGGCATGCCATGAAGCTTGAAGACCTGGTCCACGAAAATTTGAGCCACCGTGGATGTAGTAAATGGGTGTTGAAGAGCGCATAAATGAGCATACTTGGAAAGGCGATCCACAACCACCATTATGACTAATTTATTTCCCGATTTGGGTAAGCCGACAATAAAGTCCATAGAGATATCCTTCCAAATAGCAGGTGGAATTGGAAGTGGTTGTAGTGTGCCCGGAGATTTGACTGTTTCTCCCTTGTTGCATTGACACAACTCACATTCATTGACAAAATTACGGATGTCCTGTTTCATACCATCCTAGAATAAATAACGTTTGACCCTGTCATAGGTTTTGGTGAACCCGAAGTGCCCCGCTGTGGGTATAGCATGAAGCTCAGAAAGTACTGTGGATTTAAGCTTTGATTGTTTACTTAAATACAAATGGCCTTTGTATAGAAGCTCATCTTGGAGCCAAGAGTACCCTGGGGAAGCTGGAGCATTGGTTTTCAATTGCTGGATCAAATGCAAACTTTTGGGATCTTGTAGCCATTCCTGGTGCACAACTTGGAGCCAATCTGGTACAATGAAGGAAAGAGAAAAAAGGGATCCGTCTTCTTCATATTTTTGGGACAGTGCATCTTCCACCACATTGTCTTTGCCCTTCTTGTAAATGATCTCATAATCATATCCAAAGAGATTAGTCACCCATTTTTGTTGCTCTGGGGAGGAAATGCGTTGTTCCAGAAAGTACTTGAGGCTTTGATGGTCTGTCTTAATTTGGAAACGTTGCCCCAAGAGATAAGGGTGCCACAGATCAACGTCATGTAGAATAGCCAACATTTCCTTTTCATAGATGGGTTTGCCTAGATTCCTTTCAGATAGTTTCCTGCTGGTGAAGGCCAAAGGTCGACCCTCTTGCATAAAGACAACACCGATTCCTTTCCCTGAGGCATCACATTCCAACACAAAGGTCTTTGTGAAATCAGGAAGGGCTAGAACCAAAGTGGTGCACATGGCCGTCTTCAAGGTTTGAAAAGCTTGAGCATCGGCTAGAGTCCAAGTGAAAGAGTTCTTTTTGAGGAGAGCCGTGAGAGGTGCTACAATCTTGCCATAATTCTTAGCAAACTTGCAATAATACCCTGTTAAGCCGAGAAATCCACGCAAGCTTTTGAGAGTCTTTGGGTGCGACCAGTCTTGCATAGCTTCAATCTTTTTCAGATCCACCCTGACACCATCCTTGCCAACCAGATGACCCAAGTATTCTACTTCTGAGGCACCAAAAGCACATTTAGACTGCTTCAGGAAAAGTTTGTGCTGAGAGAGTAGATGGAGAACTCGATCCACATGAGTAAGGTCTGTCCAGGTTTTGCTATAGATTAGGATATCATCAAAGAAAACTAATACAAAATGACGGAGAAAAGGATGGAAGACATGATTCATGAGGCTTTGGAAGGTGGAGGGGGCATTACACAAGCCAAAGGGAATGACCAAAAACTCATAGTGGCCCTCATGAGTTTGAAAGGCCATCTTGGGAAGGTCTGCCTCCTTCATACATATTTGGTGATAGTTCGAGCGAAGATTGAGTTTAGTAAAGAATTGGGCGCCGCTCAATTCATCTAGGAGGTCATCAATGACAGGAATGGGAAATTTGTCTTTAATGGTCAGTTTGTTGAGGGCACGGAAGTCAGGATACATTCTCCAAGAACCTTCTTTTTTCATGACCATGAATACAGGAGAAGAGTAAGGGATCGTACTAGGGCTGATAACGCCTGCAATAAGGAGTTCTTGGACCATTTTCTCAATTTCATTTTTTTGTGAAAAGGGGTGGCGATACAGATGGATATTGGGAGGAAGGCTTTTGGGTACAAGGGGAATGGAATGATCATGAACACCATGGGAAGGAGGGAGTCCTTGGGGAGTGGAAAATACCATTTGGTGTTTAGAAAGGAGGGCTTGGAGGTCTTCCGGCACCAAGGGTGTCTTTGTTGCTTGTATGGCATGGGGTTGGGCAATGACACCAGAATGACCTTTTTTGAGCAGCTTTTCCATGCGATGGGAACTAATGACCTCAGGTGAACCAGTCGTGATGCCTTGGAATTTATATTGGTGGCCTTCCTGGTCAAATTTCATGGTTAATGTCTTAAAATCCATGAGAATGGGACCCAAAGTCCTTAGCCAGTCTGCACCCAACACAATGTCACAACTGCCCATGTCGATAGAAAACATATGGGATTTTAGGTGGTAGTCACCGATTTGGAGATGCAAATTTTCAAAGCGCCCTCCACATTTCATGGAACCACCATTGACAATCATGATTTGGAAATTGTTGACGGCATGGATGTAGCAATGAGTTTCTTGGGCAATGCGGTGATGAATAAAATTATGGGTGCTTCCACTATCAACCAGAATGATGACCTTCCGATGCTTGATGTAACCGATTAACTTGAGGGTTTGGGGGGCAGAGAAGCCAGTGAGAGCATTGAGGGAAATGATGGGTTCCACTTCAGGAGGGTCTGAGGGAGGGGTTATGTCAGTGATTTCAGGTGACTCAGGCACAAGGGGAGTTTCAACATCCTCTTTCGAATTATCCTCAGAGATGGACATAAAAAGCTTTTGTTCCTTACACTTATGGCCCGAGAAATATTTGTCATCACAATTATAACAAGGGCCTTTGAGTTGGCATTCATCCATTTCATCCCTGGTCAATTTTTGGATCTTTAATGGGGCGGAGGGAGTAGTGGGATTTACGGGTTTAGGGCGAGGGATAAAGGAGGGTTTACGGTTTTGATAGGATACAACTTGCTGTGCTTCTTTATCTTTTTTAGTAGCCTCCACCCAACTCGAAGGTCGATCCATGAGGACATGGGCTCGGATATTCTCCTTGAGGCCACTGATAAAACACTCTCGAAAGAAAACATCAGTCATGCCCTCTGTTCGAAAAGCTAGGCGCTCAAAGGCAGCTATGAAGTCTTCTACTGTTCCTGATTGTTTCAACTTTGTCAAACGGCCCAAATGGTTGGTGTCAGTGTCAAAGCGTTCATAAAGTTCAGTCACAAATTGCGTCCAAGCAATATACCCTTGACAGAAAGTTTTTCTCCATTGCCACCATTCCCAACGTTCTTGATCTAGATGGAGAACACCATACTGGAGTTTGGCCAAGTCATCTGTAATGCTGTATAAAGAGAAATAATGTTCCATTTGGGTGACCCAACTAGTGGGGTCTGAGCCATCAAATTTGGTCACATCCACCCGTGGAAGGTGTAGGTCACGTTGAAAGTGATGGGGCTGAAAGGTATGGGAATGGGAGGAATGTTCACCTTCAGTCTTTGGAGGTGCATCAGAGAAAGGGTCATCTGTAGGGATCTTCAGTTTGGTGCAGAGTGATGCAAAGACAGATTCAAGATGGGTGGTCAGTTCGTGTTTGACTTCCTCCATTGAGGACTACATGGTTGTATTGATGGATGAATCGATGGAGGCAACAATAGCACTGAGTTGTTTCACTTCTTTTTGGGTCTCGAGGAAACCATATTGCAAGGTGTTGAAGCGAGCTTCTAGGTCTTGGCTACAGGTATGGGCCATGAAGATGGGTGAATTGAAAAGGGGCGGGCGGGGTCAAATTTTTTACGAAAAATGATATGGATGAATGTGATAAGGGCGAAGAGATGAATCCAATGGAATAGGTCTCAAATAATGGTGAAAAAATTTCCAGACTTTTTTATTCTTTTTATTTTTACACCTGCGGAGTTATACTCTGGTCTGAAGAATACTGCAGCGATGAAATCCCCAAATGCTTAACCAGAAAGAAATGTGTATTTACTTGGCAACCCGAACACAATTGCATGATAATAGATATTGTCTGTAGTTTCCCTGTGCTATAAATCTCTGATATACGTGCGGGGTCCAACAGTAGTACTCGGCCCAATATCTCAGGGCACTAACTAAGGAGGATAGACCGTACCCTTAGCCGTACTACCCGACTACCCAGGTACTAGAGAGTATCTTTCCGAGTGTTGTTCTCGGTGGCACTATAGAAGTCAGGTAGCTGATCGGTTTATCTAAAGAGGGCTTCAGAAAATCTAGGCCGATTCGTACACAGGTGCTGTCTAATGCGCTACCACTCGAAGGGGTACCAAGAGGGGTTACAAGGGTGGCCAACAGATGTGCGCTTAAGAACCACTTGTATTTCTTGCATGTATGAATCCCTCAACCACGGGTTTATGTGCGTAACGACATATCTCTGTGGCTTAAAGACGCCAGAATACGTCTCTACCCTGAATTTTTTTTTTCCCACAATTTCTGCCAAGGAAAGTGCTCTGATACCACTTGTAATATACCAGATATAAAAAGTATGCAGAACAGAAATAAAATGCTAGAAATGGCAGAATAACAGTAATATAACTAGCATAATCTCCATAATAACACATAAACGATATAAGAACAACAACAGAAATAACACTTTGATTCAGAAAGCAATGTTCACGGGCCTCTTCGAGGGGGCAACCTCCAGTCGAGCAACGCTATGTTACAATAATCTCCAAGCTAGGGTTTTCATACCCTTGACCCTTATTTATACTAAATATGTCTATCAAGAGAAGCATCTAGAGGAAGATCCTTCTAGAGGCAAAAGCTTCTATTAGGTCTTCTTACATCCGCCTTATTCTATTTGATTGAAAGGCCTTATTAATATTGACCTTTATTACATCCGAATATATTGATCTACCTATGTGCAGGTTAGGACCCTAACAAGGGTCCTCACTTTCCCTAAACTATTGACCATAGGAGATCCACTTCTAGTTGTCAAGGGACTCGGGTGTGCTCCTTCCTTCCTATGCCAAATATTTTTTACAAAATTTCTTGAATAGTTGTCTACAATGTGGCCCACCCCATGAACTCAAATGCATCAAAAGGGGACATTGAGGTAATCTAGAGTTTGGGTTTATTCCCATCACCCACTTCAATGCCAATACTTTTTGGTAATCCCTCTGAGAGATCTAAATTAACTAATGTCTTGGTCATCAAATGATACACACTGTACTTGTAGGTCAGATCAACCATAAGGGTTTTTCCCAAGTAATTTCCTAGGTCCCACAAAAAATTGTAGTTCCATAACTCAAGGGGAAAGCCTAGAAGCTTTACCCAAATTGGTTTCAACTTTGACACATCCCAAAAGGGTCAAAGAAAGGGTGCCAAAGTTTCATATTTAACAAACATGAGACCCAAAACCACTAGGCCCCTCAAATCTTTACTGCAACCTCCTTTGAGCTAAAAATGAAGCTCAACCATCCCTTCATTAACATGTGAAAGGTTGAACGATAATCGGATAGAGGTTCCGAGTTGTAGGTTATCCAATATCAAAGTTTGGCCTCTGACAGTGTTACTCCAAAGAAACGTCCCACATGCATTTTCTCTACATAGCCTAGAATCTATTCCACCTTCAAGTCCTCCCCTACTATTATTTTAACTTGCCCTTGTTTACACTTAACCACCTTCTTTCTCCTTTTCATGATACTTGTAACTTTGGGATATCCAAACTTAACGTTATGAGGACCAGAGCTAATGAACTCTAGAATATCTAACAAATTGACAATAAACCCTAGAGTTTCCATAGGTTCCACCTTACAAAGATGTAAGCCATAGAGTAGTATTCTAGAGGAAGGAGAATTTGAAGTGTCACCTCTTACCTCCGAGAGTGGAATATGAACTGATGAGGTGACTATCTGTCAGGGGCTTCCAATAGTGAAATATCTGAAGGATGATTCATATTTAAATTTAGAATATGATTTGAATGAATTAGGTGTCGATCCATTGGTGTGGCCCCCAACTTTCCTCTTGTTGTAAGCCTACCCAAACACTAGGAGTAAATGAAACTATTTTCATCAATACGTTCTTCTAACAGTATCATCAGATCTCATGTCAAGCTGTGATCTCTAAGAAATAATGATTTTACTGAGTAAGCCTTGTGGACCTCCACTTTGTTTTTCCTTACATAAGAGCTTGTCCTTTTCATTGCTTTCTGGATCTTCATGACGAAGGTTTCCACGCAATCAGATGGGTCCGATCCATAGTCCACTAGTTCACTAGCAACCTCAAATTGATCTAGTTCCACCCTTGATCCTAGGGTTTCCACAACTTCTATTGCCTCCACCACAGAGCCTCCCATGACACATCCCCCCATAGTTTTGTTAGTTGTTATAAAAGATGATATAAACAATATTTTTCTAGTCACAAACACCACTAAGTATTTTCCAAATTAAATTAAATTTTATTCCATTAGTTGTCCTCATTCACACATCATCTCTATTATTCAATTATAACAAAATTAAAATTGACATATCATGCATAATAATGGATAAACACTTTTCCAATAAATTTGTGTCACACACAAAGAAAATATATATTTAAATTACAATAATTGATAAAATAATCATTGATTACAAATACAAATTCCAAATCCTAGTTATAACTAAAAGTTAGCATCATAATTAGGGATGACAATTTTCAATATTTTTAACCAATGATTTACATTCCAACTAGGTCCTACAAAATAAAGGAACATGAAATTGTTTTTATAAAACTATGTCTCTTTGAGTATTTCCCTAAAATTGAATTATTTCATTTATCTATAAATTGTATGTTGGGCCCAAAGGGGTTGGATCCAATGGTAGAAAACACAGAGTTTTTCACCATTGGGCAAGGTCCAATTCCAATGAGGGCCACTTAACCCGAAGCCATGGGGACACCTTGAGGTAGTGATCGAATGTGAGGTTGCACCCATAGATATTATATTAAAAATAATATCATGACCCATGCACACATAAGTGGATTAAAGTCCACCCCCATGTCCTTCAACTTTATATCTCCTCAGATGGGGTGTCTAGGAGGCAAGATGATGGGAGAGACGCCCCTTTGAGAAGCATCCAGGAAAGGAGTGCTAGTAGCATGACAAATCCCCACTTGGTGGAAAATGCTTACAATATCACTCCAAATGATGTTTAGCTCATGTGAGGATCATTTTAGGGTGATGGCCTGTACTTGGAAATTCATTCATGGGTACGATGAAATTTATCAATATTCATGCGACATAACTCACCATTACTCCGCTTGGATGATTCATCATAGCATGGCACAACAATACAATAATGATTGCATTGTTTGTCCCGTAGGGATTTTGGTTTCAGGTTGGAATGTGGTAGTGATTTTTGGACATATTTAAGCGTCGAGGTTGACAATCCTCCAAGAAAATTAGTGTTGAAGAATTTGGTGATCCCCAACAGTGGTGGAATCCTCTGGTGTGTCTTGTTTCTATATATATTGTTCCACCTACCTGCAGATGTTCGAGGGGATATCGCTAGGGGATTAGATCCAATCCTGACACATCATCGTCCAACAATGTAAGTCTTGAGCTTGCCATCCCTCAAATGATGTTCTGAGCTCAAGTGTCAACCAATCAATTCTGACAACAAATCTCAGCTCATATCCATACCGCACTCACCTTAATGGAATCCGACACCCTCTAGGAGTGCACCATGGTGCATGATTGGGAGATTGATTCAGAGGTTGGAAATTGGGTTCCTAGCATGGGAACCTCATGTGATAGAGACACCAAATTTATGAAAACCACCGACTTGCACTGGGATATAAAAAAAATTCTGGGTAAGATTTTGCTGGATAACGAAGAGGACAAAGAAGAAATGTTGGAGCAGCTTGCAGAGGTTCATCAACAAATCCAAGGCATTCAAGCTTGCATTGGGAACCAAGAACGTCCCGAGGAAGACCAAAAGGCCAACTCCCCTAGGCCTCCAGATCAAGATTGCCATGAGAGGGCATGTGGCATCTCGCTCAACTAGTCTTGGGAATGATAGTTTTTTTGAACTCTTTAGGTTGCTTTTAGTTTATTACGTGGAATCAAAGTACTAGGATAGCTAGATATTTCGATTGCTTTTCTAGATGTAAATTTCTGGTTTTATTCCAAAACTTAGCACAAACAATATGGATAGATAGTTTGCTACACTGTTGTTTGTATGGTTTCCCTAGCGGTAGGCCAACAATAAGTGGTGAATGTACATATTTTGTCTTCACTTTTTCTAAATAGAATTACTTGCTCAGTTTGCTGGAAAAAAAAACCATATGTTGGATTTATTGTATCTACATACATGGGTGATTGCTCAAGACTATGCATGTATTATTGACACCACATTGACACCCCAAATGAATATAAAGGTAAAGGTCTCATTCCTCATCTAATGA
Source organism: Picea engelmannii (assembly GCA_009831015.1). Lineage (NCBI taxonomy): Eukaryota > Viridiplantae > Streptophyta > Pinopsida > Pinales > Pinaceae > Picea > Picea engelmannii. The sequence goes on along the minus strand of ML784553.1, from coordinate 229,240 downwards.
AATTCTCTCACGAAGGAATTTATCATAAAAAAAATAAAATATTTAAAATAAAATCAACGTCAACACCAATAACATTAGTGCTAAACATTTTATTGTATTACTTGTAACAACAATGCACAAAATTAGGATGTATGCGTCCTAGGTGATGTAGTCTTGTTATATCTAAAAAAAAATCCAAACAATAATCACTTTACAACCAACATCAATTATTTCTTTTGGATTTAATGAGAAACACATAACTTTAAGGATTCTATTAAATTCAAAGAAACAAAAAATATTCTTTCAACTCAATAACATTCATAGAAAAATACAGACTAATCTGTTGTTTGGAGGCTAAATACAATATAAATATTTTTTACACGAAATTTTTATTGTTTAGATCCACTCTCTTTGCATCTTTATTTGTTTGGAATTCTTGTCAATTTGCACTATATGACAAGTTTTATTTTTTAGACATAAATTGAAATCTCCAAGAAAGTTATTTTTATTTTGAGTTGTGTCATTTTAAAACCTACTCCTAAAACATCAAGCCCTTCATATCAATAGTACAAGCCTAGTTCCATCCTGTAGATAATACCCAACGTCACCACAATACTAGTCTCTCTCATTTCACTACTAGTCTCTCTCATTTCACTACTAGTCTCTCTCATTTCAATACTAGTCTCTCTCATTTCACTACTAGTCTCTCTCTCATTTCAACATATCCTTTATGCTCTTTAATAAATAGTGAAATAGAAAATGGAGGTTGCCTAAGGTGTTTATGGTATATAATGTGGAAAGTTTGTACAAAATAATTGTTTACCCTATTAGGTCATGGGGTCAAATGCATATGATATCTTGCGTGGGCTAATAGAGAATGAAACAAGAGAAGTGATCTCAGTGGATACTCGTGGCCACCCACCTATTCCACTGACTCAAAATGGTTCCACATCTTGGCAGTTATAATCTAGTTTTTAAGGTCATGAATTTGGATGTGAGGAGTGTTATGTTATTAAAAGAACCACAACTCACAAAACAACAGATAGACAAAGGATATACAAACTTAGAACAATCGGTGCAAGTCATGGAAACAAAAAGGTATCAGGAAATCAAACAAGGATACTAGAAAGTGGTGTGATTTCCATAAAATCCCTTAGCACAACACTCTTGAATGTCACTCAAAGTAGTAATTGATGGCCAAGATGAAAGCCTCAAAATAAGACTTTGGGTTGGACCCTAATTTAGAGCCAAATAAGGGAAAGGAAATCAATGATGAAGAAAACTAAGCTACCATTACAACCACAAATATCCAACCAAAATATTAAGAAGGGGTTGAGGATGGTGAGCCCCTCTTCTACATAAATCCAAATCAGTTTAGGAGGTCGAATAATGTCCCTCAGATAATGAAGAGAGAGAGGAGGAATGCTAATGATCAAAGAGCAGTACCTCCTTTCCAAAACAATCAGATTGAGGAAATGGATGTAGATAATGATGTCGTGGACGATGCCGTTGTACTTTTCAATGAAACATATTTTTACACCAGTCACTTAACACAACAAGATTATGAGGTAGCACAACTATCAAATCAATTTGATATTGAGATAGGAGAAGATGGAGTTATTCAAGGCCAACCCGAAATATGACTTGAGGCCTAGAACATGCACTCCCAAATCCACCACCTCCGATCAGAACAGAAAAAAAGAGGTTCCTCCCAAGCCAAATCCAAGCAAGGGTGCATTGGCTAAAGCTCACCAACCTCCTCCATTTAAACCTACTGCCCCTGAAGTAAAGGAAGCTGATAGGCCACAAGCATCCTCCAACCTAGAGCATGAGTTGAGAAAGATCAATATCCCTTTACCTTTGTCATAATTGTTGAAAAATGAGCCTTTCAAAAAATCCATTATGAAGGTTCTACAACCACCTACTTCTATTGTAACTTCTGATGTAATTAGTCTGTAGGATGAAAACCCAACCATTACTATGGGCCCACACATCGAGAATGGCTCTGATTCTTATCCACCTTTCTATAAATATTTAAATGTCCATGAACAGATCCTACATAGCCGTCTAATGGACTCAGGTGCCTCACACAATGTCATGCCTAAGGTTGTTATAGAGGAACTAGGTCTAGAGATCACTAAGCCCTGCCAAAACCTTTACTCCTTTGACTCCAAAAAAGTCATATGTTTGGGATTAATAAAAGATTTGGTGGTTTTTTTGGCACAATTACCCATGAAGAGTGTAGTGATGGAAATCATTGTGGCTGACATTACCCCCAAGTTTGGTATGTTTTTGTCTAGGATGTGGGACAAGAAGGTTGGGGGATCATTACAAATGGACCTCACATATGAAACCATCCCTGTTTTCGGGGGAGAACACATGAGGATATACAAGGAGGTCAGGTTGGCATATATTGTCAGTGACCATCAAAATTCAAGCAATCATCTAGTTTATGCTATTGAGGATGAGATCGGGTATCTATTTTTCATTTAAATAACGAGGAACCAGAAATTACAATCAGTAAATGCAAAAATTAGTCATCAACAGATCAATAGAACAAAGTGTAGAGGATGTATTTCAATGGCTCTTCATCAAAGGAAGATTTCGGGGCTGGTATAGTCCTCGTTTCCTCTGCACAAAAGGTTCTAACACTCTCTTATAAGCTGGAATTCAAGACTATTAACAATATAGCTGAGTATGAAGCTCTGGTGCTTGGATTGAGGGCTGCCAAAGACATGGCCATTGATAGTTTGGCAGTTTTTGGTGTTTTCGAGTCAATTATCAACCAAGTCAAAAACATCTATCAAGCTAAGAAACAAAGGCTCAAACAATACAAGAATGAGGTGTGGGATCTGGTTGACAACTTATTTCTAGCATTTAACATTTCCTTCATTCCTAGATATGGAAATCAGAAGGCAGATTCTTTGGCATTGGTTGCCAGTACCTTCAGACCTCCCATTGGCCCAAATATCAAGTATTAGGTGGAGTTCAGACATAGGATAGCCATTCCAGACAACATAAAGCACCGACAAGTCTTTAGCGATGATTTGGAGATACAAAGATTTCTGCAGATCATTGAAGAATTCTCCAGTATCTCAATAGATCAAGAGGGTGAAGATGATGAATCGTCTTATCAACAAACATATCACCTGCTAAACAATGTGGATGACCAGAACATTGTGTAACTTAAAACAAACCACATCCCTAGGGGTCTAGTACCACTAGAAAGGTTATTTGACAGTCATGATGTCTCTAGAGAACCTGCCATAAAAAAACAAGAAGAGGAAGTGATGGACTGCAACATTGGGATTGCTGAAAATCCCAAAATAGTCAAACTGTCCAAGGCACTACCTCTAGAACAAAAATATAGGTATGTCATCCTCATGAAAACAATTTCTGATATTTTTTCATGGTCGTATGAAGATTTGAAGACATTTGACACTGACATCATCCAACACAAGATCCCTCTCAAGGATGGTTCTAAGCCATTCAGACAAAAGATCAAGCAATTTAATCCAATGCTGATGTCCATAATTGAAAAAGAGCTGAAACAAATTCTTGATGCCAGAATTATTTTTCCCTTGAGGTACTCGGATTGGGTGGCCAACTTGGTGCCCATGAGGAAAAAGGGTGGGGAAATACGCTTGTGTGTGGATTTCTGAAATCTCAACTAAGTGTTCCCTAAAAAACAACTACTCCCTACCCAAGATGGACCATATTTTGCAAAGGGTAGTGGGTGCCCACATGATTTATTTGCTGCATAGGTACTCTGGTTATAACCAGATAGCAGTATGTGAATAAGACAAGGAAAAAACAACATTCACCACCCCATGGGGGACATTTATGTACGAAAAAATGCCCTTTGGGTTGATGAACGCAAGGGACATATTTTGTAAATGTGTTGAACCTACACAGAATAGATCTAGCTAGAAAATACCACACACATTTGCAGAGAGAAATTGAGAAAGAAGAAGCAAGATAGAAAGAATGGAAGAATTCTCATTAACCGTATTCCACACTCAAAGAGTGAATAATTTACAATATATATAGGATACATGGATAACTAATGAGCCATAGTGGTGGTCTAGATTGATCTAGACACACACTAGCAGTTACAAGAGTAAACTGCCACCTAGTCTAGTCTCTCAGGCAGTTACGGGAGTGAACTGCCACCTAGCTAAGTTAACTAGTCAACTAGTCTTCAGTTAACTGACTGAACAAAGAGTAGTGAGTTGGTGATGATCCCAATGTTGCATGGTGACAAAACCAATGCAACATATAAACTCAACTCAAATAGTCAAACTGAAGTGTCAACTAAAAGAGAATATTCTCTAGGTGGAATATTCTCCCCTAAAATATAGGAGACTGGATAATGACTAATTATGAATAATAAACAAGGAATAAACTTAGGAAAAATAAATCCTAGGTGTGTGTGAAGTAACTCCAACACCCCCCATGAACATTACTATGGTGAAAATAAAGAATGGGTCTCGGATACGAGGCCATGTTAGGTACCCAAATACAAAAGATACACTGAACTAAACGAGGAAAGAGGGAAAAACTCATGGGAACAAACCCCCCCCCCTCAAATTACAATGCATAAAATAAAAAATGACAAGGAACAAAAGGCAGTTGCTAAGCAACCATGTCCTTCACTCCAAGAAGACCTCGCAACTGTGTAAGTTTGTGCTCTTTGAAGATTTTGTTGAAGATGTAGATGTCTGCACGGATATGATGAAGTATATGCATCATTGACATTTCCACACATATCCACTTTATCTTCTTGTAATGAATAATATCCAAATAAATTTTGGATGAAATTTTGAAAACCGTGCGGCCGTTTCCAGGAAAATGTTGAAATTTTGTTGATTTTAAAATGATCATAACTTCACTTTCCGGACTCCGTTTTAGACTATTTGTTTTTTGAAATTGGATATTTTCCTGAGAGGAATTCAAATATCCAATTTGTTTCTGCAAATAGTGCTAAGAAAATATCAGAATGGATTCTGATGTGCGCGGCTCCCTTTTTGTCTCCTGAGATGCATGCATGGTACATGCAACAATGTCTGCGTGTGACTCTTAAGATGCATGCCATATATTTTCCACATGAATTTCAGAAAATAAATCTGAAATGGAGTAGACATCATCTTCAATTATGGGAATACAAATTTCTGCAAAAACTTTTGTAGAAGACTCTTCATAATAAGACGCTTGATCTTTTGATGGATTCTCTTCTGGCTCTATCTGTTCGACCTCCTGCATGAAATCTTCACAATATTCTTTATTCCCAAATAGAACCTCCAATATGGTCCATAATTCATTTGGAGTTAATCCTTTTGATTCTTCATATACTTGATGGAAAAGTTCGGGAGAAACAGACATGCTGATACTTCCTATGGCCATATCTTGTCTATTGAGAAAGTCATTTTTATCATCGAAAAAATCATGCTCTACTTCCATTTCCATGGTTATTTGGTATAAGCCTCTACATCTAAGAAGAAGTAGAATCTTTGGCTTCCATTCCAAATAGTTATGAGGCGTGAGAAGTATTTCCGGCGAATAATCCATCTTTTTGTTGTCTTCAATCTTCAGTACCTGCAAAAAATGATTTGGTGTAGCTTTTGCTTAGCAGTCCGTCGGCTCTGATACCATGTAAATGTGTTGAACCTGCACAAAATAGATCTAGCTAGAAAATACCACACACATTTGCAGAGAGAAATTGAGAAAGAAGAAGCAAGATATACAGAATGGAAGAATTCTCATTAACTGTATTCCACACTCAAAGAATGAATAAATTACAATAGATATAGGATACATGAGTAACTAATGCGCCATAGTGGTGGTCTAGATTGATCTGGACACACACCAACAGTTACAAGAGTAAACTGCCACCTAGTCTAGTCTCTCAGGCAATTACGGGAGTGAACTGCCACCTAGCCGAGTTAACTAGTCAACTAATCTCCAGTTAACTGACTGAACAAAGAGTAGTGAGTTTGTGATGATCCCAATGTTGCATGGTGACAAAACCAATGCAACATATAAACTCAACTCAACTAGTCAAACTGAAGTGTCAACTGAAAGAGAATATTCTCCAGGTGGAATATTCTCCCCTAAAATATAGGAGATTGGATAATGACTAATTATGACTAATAAACAAGGAATAACCTCAGGAAAAATAAATCCTAGGTGTGTGTGAAGTAACTCCAACACCTTTCAGAGGGATATGGATGTAGCCTTCATGGGGGAAAAAGACAAATTTATGGTTATATATTTGGATGACATCATCATTTTCTCCAAATCAGATGATGAGCATTTACAACACCTTGAGCAAATTTTCCGAAAATACAGAAGGTATGGGATTTATTTGAATCCTAGGAAGTCCCACTTTGCTATGCTAGAAGGTGAACTCCTAGGTCACATCATATCACCAGGAGGTATAAAAATAGACCCTAAGAGAGTGGAGGCCATTCAGGAAATTGAAATCCCCATAAATAAGAAGTTTATTTAGTCTTTTATAGGCATAATAAATTTTTTAAGGCGCTTTGTGCCAAACATTGCTGAAATCATAAATCCTATCACCAACATGTTGAAGAAAGATGTTGTTATCAAGTGGTCATAGGAGGAAAAATCAACATTCCAAAGGATCAAACAAGCTTTGGTTGAATCCCCTGTATTGGTAAGCCTTGACTATGCCAAATAATTCTTTATCTTCTCTTTCGCTTTCGAGGAAACCATTGCTGCTATGCTACTGCAAAAGAATGAAGAAGGGTATGAACAACCCATAGACTTTTTCAACAAAGCCCCCTTGAGATGCTGAGCTGAAGTATGACATATTATAAAAGCAGACCTATGCGTTGGTCAAAGCATTGAAAGCCTTCAGGGTGTATGTCTTACAGTCTAGAATAACAACCTATGTTCCTACCAACAATGTTAAAGAGATTATGGTCCAACCAAATAGTGAAGGGAAGAGAGGGAAATGGATTGTCAAATTTCTAGAATATGACCTGCACATAAATCCCACCAAGATGATTAAGGGGTAGGGACTTTCCAAGTTGTTATCAGAATCAAACTGTAAGGTGCTGGAATTGCATCAGACCTTCACCCAATCCGATGCACCCATGACACAGTCAGAACAAGGAAGCATGAAGGTATTTGAAAATTACTCCTCTTCACCTTGGTACAAAGATGTTATTTACTTTTTGCAACACCTAGAATGTCCACCATATTTGAAAAAGACGAGGTCCAGGTCTCTCAATTTAAAAGATATCAAATTCTGCATTTTAAATCAGAACCTATATTGGAGGGATCCTACTGGAATCCTATTAAAATGTATTGATGACAATGAAGCTAAAAAAGTCATAATAGATATGCACAAGTGAGTTTGTGGGGGACACCATCATTGGAAAGATACAACCCTCAAGATACTAAGGGTAGGGTACTATTGTCCCACCCTTTTATCTGATGTATTCACCACAGTAAGGGCATGCAATGAATGTCAAAAGTTTGTAGGAAAATAAAATTACTCTCACTTCCCCTAAAACCTATCACTACCAGTGGCCCCTTTCAACAATGGGGATTAGATTTCATAGGTGAGATAAATCCACCCTTCAGTGGGTAGCACAAGTGGATCCTCACTGTCACTGACTGCTTTACCAAATGGATCGAGGCTGTGCCCACCAGGAATGCTACTGACAAGGTGATTATGAATTTTTTGGAAACCAATATCTTTTCCAGGTTCAAATGCCCTAGAAAGATTATAACAGACAATGCCAAGGCATTCAAGTCCAAATCCATGATTGACTTATGTGGTAGCCAAAACATTTCCTTGACACATTCCACGCCCTATTATCCTCATGGGAATAGGCTGGCCGAGTCATCAAACGAGACTCTCATCAGAATCATCAAGAAATTGCTGACTAAAAACAAGAAATCTCGGGACTCTAAACTTAAGTACGCCTTGTGGGCTGATAGGATCAACACCAAGAGAGCTTTGGGAACCTCACCTTTTCAACTAGTCTATGGGATAGATTCAGTCTTCCCTACTCAACTCGACCTACCAGTTCTAAAATTCCTACATGAAGAAATTGAGGAGCCAAATGACATCCAGAGGAGAATCTTTTAGATTATAGAGGTTCAACAAAAGAGAGAAGCACTGAATCAAATAACCGAGGTGTACCAAAGCAAGATCAAATCAAATTTTGATAAGAAAACCAAGAAGGATATCTTTCAAGAAGGCGACCTGGTCTTGAGGTGGGATGCCATAAGGGATGAGAATTCTAAGCATGGTAAGTTCGATAACCTTTGGTTTGGTCCTTTTAAGGTGGTTGAGGTTCTGGACAATAATACATTTGTTTTACACAATCTAGATGATACTGAGATTTTTGGAGGCCCAGTAAATGGGCACTTCCTGAAACACTATTTTGCTTGAAAGACCAAGGGAAGGTCCCTCTTGTACCATAGATGCTTTCCTTTTTCGATTGCATTTGATTAGTTAGTTTGTGTGTGAATAAATATTCCATAGCCCAACAAAGGCAATGTAGTTAGATTCAGTTTTAAATTACAGAGATGTATGGCTGAGGGACAATGACAGATATACATGGCTGACAGGCATAAAAAAATGTAAGTCAAGAGAAGTGGGAGTGAGGTTTCGAGAGGTAAGGCACATGATCTACTGTTCTTAGCACCTCATAGGGAAGTGATATTCCTAGTTGGAGCCAATGTTGTAACCTAGGTTTGCACCCCTGCCCTTTCCCTCCTTTACCCTATACATCCATCAAAGGTCTGATTTTTGTTTTGTGTTTGCTAAGTTTATTATCCATGATTTAATGCCTCAGTGTCAATGGCCCCTGCTGGTATTTACTTGCTTTGCATCATTGTATTTCTTTCTTGAAATATGATTACATGTTTTGGTTTGAGTTTGAAACATATGTTGTCATGTTAACCATTGATTGAGTGTGCAACAGGTCAACCAAGTCCTTTATATGCACATGAAACATCCAAAAAGAAAGACACAACAATCTAGAGCAGTGGATTTCGGGCTTAGGTTATAAGCAATAGACAGATTAAAATTTTTGATGGTCGAGCCTGAAAGTCAATTAAGATCAACGACTCTTGTGTATTCAGAGTTTAAAAATCGTGAGAGGCTTTAACCACAAAGAAATATGAAGGTTTACTCTGGGAATTCGACGTTTGGGTGTCCAAGCTTGTTATTGATTCAATCCTAAAAATCCCTGAATGCCAAATTTCCGAAGTGGCTGCCATGCCACTCTGGGAGATTGTCACTCCAAGAGATTTTAAACTAGAGAAAACACAGTTCCCCAAAGTGCCGGAGCCTCGAAATATTAAACTCTTTTTCAACTAATCGATTTTAGATGACACGTGACACTCATTTCAGGTACTTTAGTTATGCCATCTGCGTTATTTTAGGTGACACATGTCACTCTCATTTTTATGACATGTCATCAATTGTGACAACATTATACCAATTCACTCTAGGATATTTTAATCCAGAGCAAACACAGTTCCTCGAAGTGCCGGAGCTCTAAACGCCGAATTGTCGAAGTGGCTGCCACGTCACTCCGAGAGATTGTCACTCTGGGAGATTTTAATCTAGATAAAACACATTTCCATGAAGCCCAGATCCCCGAAGTGATGAAGCCCCAAAATGATGGAGCCCCCGAAGTGCCAGAGCCCCCAAAGTCCCGAAATATTAAATGATTAAATTTTCTTAATCTTCGGTGAATTTTCTTTGCGATAATAATTGGTTAATGACTTTGCGAGTTTAGTCATTCCAGAGATAGTTATACTCTTCATTCAAAAGCTCCCAAATGCCTAATTTCCGAAGTGGCTTATCCTCATTAATTGCTTGCATTAAAGTATTCTTTAAATGGGGCCAAACGAAGAAAATGCCATGTTACAGATGAAGCTGTAGATTTGCATGTCTTAAATGAATTTCTAAATCTAGCCAGTCTACAACATCATATTACTCATCAGGCAACAACTCTGATTCAAAGGAACCCGAGGTAGTTCGTGGGTATGACATGAGGACGAGGAGAAGCAAAACACTAGCAGACCACAACCAGTCCGTGACAGAGCAAGACGAGAAGAAAGGGTTGGTTATGGTCAAGACATAAAACCTTGATGATAGTCAACATGTACAAGAAATGAAGCTTCAAATCTGGACCCTGCAACACCACAACCATGAATTAGGGAAGATGTAATCTAAACTGCGTAAAAGGTATCCAAGACTCCAAAAGAAGTATCAGAAGACTTGCCTCTTCCTCAAAGAGATAATGTGAAGAAGTCTATCTAGTTATCTCCTAGTTAGCCTCCAACAATGCACATGGATACAAGCGCTTGACTTAGAATCCAGTTCTATCAGTCCTATTTAATTTTGTCAAAGACTTAGTTTGATTCAACATATGCATCGGTTTGGTTTATCATTAGAGCAGTTTTAGTTATTTAAGTTCAAGACATTTTAGATTAAGGCATAATAAGTGGTCATTTATGTGTGATATGAACCACTCCTTTTTGATTAAGTCAAGCTCAAAGTATACATTACTGTACTCCAGCAATATTTGGTTAAGTCAATAAGTTGTTCTCTAACTGATAGTGTAGAGTTAAGCCTTAGTCCCAGATGGATGAGAGCCTCTACAATTTGATAAATATGCGAATTTTGTATGTTTTGAGGGTTTGGTTTTGGGAAAATAATATCAATACATCAAACTCGCTGAACCTATTCTATGCATGGATTAAATCTCTCTACCTGGTAACTATACTCTTGATGACAATGTTTTTGTCCAAATCTACATGTGTTTCTATCTTATCTTGAATGCAGTTTTTTTGATTTGTGCAAAGTACATTTCATTTCCTTCAGCTATTATATAACTTGTCTTTACTAATATGCAACCTGTGAAACAACAAATGCTTTGGTGAATATTTGTTTCCATTGCAACCTGTGGGAGTAATTTTGTTTTTGATACATGTTTAATGTCTTGAAATGATATTTTAAGTATTAAACTTCTTGCAACAGATTATTCATTGAGTGGTTTGTTGTTTCCCTTTGTTTTTACCTCTATTATCTCACTTGTCTGTCATTTGTGTGACACCAGCCAAGGAGGACCCTCATCCATATTATTTTTCCAACCCAACCATGCTCTTTTCTTGGTAAAACCAACCCTCTAGCTGACCAACAAAATAAAAAAAACCAACCATTCTAAATTTGAGGTGGCCTAGCTATGCCCTTTAGTAGTCAAGTGCAAACTTTGGGACCAACACCAACCAAAAGAGTTTACGATTAAGTCTAGTGAAATTGTATCCATTAAACAAAGTTAGGTCACTCAAACATTAGGAAATCCCTCAAATAATAATAATATCAAGTAATAATATGTCTAGTCAACGATGGGCATTACAATATATGCCCAAGATTTCCAAAAATGCACCATCATGTACAAATATACACCATGTGAATCAATGTATCAATGTCAAACATGGGAGAAATTGGTGAGTCAATGATCATTAATGAAAATCACTGCTAGTCATTAGGTGTTCCACTGATATAAAAAATGGGAATCAAGGTACAAAGTACATTCCTTCAAAGTTATAGTAAATATTTTTGAGTCAAATGGTGAAGGTATCATTTAGTGAAGGGCCATTAATGCAATGCCACTATTGAAGGTGAGGATACTTGCAATTAATGACCACACACACCAACATACTGAGGGTCCTCTAAGTTCAATTTCTATTTAGAGGTTATAAGAGTAAACTCATTTAGGGAAAAAAATAATGAATCCCTTCATTTGGCATGAGGTAAAAATGACAAGGGTGTTTTGGTTGAAGTTTTGGAACAATTAAACAAGTAATCCACTATACATGATTTTCCATTATAGAAAATGCAAGTAGCGTCGAGGCATCTCTCTTAGTTAATGACCAATAACTAAAATTACTTTTAGGCACGAGGTATTCCACCAATGATGAAATTGGTACCCAAAGAGCTAGTACAATACTCAACTATGTGAATAAATGAGTTGATATTATAAACAAGAGTAATTGTTCAGAGTAGGGGACCAATTATGAGAATCCACTACTAATAGCAAGGAAAATAACCATTCATGAAAGTAAGTTCGAGTCTATTAGAGTCTCCAACTTTAACCCCTAGAGAAAAGTGTCATAGTCGATAGCAATAGAATCACTAGATAAAGAGAAATATTGAATCTCCTCAACATGCATGATTTATGAGCATGGATTTAATAGATTACAAACTTCAAATTTGATTTGGGAAATGATCAAACTACAAGTCAAGAAAGCTAATGAATGGTTGACAATAATATCATAAGGATTGATATATGGATGATTCAATATTCAACTCGAGACTTCCCTTGACTCAAAGAGTGGATAGAAGTGTCCTCAACAATAACTTTAACTAAAAAGGGACTAAGGAAATATACACTTAGTGAAAAAAGAATGAAGGTATCACTCCATAGGATGGGAAGAATAAAAAATCAAGAGGATTTTGATGATGAACTCAAGTACCAAAGTAAATTTCTTAAAACATAGCATTTTAAATCCAACCAACAAGGTATACAACTAAAGGAAGGCACTCTGTTCAAAGGCAACATGGATTGCTACCACTACCTGATAAATACTAAAGAACTGACTTCCTCCCCCCCATTCTCTATCTATAATATATGATTTTTTATTATTTTTCACGATTAAGTAGAAATCACGAGAAAACAATAAAATAATGTTAAAGGATACAAGTGCCACAAAGGCAAGCAAGATGGTTTGAAACATATAAGGGACCTAATGATGCAGAAAATAAAAGTGGTCGAAGAAAACATAGGTTATGGACACTCATCAACATGTCTTTTGTAGGTGAACATATATTTACACAACAAATCCTTGAAAACATGTCTCTTGTAGGTGAACATATATTTACACAATAAATCCTCATTCAAGGGCAAGCATAAGCATGTGAAAAAATGCAACCATTGAAAAATTGTTTCAAAGCTCTAAAGTGATTAGCCACAAAATATAGTTTTGAGAAATACTTAAAAACATACAATCTCAAAGGGACTAAAATAGATTTCAAGCCTATGTGTAATACCCCATTTTTTACCCCAAACTATGAATGTAAATACTATGAAGAGATGGATGCAATCCAAAACCATAAGTGAATTTTAATTATACATTTGATTATAATATTAAAACCCTAACATTTGCAAATGAAGAAGGACTAGAAAGAGATGGGGGGATATGATTTCACAAGTGGGGGAAGTGAAAGGGGCTTATAGGAGGCTTAAGGGGGCTAAGGGGGAATGAACTTAGCTAGTGACTTAACCTAAAGTCCTTGAAATATTTTTTATGTACTTGGATTAATTCACCTTTCTTTATGGTACCCTAATCTTGGGATTAGAGGTGAAACATGGGATTCTCATGAAGGCACATGGTGAGATATTTGCATGCAAATATATTCTTCTAAATTCGAGCATGCAAGATTATTGTTGGCGTTGTATGATTGTAGTATGCGCATTGTACGGAGGTTATACATAAATGGGAGGACATGGTAGTAAGGTTATTGCATCATGATTACGATGAATCTTACCAAAATAATTAAAGGTGTACTTTCATATATAATTACATTCCTATTTCATTGTACTTATCGTAATGATTACAATTTTGTTGCAAGAGAGTTGTGAAGTACTATATCCATAAAAATTCCTATTAACCTTGTAGGTAATCAAGTTGATGGATGAGGCAAAGGGGAGTCTATCCTACATTTGAGAATCCTTCGAGTTCCAAAAGAGAGATTCCTTGGCCACCCTGTGCTAGAGCATCAGAAGGGAATTCAATAGCTCGAGGGAATTTTTAGTGGAGAAGGGAATACCATTCTTGGTGATGTGTAGCCCAAGGAGGAAGAGTGTTGGATAATTGGGATAGTTGTGGGGGAATTCCTTGCCTGTGAGAGTTTTTTGGGTTATGGGATGAGCAAGAGGACTTCCATCTAGACCTTAGGGCTTCACCCTTGTGATTTGATAACCTCAACTTGGGGGTGGCCTCATAGAAAGATTAAGTGTGATAGAGATCTTAAGGTTGGGTATAACGTTCTTCATTCGTAGCCAATTGGAAAAATATTTTTGTTGGGCCCTCCATTTTGAAGAACCAGTTTTGCTGATGCATAAAGGTTTTGAGGAACAATAGAGCACAACAACGAGGACTCCAAGTGGTGGAAAGATAAATACCAGAGGACCAACAAGGAAAAAGAGTGATGCACCAGCTGGAGGAAGAAGCAAGAAATCCTAGAAGATTTGAGTGCATACCAGAAGGACGCAAAATCAAGAAAGTGTAACAACATAATCAAGAAACAACCAAGGGAATAACATAACTTGGGGAAATTGTAACGGGAAAAGGGTTGGTGGGTTGGTTGGCTGGTTGGTTGATGGATTGTTGTTGTTATTGTTGGGACTTTTAGAATTGTCATGCGTTTTCGCTGTATTGTTCTATTGCTATTCAGTTGTTGTACTAGTTTACAAGAAACTATGTTGGCTAGAATCTCTCTGAAAAGCGAAAGCTAATTCTGGCTCTGTATTATAATAAATAAATGAGTATTCAGGCATACAAAATTTTGTTGTGTTATAGATGAATGATTGATCTACTTTCGTGTAACCTATCGTGTGCTATGTATTTACTAATTGCATTAATGTTTTAATAACTTATGTAATGCATGTGTTCACTTTAACATTGCGCAACACAGATTGTTCACTGTCTTTGTCAATCTAAGGATCCTTATACTATGATCTATTTACACCTGAGTATGGATTTATGTTACAATGTGCTAGATCTGATGATGTGTCCTCTGTAATTCACTTTATCGCACAAAGTCTCCGCTGCACTTCGGGTGAGACCTCCTTCCCTTATGAAAGGTTGAATATGCCATCACAACTAGACTACAATGGTACCTTTGTTGGTAACCTCCGATAACCCTGGTCTCCAACTTTATGCCAACAAATGGTTCCATTGCCGAGACTTGGATTTTGAGTGAGTTTTCAGAGGATGCATCATCACATATTTAAATCAAACATTAAAACATGGTGGGAAAGAAGGTGTGATGAGTTTATCTTTCAAGAAACTGAGTTACGATAAAAAAGTTTGAGGGTTGTGAAGGACGCAGTCTTTAATTCTGAACTAGCCAACAATTAGTATCAAAATATTCTGGATCCGATTCCTAGAGGAGGTCTACCAGTGGCTTGACTAGTTAGAAGAAGTGCCATAATTTAAAGATTACATCAAGAAAAGTTTTAATTGGACGATTGAGCGGCTCACTATTCTTCACAAGTTGTATCACCTAATTTGTCGAGCTGTGGACTTTTGGGTCCAAAATACCCTGGAAGGATACATCATTTAATTTTACGCAAAAAGTCACCACTCATTCTCAAAGGTAGAAGAAGTATTTTATGAGGGAGCTAGATGGAGATTACTGAGAGAATTTTTTTTGTGGATGAAGATCTTGCTGGTGGAGGAAGGAATGCTATCGATTCCTTTGGTTGAAATGGCTGAGTAAAACCCTTTTCACAGGGCGAGTGATTCAATGAGGATCCATGACTTAGGATACAAAGTTCTTGAGGCATGGGGGGTCATTGTGAGAAGAGTTTCAAAGACAGGTGAGCTTAGAAAAGGGTTGTGATTCTTGAAAATAGGTGGTGAGAGCATATGAAAAAGTTGATAAGAGGTCTGATCAATCGTGTAAGGAGATCAACCTCGAGAAGAGTCATACAAGAGAGTTAGAGAGGTTGAAAGAGTTGCAGTTACATGGAAAGATGGACAACTGATGGGTAAAGGAGATGTTTGGAGAGAAAGATGATATTTTTGGAGAGAGTCATCATGACGAAGAGAACTGAGCAGAAATAATCAAGATCATAATTTCCACCGAGGATCAAGACTATACTATAATCTCTAAAGAAGTTGCGGGAGAATTGGTCCCTGTAGTGCTCGAAGATGTGAAGTATACTGCATGATCTGATATGATGTGGCCTCCTAATGCAACCCCATAGGTGCAAGAATCCCACCATGAAGACACATGACCCAACCATGGATCACCCAATGTCTTAGTATAATCTTCCAATCTGGTAAATTCTACAATAAACTCTCCTATAATTTCTATCATTTCGCCTCATTCCAGTCCAACCAAGTCGAGTGGTACCAATAGCAGTAGTATGGAATTTTTTTGAGGGTTATTGCAACCAGGATCTATAGGATTTCTCTTGATAGGGTTCCCAAATCCTCCCATGGCACATCAACACACTAGATCCCTCACTCGATACCTAGAATTATGGGATAAAGGGGATGAGGATGTGGAACGACATTGGTTCCTGTGTGAGGCCATCTGGTGGTCTTGCGAAACCTTGGATGCTAATAAATTAGTTGAATTTTAGACCATGTTAAGGGGCCAAGATTTAAAATGGTATATGAAATCCATCGAACTAGGGAATCCCCAAGGGCAACCATTTCCTTTACCCCAAGTCAAACAAAGATTTATCGCTGAATTTAAACTACCCCAATCCAAACAACAAGCTCTTTTTGAATTGTGAGAAATCAAACAGAGAGATGAGGAATCTGCCTAGGAGTATAACCAAAGATTCAAAGACACGATAGGGAAATTGACCAACCCCATTCATGAATACCACTAGCGGGAATGGTTCATTCAGGGACTTTTACCATTAACTTGGATTCCTTTAACCCAACAACATATAATTACATTGGGAGAATCCCTAGAACATGCCATGAAAATTGAGGTGAATCCCTAGAACATGCCATGAAAATTGAGGTGATGGTGGGATATCCTAGCAGCTTGCGAGTAATAAGACTACCCAATGACTATAATATTACATAATTGCAAGGCCAAATTTCTGCCCCGACTGACAAGATCCAAGAACTGACCATTCCTAGAGCCACACACTCACAAGTTTAGTGTACTGGTTGTTACAATGAGGGGCATACCATGATGGGATGTCCTAGAATGCAGGGTGCTGGACCTCCTCAGCAACCGATGGTACCCCCACCAGTGGGCCCCTTGAGGGGAGTGGCACACGTCACAATGGTTGCAACTTTCCATGGCCCAGTACAATACCATGCCTTCCCAAACCATTAGGGTTTTCAGAATAATGACTATTGTGACATATTCCGAAGTCATGGGCACCCCCCTTAACATTTCTCGATCCTCCAAAAATACACCCATGTCCCGAACATAGTTTTCTTTGAGTTCTATGGGTCCTCTACTCACACCACTAAACAATGTCGTGCTATAAATGCGCTTGGAGATAGACTAGATAGGTCTACATTCAGGGTTAATGAAGATCCTCAAGGCTTTGGAGGAGGACGTAGAGGTGGTGGACGCTTCAGAGGTGGACGAAGTTGTGGAAGACGACCAACTTAGTGTTATAATTGTGATGAACATGGGCACCTCACTCGAGACTATCCTCTTCTGAGATTTCCTTGGTGTTCCCACTGTATAAACAACACCCATGTCACCGAGGATTATCTCAATTTGATCGCGAAGTGGGAGGATTGTGCAAGGAAACAAGGATGTTGTAATTTGATAAATTTAGAGCCTCGACCTATCATTGAAGAGAACGCAACCAATACTAATATTATTACTAGAGGAGGAACAAGGAATGGTGCTGATGTTGACAATTCGACTCAAAGCAATATCTGCAAGTTGGTACCACCAGATGCTAGATATGACCCCCTTACACAAAAATAATTCTTTAAGGACGTTGTTGAGATATTCCAACAGATTCCTAATCCTACAATACCTATACCTGCAAATTTAAGCCGTGAGATTCAACCTAAACTTGCAAAAAGTTTAATTCCAAAGAAGGACCTTCCAGTGAGACCCCAACAGACTATTGAGTTGTGGCTCCACTTACTTTATAACATTCTATATGATGAACACATCATCAAGGAGTTGCAGACCAAGATCAAGGGGAATTTAGAGGTTGAAGAGAACCCATAAGAGTTAGTTATTGCTAACCTTACAGAGAGAACTATAGGTAGAGTACAGAGAAGGAAGCGGTAATTAAGAAGGGAATTTAGACTGAATAATCACATTGATGGCTACAATATTAGTGATGTTATTCTTGATTTGGGGTAAGACGTCAACATATTGCCGAAGAAGACTTAGGAAGCCATGGGTAAGCCCAAGCTGGTTTATTTTCCAATTCAGTTGCGGATGACCAATCAATATTTTATTTATCCTTTTGGGAGGCTGCAAAATGTTGAAGTGGACTTAGATGGAGTCAAGACAATGGTCGATTTCAATGTTATATAAATTATGGGGGAGAAGGACCCCTACCCAACTTTACTAGGTATTTATTGGGCTTATGAGAACTTTGTTGTTATCAACCTTAAGAAAGAAATCAGGTCTTTTGAAGTGGATGGTATGAAGGTAACCCAACCATTAGACCCATATCAGGGTCTCCTCTATGTAGATCCGGTAGAGGGAAATATGGAAGAGGATTCCTAGGATCATCTCTGTACTCTGACTACCAGACAATGAGCGGACTACATTAACCCAACTATAGATGGTTCGGTAAGTTGGCACATTATTCAATATGTAGGTGAAGATTCAGAGGTAGCATTTGACAACTGGGGACATGGAAGATATGATAACTTTTCACAATGTTGTAAGACTATCAGAGTGTCCAGGTGGATTGTCTCTAAGGGTAGAGAAAACCCTGCGTACAATGGCACTTCTGATTTGGCCAGTTTTCTGATTGAAGTAGAGGCTAAGGTTGTGCCAGAACAAAGACTTCATGTATTGGATGTTGTGTTTTATCCTCTTTAGCCAGATGGTGGGACACACATAAGCATACTTTATCTTCCTGGGATGAAGCAAAGCGTGCCATCCAACATCTCTTTATTTCCCCTTCATAAGTTACTTCGTTGACTCCAGACTAGCCAACATTGGAATTATATGATGGGCTTTCAGATCCAAGGGAGCATGTTGGGTACTATATTTAGGTATGGGAAGTTGCGCAACTACCTTGTTAATTGTGGGTACATGAGTTTATTCATTCTTTGGGACATATCCCATCTTCTTGGTATATACATTAGGAAGATCGATGCATAGTAATACAATGTGTTATCACTCCAGGAAACTCTCCTAGGTTGTATCTCAGAGATGCCTGGTAACTTAACCTTTTTGTAATTATTTTCTCAATAATGGGTGTGGTTTGGATCAAGATGAATATCTAAATCACTGGATTGTATCTTCAAGACAATCTAGTTATATTCATGCAGTACAAGGCTTTCAAGAGCTATTATCAGATAGGTTTGTAGATCAAATGGGTAAGAAACCAATCAATTAACCAGAACATACATAAACAATATATATGATGGGTCAACAAACTAGCAAAGGATGCTTATGATTCTTGTTTAATAATCAAAGGTAAGATGACAGTTACCATAGGACCATTAAACATAGACAAAGAAATGATTTCAACTCATAGGCATATAAAAGGAATGAAAAGAGAATCTGACAATAACAATGAAAGAAGCTTGCAGGCTTAATATATTAAAGAAAGTGTCTTTATCACAGTAACAGTGGATTATAGAACTCAAAATTGAACCCCTTGTTCATCAAATGTTTTGGGATTTATATCCCTTTACAAACAGTTTCAAGATCTTAGATTACTGGATCGAATTTTGCCAAAAATAGAAAATAAATAACTGGACCAAGAAAGTAGGTAAAGATCCTATAAACTAGGTCAATTCAAATTCTCAAATGATCTTTATGTTCTTCAGATTCTTTGGCAGGTGTAGTGAGCCTTCCGAGGCTGCTGGATCTCATGTGATATGGGAGGAGTCGAACATGACACTTGTTGACAGTCAAACAACCTTATATCCTTGAAAATAGCTAATCGTTTTTTACCTTTATGTCTTGTAGAGCACCTCCAAAACCAAAACAAACTCTTGATAAGGATGTCATTAATTATCTTCCATCGATCAGAACCATTTCTGAGGCTTTTGGACAAGGAAAACTTGGACCTGTGCAAAAACATTAACTTTCTGCCTTATCAGTGCTTTCGGTAGCTAGAGTAGATAAAATTCGAGCCAATTAGCTACCGAAAGATCTGCTTTCGGTGGCTAATGAACAATCGATATTTTCGCCTAAGCCACCGAAACCTGAGATTATCAAAATTTCAAAAATACCCTTGTCTTAGCTAAAAAATGCCTTAGGACAGATCTTTTTAGGCTTCTGCATCTTGCTCAAAGATTGTAGTGTTACTGGCTGCCTTTGTTTCATTGCACTGAACTGCCACATCTACTAGGGTCTCAAGAGAAGCATGTGTCTGAGGCTAGTGTTTTGAAGACATAGCTTGTTTCCTCAAAGCCTTGACCTTTTTCTTCAAGCCCTGACCTTTTTCTTGTTTGATTAGACTATGGTGGGATAATCTACCTGCAACTTGATTAGGCTTGGCCTTGACTTGATGAGCCATTTTGGATAAACTTCTGTGGAGAAAATAGGGCATATTGAGTGGGTTTCTACCAGTCAAATGATTTATAAGTTTAAAATGGTAAATCATCACTCTATTGTATCACCCTTCACAAGTTACATAAACCATTATGGCTTTTAATAATTGCTACCATTTCTCTTCAAGGAAAGACACATGAATGTCTTTCTTCCATACCAAACCCCTGTGTTCTGGTTTCAAATAAGACCTGAATTCAACATTCTTAGTGACAGTAGTTTTAAACCATTTTTCTCCAGTCATGGGAAGCTCTGTCAGTTCAGCTATGAGGGCTTCATCTATCTCGAATTCATCCCGGCCTATGATTGCTTTCTTTCCATCGAAATTGAGGGCAAAGGCCTTTGCCACCTGCTGATGAGAACTCTGTAATTTTTTGCAAAAATTATAACACCCTGCATCCCTGAACATTTGACATACCTCCAAGTGTGATTCCAGGTAGCTGATCTCGTTGAGTTCTTTCCTTAGGGTTGATGCTCCTTTCTTCATTTGCCACAATTTTTCCGCACACTTGTGATTGAAGGAGCAGATTTCAGGGGAGAGTTACACATCGTAGAGTTAGCGAGAGTCGGATCGGTTGTGATAGAAATGAGAAAAATGGGGCGAGCTTTAGAACGTGGCACTGATTACAAGGGATGCGTCAGAACGGTTGGTGATTTGCAACAGTCATGGTTGATAACTGTAATGATGGAGGGTACGTAAGCATATGGCTTAATGATATAACGATCTGAAAAGATTCGCTTATATCATAAAAAGATCATCTTTCGGTCATGAACGGTTCGTTCTCCTGTCTTTTCGACGGCTTATTGCAATTATAAAACATCGAACCCGACGCTTGAAACGTGTGAAAGGACGTGCTGACTCTTTCCCCGCTTCTGCGATTTTGGTGGCTAAAATAGCCCTGGATTCCTTTGTTTAAGCTACTGAAAGCTAAGGCTTTCGGTGGCTAATGAACAATCGAAATGTTCACCTAAGCCACTGAAACTTGAGATTCGAATTAGATCAAATAAAAATTAAACAAACATTTATTTAAACTTTATTACATGCATAAATATTTGAGAAATGAGCTTTAAAAAATTTAAAAAGTACCTTTTTTAAAAGACATCCTATCACCTAAAATGAAAAATCTCAATTGATTTATTTGATGAGATAACACTGGCTCCTATTGGGGGTGAAAGCCTCCCCGTGAGGTTTCAAGAACCACAAAACCAATGCCTTTCCTGAAAAAATGAAAATTCAAACCTATCTACTAGTGTTTCCATTGGGCATGGAGTTATTTTGTAAAAACAAAAGCTGAAAATACAAATTACAATGACAAGGCTTTGAAGCCTTAGATAAAATAGAGTTTCAGAAAACGCCCTTTCACTGGGCCACCAAACATTTCTTCACCTTCCAGACTTTGTAGAATGAAGGTGTTGTTGTGCTGTACTTGAGTTATCATGAAATGACCGGTCCACAAAGAATCAAACTTGTAGTGCTTGCCTTTATCTTGTCTGAGGGCATCCCATTTCAGAACCCAACCACCAACCTGAATGTCATCCACCTTTTCTTTTCTGTCAAAAGCATCCTTGATCCTCTTTTGATGAGCTTCTGATTTATCCACCAGCTGTTCTTTGACCTGTTGCAACTCTACCAAGTAAAGCATTCTTCTCACCATATCATTTGATTCAATTTGTTCCTCTTGAAAAAACTTAGCCACTGGTAAAACTAGCTGAATGGGGAAAATGGCATCAGTGCCATAAACCAGTTTGAAGGGAGAAGTTCCTATGGATTTCTTGTTAGTTACTCTGTCTGCCCAAAGAGAAAACTTTAGTTTAGAATCCCAACTCTTTTGATTCTCCTCCAACAACTTTTTGATGATTCTGACTAGACTCTTATTAGACGACTCGACAAGGCCATTACCTTGAGGGTAGTAGGAAGTAGAATGTACCAATTGAATTCCTATTGACTTACACATGTCAACCAATGCATCAGCTTTAAAATCTGTTGCATTATCTGTCACTAGCCTTTTTGGGCATCCGAATTTGCTCAGGATGTTCTCATAAGGAAACTTCATGACGACCTGATGAGTGTCATTTCTAGTGGGGATTGCCTCTATCCACTTTGTAAAATAGTCAGTGGCTACCAAGATCCATTTATCCTGACCACTAGATGAAGGATTTTATAATCTCGCCTATGAAATCTAAACCCCACTGCTGAAAAGGACCATTCACTACAATAGGTCTCAGGGGCAGAGATTTTAGTTGCTGTTTTCCTATGAATATTTGACACTTATCACAAGATTTCACAAAGGCGCACACATCTGAAAAAAGAAAAGGCCAATAATACCCAGCCCTTAAGATTTTATGAGCCATGGTCTTCCAGTAATGATGGCCTCCACAAATACTTGAATGAAACTAATGCATGACTTCAGTTGACTCTTCTTTGTCTAAACATCTTAGTATTAAACCAATAGGATCTTTCCAATACAAAATATTATTATTAATGCAAAATTTAATTGCTCTGAGCTTAAGGGTTTGGGCTTGAGTCATGCTAAGTTCAGGAGAAACCTCCAACTTCTGTAAAAAATGAATAATACCTGAATACCACTCACATGAAGACAAATTCTCGGCCACCTGATGGCTTACATGTTGTTATTCCACTGCTACCCTTGTCTGCAAACTTGCTAAACTTTCCCCAATGAAATTTATGTCCAAAAGATCACAGTTCTCTTCTGTCAAAAGCTTGGCAAGGCCTTGGCCTTTTACCAGCTTAGTGGGCTTCACTTCTATGTCAAACTCAATCAGCTTTGCGATCCATTCATCTCTCTTTCCATCAATATCAGGTTGAGTCAAGACATCCTTCACAGAGGCTGAAGGAATATAGGCTACAACCTATGCATGGAGGATATAAATTCTGAAAGCTTTTAATGACTTAATGAGAGCATAAGCTTGTTTTTATATAGGATCATGCCTTAGTTCAACATCTCTGAGTGCTTTGCTGAAAAAGGCCACTGGATGATCAAGAATTTCATCATCTTTTTGTAACAAGACTGCTGCCACCGTGTCATAGGAAGCAAAAGAGAAAATATAGAAGTTCTTGGTGTAATCCAGACTGATTAGAGTGGGGGATTCCATGATAGTCTATTTGATATCCTGAAATGAACTTCTTGCATTGTCTATCCATTTTATCTCGGATCCCTTTTTTAGCATAGAGGTTATGTGTTTCACTAACTCAACAAAATTATGAATAAATCTTCTGACAAAATTTATCTTACCGAGTAGAGATTGGATATCCTTCTTTGACCTTGGTATGGACAACCTCTAAATTGCTTCCACCCGAGCTGGATCAATTTTCACATTTTCCACATGAGAGTACTCTCTCCATCAGTCTGCTGATAAGTAGGCTTTGTGAGCTGCAAAGGAGCTGGTTGAGAATTATCTATTTTCATAATGCATGATCCAAAGTCTGTGTCTAAAGCATAAATGGGATGGTTTACATAATTTTTCCCATCACTAATGATGTATGCAAGCTTATTTTCTCTGTAAAGTCTCTTTAGCTCTCCTCCAAACACTGGGACTATGGAATACGAAAGATCCATCTGCAAGGTACCCCCTAGCCTTTTTCTCCATGAACGCGACAAGAGGAGGTCGAACTTTGGGTGGGATATCAACCACTACAACATCCATTAGCATGTTTCTCATTGGCAGCTGGGCAAGGTTTATGACAAGGTATTTTATGAGGCCGAGGCATCTGACTTTCCTAGAGTCAAAAGAGAAGAGATCATGGTAAGGTTTTGTGATGTCAAGCCCAAGTTCATCCATCACTGCTTTAGGCATAAGATTGTGTGACGCTCCCGAGTCAAGCAAGCAGTTGTGAAGGATCTTGTCATGGATATTTAGGGATATGTAGAAGGGTGGACAAGAGTCATCTAGGTCTTCTACCATAGGTCCTATAGTCATTGTGGGCTTGTCATCTTGAAGGTTTACGTAATCAACAACTAGAGGAGTCTTTGGTTGAAGGGACTTCAGGATAGAAGACTTGAAGATGTCATTCTTCATAAGTTAAATCAATGGCATAGGTATTTTCACCTTCTGAATTTCTGATTTGAAATTAAATGAGTATGATATTATATTGGATGGTTTCACCTCGTTAGGAGGAGCTCTAAGGGAGACTTGTTCTTTGACTTGGGGCTACAATTGCTTCTGCTGCCGTTTTGTAGGAGTGGAGGTCTGCTTTGCAGGAGCAGTAGGCTACTTGGCAGCAACATCTTTCTTTTTTTTGGGAGCAACAAGCAATGGATTTGCAACGGTAGTCTTAGATCTTAAATTGTAACTTGGCTGATCATCTGTCTGATAAAAATATTCTTCAATGCTTGCCTCATGAATCTGCTCATCCATCTAGGTCTCCTCATAATCTGTTTGTGTCAAGAAGGAGGAATCATTTTCATCCCCAAAGAAATTGATGTCGTCTTCTTCTTCAACTTCGTCATGAGATAGCTCCTGTTCTTCTTCTAACATTGCATTTTGGAAGGGGGCCCTGATCCTTTGGTCCTCAACTGCATTCTTGTCTCTCTAAAGGATCTGGACCTGCTGGTTTTTCCTTCTGTAAGGGAATGCATTGGGATTCCTGGGAGCATAAGCATTAGGATCTTTACTTCTTGCTGGCTGCTGACTCTGAATTTTCAATTTTGACATTTCCGAGGTCAAGATGTCCAACATCTTGGCCATCTTTTCCATTTTGGTATTTGAAGAAGAAGGAGGATCAACATATGACTTCTTTCTCTCAAATTTTCCTTTAAGTTTCTGAGATGCCATAATGTTAGATTCAACCTCAAGAGAAACATCTTTCATTGAAGCGAGTGTGGCTAACCTTCTTTCTCTAAGGATTAATAAAAATTATGGATCAAAGGCAGAAGAGTAAGCTATCTTTGCTGATGCATCAGTTGGCTTGATCTCTGCAGGAATCTTGCCAAACATCTTATTGAATCTTTTGGTGAAGTCTGAGACAGACTCCCCATTTTCTCTTCTTAGATTTATGAATTCAGAAATATAATACAAGAGATCTCTTATTTCTCCCCAATGTTTCAAAAACACCTCATCTAACTGCTCAATGCCTGCCACTGAATTTGCTGGCAGTTCCTTGAACCACTTCCTGGCTTGTCCATCCAAGCTTTGCACAAAAATTCTAGTCCAAACATTTTCCTCTAAAATGTTAATGTTCTCAGCATAAGCATAGAAAGCTTCTATATGTTCTTCAACAGTCTAATCCCTAGATCCAGTAAAATTCGACATATATTTCTGATAATCTCCTGTCAGCATGGTTGATAAGGGATTGGGCAACACAAGAGGGGCATACCTATTGGCCAAGATTTGTTCCATTTTTGTCAAAGGGGCAGCCATGGAAATCTTGGGGGTTGATTCAGAGGAAGAAGTTTATGTAGATGATGGTTGAGATGGGATAGGTGGGACTATGGACAAGGTGGTCTTACTTCACTGAGGAATGAAGGAGAAGCACTGGTAGGATGACTACCCTGGAATGTGTTTCCTGAATAAGGTGGAAAGTAAGAAGCTCTGTAAAACTGACCGAGCAGTAAGGCCAAGTTTTCTTCACCCTTAGAGGAAATATCTTGTAAAATATCTTCAAGAACAAGCAGACTGGTATGAGTATGGAAAAAACTCTCTACAGGCTTAGTTGTTGAAGAATTCAAAGAAGAGGAAGAGTCCTCTTCTTGGAGAGATTCTTCAACTTCTTCTCTTAAGTTGGATATAGTAACATGCTCAGAAATAGAATCTATAACATCAGAGGAAATTGAAGGCTCATCACCCTTCAAGCTTTCTGACACAATCTCAATTTTCCGAGAACTAGAAGTTTCAATAGAAGGGGATTCAACAAGAGGTTCTCTAGATAGAAAAGAAGAAGTGTTTCTTGAAATACCTGGTTTAGATGCTCTTGCAGATCTGGAAGTTTGTCTTTGCAATGATTTTCCACTTCTGATGATCTTCTCAGGATCTGGAACTGGTGCTGCCAGTGGTCTTTCTTGGTTTTCCCTGGTATGAGACCTTTTTGGAGCCACTTCGTTCCAATGGAGTCGCCATATATATGGTTACAACCAAAATGGTGTCCAAACTTTGTCTATCATCAAAGTTGGATCTTTTTGTCTCCCAAGGAAGCTGAGCTTCAGTCTCCTCTCCCCGACAATGACGCCAATTTGTTATCACTCCAGGAAACTCTCCTAGGTTGTATCTCAGAGATGCTTGGTAACTTAACCTTTTTGTAATTATTTTCTCAATAATGGGTGTGGTTTGGATCAAGATGAATATCTAAATCACTGGATTGTATCTTCAAGACAGTCTAGTTATATTCATGCAGTACAAGGCCTTTAAGAGCTATTATCAGATAGGTTTGTAGATCAAATGGGTAAGAAACCAATCAATTAACCGGAACATACATAAACAATATATATGATGGGTCAACAAACTAACAAAGGATGCTTATGATTCTTGTTTAATAATCAAAGGTAAGATGACAGTTACCATAGGACCATTAAACATATACAAAGAAATGATTTCAACTCATAGGCATAGAAAATGAATGAAAAGAGAATCTGACAATAACAATGAAAGAAGCTTGCAAGCTTAATATATTAAAGAAAGTGTCTTTATCATAGTAACAATGGATTATAGAACTCAAAATTGAACCCCTTGTTCATCAAATGTTTTGGTATTTATAGCCCTTTACAAACAGTTTCAAGATCCTAGATTACTGGATCGAATTTTGCCAAAAACAGAAAATCAATAACTGGCCCAAGAAAGTAGGTAGAGATCCTATAAACTAGGTCAATTCAAATTCTCAAATGATCTTTATGTTCTTTAGATTCTTTGGCAAGTGTAGTGAGCCTTCCGAGCTGCTGGATCTCATGTGATATGGGAGGAGTCGAACATGACACCTGTTGACAGTCAAACAACCTTATATCCTTGAAAATAGCTAACCATTTTTTATCTTTCTGTCTTGTAGAGCACCTCCAAAACAAAAACAAACTCTTGATAAGGATGTCATTAATTATCTTCCATTTATTGGAACCATTTCTGAGGCTTTTGGACAAGGAAAACTTGGACCTGTGTAAAAACATTAACTTTCTGCCTTATCAGTGCTTTCGGTAGCTAGAGTAGATAGAATTCGGGCCAATTAGCTACTGAAATCTCTTCTTTCAATGGCTAATGAACAATCGATATGTTCGCCTAAGCCACCGAAACCTGAGATTATCAAAATTTCAAAAATACCCTTGTCTTAGCTCAAAAACGCCTTAGGACAGATTTTTTAGGCTTCTGCATCTTGCTCAAAGATTGTAGGGTTACTGGCTACCTCTAGTTCATTGCACTGAACTGCCACCTTTGCTAGGGTCTCAAGAGAAGCATGTTTCTGAGCCTGGTGTTTTGAATACATAGCTTGTTTCCTCAAAGCCCTGACCTTTTTCTTCAAGCCTTGAGCTACTCTCCATAAGATGTTGTAGTTTTTTACAATCTTGTCCTTCTTTTTCTTCTCCTTTATGCTTTCATGGGGTAATCTTGCAAGGATGAGTTTCTTTCTGCAAAGTTCTTTGACAAGGTTTCATACCTGGTTTTTATTACCCTTTCTAGCACTTCTTGCTCGACTAACTTCTTCTTAAGCTTCTTGATTTCCTTTGATTTACTCTACTTCATTCGTTTTGTAGATGAGGCATCTGCAATTTGTGGTTCTTGTTCTTCTTGAGGTGTAGGTGATGGAAGGTCCTCATAACTTGCTGTGTATATATACACAAAAATAAAATTTTCATGCCTTGTGGTAACTAAATCCCCGTGCCCTGTTTCAATCTGGTGCTTTTCATCCTCTGAGTCTGTGTAAGGAAGATTAAGAATGTTTTTGTTCACTGGGGATTCTTTGGCCTTTTCTTATTCACTGTTGAAATTTAATTTCTTCTTAGTTTTGTCAAGCTTAGAGGAAGGAGAGGGTTGATTAACTGGAGCTGGAGAGATAGCTCTCCTCCTCCTCTTTCCACTTCTGGGAGTGGAAGACTTCTTGGAATGAGGACTCTTTTTACCCTCTGGCTGAACCTCAGTCTGGAAATTATTCCAGAACAAGAAGTAATTCCACTCTTTGCCTTTTCTTTGCAAAAACTCACAAACCAAAAGTTTGATTAGACTATGGTGGGATAATCTACCTGCAACTTGATTAGGCTTGGCCTTGACTTGATGAGCCATTTTGGATAAACTTCTGTGGAGAAAATAGGGCAGATTGAGTGGGTTCTACCAGTCAAATGATTTATAAGTTTAAAATGGTAAATCATCACTCTGTTGTATCGCCCTTCACAAGTTACATAAACCATTATGGCTTTTAATAACTGCTGCCATTTCTCTTCAAGGAAAGACACAAGAATGCCTTTCTTCCATATCAAACCCCTGTGTTCTGGTTTCAAATAAGACCTGAATTCAACATTCTTTGTGACATTAGTTTGAAACCATTTTTCTCCAATCATGGGAAGCTATGTCACTTCAACTATGAGGGCTTCATCTATCTCAAATTCATCTTGGCCTATGATTTCTTTCTTTCCATCAAAATTGAGGGCAAAGGCCTCTGCCACCTGCTGATGAGAACTTTGTAATTTTTTGCAAAAATTACAACACCCTGTATCCTTGAACATTTGACATACCTCTGGGTGTGATTCCAGGTAACTGATGTCATCGAGCTCTTTCCTCAGGGTTGACGCTCCTTTCTTCATTTGCCACAATGTTTCCGCACACCTATGATCGAAGGAGTAGATTTTAGGGGAGAGTTACACATCATAGAGTTAGCGAGAGTCGGCTCGACTGTGATAGAAATGAGAAAACTAGGGCGAGCTTTAGAACGTGGCACTGATTACAAGGGATGCGGCAGAATGGTTGGTGATTTGCAGCATTCATGGTCGATAACTGTAATGATGGAGGGTACGTAAGCATATGGATTAATGATATAATGATCTGAAAAGATTCTCTTATATCATACATAGATCAACTTCTGGTCGTGAACAGTTCGTTCTCCTGTCTTTTCGGCAGCTTATTGCAATTATAAAACATCGAACCCGATGGTTGAAACATGTGAAAGGACATGCTGACTCTTTCCCCGCTTCTGCGATTTCGGTGGCTAAAATAGCCCTGGATTCCTTTGTTTAAGCTACTGAAAGCTAAGGATTTCGATGGCTAATGAACAATCGAAATGTTCACCTAAACCATCGAAACCTGAAATTTGAATTAGATCAAATAAAAACTAAACAAACATTTATTTAAACTTTATTACATGCGTAAAGCTTTGAGAAATGAGATTTAAAAAATTTAAAAAGTACCTTTTTTAAAAGACATCCTATCACCTAAAATGAAAAATCTCAATTGATTTATTTGAGGAGATAACACAATGGAACCTAAATTTTATTAATGAATGAAAAATAGGAAAAGGCTATAAAATGAAAA
Organism: Picea engelmannii; assembly: GCA_009831015.1. Lineage (NCBI taxonomy): Eukaryota > Viridiplantae > Streptophyta > Pinopsida > Pinales > Pinaceae > Picea > Picea engelmannii. Next base: position 199,275 of record ML784553.1, on the reverse strand, counting down.
GCAATATAGACTAGCTAAAATGGTGGTAGCTTATCTATGAAGATAGATGTATCAACTACACTTACTCACAAGAAGACATTGCAAGAGGACAAAATTGCCTATTAGTGTAAAATATGATGTCTTGAGATGAAAAATCCCTAAAGATCCAAAATCCTAACCCTAGGAAATGATGTGGAAAAAATAATGTGGGCCCTAAGGAGACTAGTTGATACATCAACTTCCTAGGGGCACAAATTTTGCATACAAACTCCATTTAGGTAATTTATTAGACCATTACAAAGATTAGTCTGTGCTCTATGCCCAAAAAACACGTTGGAAGTTTAGGCCCTAAAAAACTATAGTAAAACTACCAAGATGTGGAACCATTATGAGTTAGTGGAATAGGTGAATGGCCACTAGTATCCACCTAGATAAACTATGTTTTAGAAGAACCTTATATACATAGGGGTAGCTACACATGTTAGAGCTGTTAGAATCTTTGGTTATGAGAGAATTTTATTCTCTTTCTTCTATGAGTGGGTACCATCACTTTGTCCTTATACTACAACACATGATCCACATCCTAGAGAGTCATGGATGATATGGAAAGTAGAATTGGTATAACACATGGGTGGTGGTGACATTGGTAGGGTCTTTGATGAGGAATTTTTCCAATGGTGGAATTAGTATATGGTTTATATCTAGGATTACACATATTCTAGTCTTGACTTCCAAGGAGACACAAAGCTATTGTTGCCACCAATTTTGTTGATGGGGCCTGTGTGACCTTGATCAACAACACGGGTTACCCCTAACAAGAAATCCCAATTATACCTCACACATTTAGAATAGGGAACCCATCCATATTCTGTCCCATAGCCATTTCTGGTTTTAGGTTTACCGGTTGCGTCTCAGTCCACTGGTCATGGTTTCTAAGCTAAATAATGAAATGAAACTAATCTAAGATGCATGCGTCCAAACAAAACTAAAGGTAGCTAGGAAGTAAACACAAAACCAAACATATCCCTATAAATGGCCCGAGAAATAGTTCACATAGAGAAGAGACAAGAATAAGAGTAAATAACTGCAAACCTAGAATAATCTAACATTTAAACAATCTTTTTCTGTCGTATGTCCACATATTGAGACAAATATTCTTTGAAGAACATAAATAAGAATACAACCAACATACATAAGAATAGTCTATAATGTGAAGTGCATTCTTACACAACCCAGTGCTGAGAAAAACACAATAGAATAGTCCAAAACACATGCAATACAAGAATCCAAGTTCTCCAAAAAATAGTTTGGCCAAACATGCTTCTCCCCATTAAATTTTTAGCAGTAGTACATGAAAGCTCAAAGAGACAAAATCCCCCTATTTGAGTACAATTCCCATATTTATTGAAATTAACCTTGACTGTTGGCCTTCTGCCTTCCCAACTCTTGACCTTCCATTTGTAAACTTTTGTCCTTAGCATCTATGGAACGATGAAGGAAGAATGACAACATAAGGTTTATAATTTAATATATCATACATGACATGCATTTATATTTCGAATTGGTATTTTAGGGTTGGTGGGCCATCATGGGTTTTGGACCTAACTCACCTCATACAATGTGATGAACAATATGGACGTTGGGGTCTCTCTTACCTCTATGCTTTGGCTTGATTACCATGAGGACGTTGGGGTCTCTCTGGCCTCTATGATTTGGCTTGACTACCATGAGGATTGTACTTTGTCTTCTGCCTTTTGAGCTTGATTCTCTTTTGTTGTTCATTTGCTGTTAATGCAAAAGAGGGAGAAAGCTTTATGGGTTAGGACCCCCCATCCATCTCACATAAACTATATCACCATATCTTGAAAACCATGAAGCTTTGATTTATTACCTTTATCCTTTTCCTCCCCATCCAGGTATATATCATTAAAACCATATTTTAATCCACCTTATTATACCTACCGATAGGCATGGTATATAGTGTTGAGTTAGGTTTGACTTTCTATTAGTTCATGGTTGACCATAAAATATACACCCCTTTATATAAAGTTTAAAAAAATAATGATTAATTTTAAATTTTAAATCTCATTTATCTGATATCTTATTGGCCAAAAACTTTGAAGTCTTATTGTTGCCTTCACTTCCCCCAATGTAAATGTAATAAATATTTTTGCCATCTAGTCATTTCATGCCTCCTTCTCTCCCTATATCCTTAAAAAATACTTTCATTATTATATTTGGCAAGTATATGATACCTAGTAGCCTTGTTTTAAAACCATATGCTATTTCATGTTGGAATGAGACACGGTGGTCGGGACACTAGAGTTAAAAATTTATCCCATGATTAGCATGGCAAATATAAAACACCATTTCATTGTCAATATGGCGGAGTTCAAACACTATAAGGCGGCCGATTCAATGGAGCTTAAATACTATTTGATGGTTGGTGCATTGCTGAGGTGGAATGTTGTGTGATGACCAATGTGTGGCGAATGTGAAATGCCATTTAATGGTCGATGCGTGTTAAGTGGTGATGGGTTATATAATATGGTTAGGACATGATTTAATATGTGTTATATTATAGAAAGGGGGTCAAATGAACCATGGGTTGTCCCCCCATATCCACCTCAACCTCCACATGACTTAATGCCTCATGATTTAATACCTTGATTCAAAAACCTTAAAAAAAAAACCCTTATATTATTATATATACTTTTAAATTAAATTTTAAATGAATTTTGTTATTTATTTATTTTACTTATTTGAATTATGTTTTATACAATTTTTTTTAAATCGTTTTTTTTTTTTTTGTTTAAAACATTTTTTAAATATAATATTGCGGATGGATGTTTGGGTTTAAAAAATTGACTCACGTTTAATGATGTTATATGGAATGGGGGTTAGGTGCAACCTATCCTGACTTCGAAGGGCCATATCTTGCTCATATGGTGTTCGATTGAGGTGTCATTCTTTGCAATGTGGAGAGAATAGGGAGAGGTTTCTAGTGACAAAACTTACCACTTCATCCAAGTATTTCAACAGTTTGACGATTAACGAGGCTTACTTGGTAGGAAATCCTTGGTGGTTGTTTTAGAACTTCTAGACCTCAGATTTCAATTATGTCAATGATGTTGGATTTGTAATCCCACAAAACATAGAATGGGCATGTTTCAGAGGTGAAAAATCTACTTTGACCAATACCCAAAATTATGAGCAGAGACACTTTTGAATGAAAGTTCGGGCCTTGTTCTTGCTAATGCTTCCCCTGAATTCAATTTTGTCAATTCCTACAACATCAATTTTATATAGGCTCTTAATCCATCCATTGGAACTGAGGTCATCTATCAGTGGCTAATAAATATTATCCCATGAAAACAACCAACTGATGCTTGGAACACTTCACACTGAGTACGCGACATGAGTACCAATTCTTCTCTGAGATGCAATTCAAAGCCAGCCTATGTCTTGTAGACTTTGTAATCAATCCTCATAACAATAAATGACACTTTCATGATCAGGGTTAGTCATAGAATCAAGAGGTGCACAACACATGCAGATGTCAAAGGCATAACAAAAGCTTCTAGTGACACAAACAAACTTGCCAAGATTATTATCATACTTAATCAAGACTATGAAACGACATAGGTCAAAACCAACAAGGAATCAAACATCAGTCATCCAGTGAGACATGAAATTCTTAATCGTCAAAAATCAAAAGAACCTGACTAATGGGTGCGATGAAAAGGATCTGATTTGGAAGAATCTAGGAGAGGCCTCAAGATGCGGGTGTCTTGTTGGTATGATCTATGTCGACGATAAAAAGGAGTTCCCTATCGATATGCCTTGTGTTGGTGAGGGATGGAAATATTCCGTCAATGTATTGACGAAAGAAGAATATTCTACACCAATGAGCACTATATCAATGATAAATAGGGATTCACTATTGACGTGTCGACGATCGAAATTTGTTTCATCACTGGTGTGTTGGAGGTCAGAAGATGTTTCACCACTAGTGTGTCAACGATGCGAAAGAGTTTGTGCCACCAATAGGGAGATATTCAAAGAGATGAAAGAAAAAACTGTGTTGAAAAAGAATTAAATTGTGCCAGCCAAGGATACGACAATGTCTCCGACATCGACTGTATCAAGGAAAGATAGAGGATGCTCATCGATACACTCTGTATCATGTGATGTCCTGTTCCCAAGAGTAGGCCAAGCGGGGAGTGACTTAGTAGTCTATGTGTTCCTGTAGACTATAGTCAGGCACAAATAGGGAACAAGATGGAGAAATAAGGAGGAATTGATGGCTAAACGACGAATTAAGCCAAATTACTTATGAAAAGTCACTTATGCCTAAGTCAACAAAGAATTAGAATGAAAAGGTGCTAAAGGGGGACTTAATTAATTAATTATTCACCTTAGGAGGAAAAGCACCTAACTTAAGTGAGCTCAATGGAAAATTGGATTGGGAAAGGTATAAAGGGAGGAATTTTCCTAATACCTCATTATGCATTGTTATGATTTGATGTTGGGAGTCCCCAGGGGAGGAAGAGAGTCGACCTTGCTGTTTTGTGGATTTTTGGAGGAAACCACCACCATTGATCAGTTTTAGTGTTGAGAGACATACCCTAGCCCATTGGAGATACCATCCAGGTATTTCACCAATATATTCAGGAGTTTCCATTACAATGTGCATAGCTCAGCCAATGAGGGCGCAAGTCAGATTGAGGGTTTGTGGAGCTGCACAGGGTCTGAGATCAGATTGCAGTTTCCTTCTGACCCAATGGGGATCCATCCAGGGCACTTCTTTTGAGCCATTTATCATCATATTCTGATGGTGGAATCTTGCATAGCGCATTATCCAGCCATTTAGGGTGCAACTCTTCCGACAGTACATTTGGGGTTGCAGATAGAGCATCAGAACAAATCCGGGGAAACCCTTCCGACCTAGTTCTGCAATTTTTGAGACGATCGTTTTGAGCCCTATAACAGTTGATTCCATTGGTGGAATCATTTGGGGTGCATCCAGTGTCCCAGGAGGTGCGCAAACCCCCTAGGGGTCCAGATCCAGTACCTCATAGGCTAGATATGGTATCCGACACTCATCCATTCCAGTCTAGAGGCTAGGGCACTTCTATTGGAGCAGTTTCTGGTGCATTCCGACGGTCTATCCTTCCGAACGAGGTTTCCAGCTGGTAGCGATTACCGTATTTCTCCGGAGTCGCATATTTCTGTCGATCTATCCGTGCATGCATCAGATCTGCATTCATCTTCTAATCACGGGTATTTTTATGTTATTTGATTGTATTCCAGTGACGATCCATGAGATCTAGCTGACAATTATACTCTATATTTTCAGTGTGTTATTGTATTTCCATGCTTGAGTCGCATAATATATGTTATTGGAAAGTTGATGTTTTTTACTTCCACATGCATCCTTTATATATTGTTTAAACCATAAATACACAACATGCACATGAAATAACCAACATTCACCCAAAATAACCAACATGCACATGCAATAACCATAAAGATCTCAAACACACAAATGAAACGCATCCAAAAATCCCCAGTGTATCAGATCTGCAAGACAAAACATTGGATCAGTAGCAAATATCTTGATCAACGGGATCAGGGATATTTTAGTGGTATCAGAGCTTTAGTCCTGCCAGCCTATGAGTAAAGACAATGAATACAACAAAAGAACCAGATGGCTGTGAACACGTAGGTGACAAATATGTCACTTACAACTGGCGCAAGGAAAGAAGGGATAGGCCTAACTTTCCTCCCTTCCCTCCTAGTTCAGAGGAAGAGGAAGAGGCACACAGAGAAGCAGAGAGAAGAGCAGAGCGCGAGTCCAAGAGAGAAGCAGAGAGGAGGTTAGGTGACAGATATGAGCGACTAGAGAGCAGTGGTAAGGTCCCCGCAGATCCAGATGCATCCTTCATGCAGGTTATTAGTGATATGCTAGCTAGTCAGCGGACCATGTCTCAGTCTTTGGCTCAGGTAGCAAATAAACTGGCTATGGTAGACACCCCAGACACACAAGCCCCGCACGCAACACAGGGGAACTCAGGGGTAGGCAATAGACCCCAGTCACCCACTCGCACATACACCTCTGCGAGTAGGATTCCACGTCCATTGTTTCCAAGTTTCCAGAGGGCACCCCCGGTAGCAACACAAATACCGATAGCACAGAGACCGCCCACTCATGCATAGGACATTGCAGAGTATCAGAGAGAGTATGAAACATTGGGCCATGAATTCCATCAGGATATGAACTTAGTCGAGTATTGTGGACTCAGACTCAGGAACCACCCCAGAGAGCCATAGAGGGAAGGACCACAACAACAACAACAACAGGGGCATAACATTGATTTCATCCAAAAAGTTGGTAAACTTACCATACCTTCTTTTGACGGATCGTCCAAATGCACCGCCAAAGATTGGGTACAGAAACTAGACACCTACTACAAGATCAACCAGATGACCGAGTTAAAGGCCATCAGTTTCGCCACCTTTACACTTGGAGGGTGAGACAAATGATTGGTGGTATCACAGATTGGTGACATTGGGTCACATTCGCATCACCTCCTACAAAGAGTTGACAGAGATACTCGTGGATAGATTTGACAGGAGGGATCTAGAGATCCATTTCAGAGATCTATCCTAGTTGAGACAAATTGGCACAAAATAGGCATTCATATTAGAGTTTTAGAGGGTAGCAGTGGCAGTGACAGACATATCCGAGCCCCGATTGGTCATGCTATTCACAGAAGGGCTCATAGAACACTTGAGAGGATGGGTGAAGGCCTACCGGCCTCATACCTTGCAATATGCCATCCGACACACTAGAGATTTGGAGAATTCAATGCCAAAAACTAAACCCTTCACCAAACCCTTTGTACCACAGAGAGAAAAGGATTAGAAGAATCCTCAAACAGAATGGAAGGGAAAGCCCAAGTTGGATGATGATACGCGACGAGAGTTGATGAGGAAGAAACTTTGCTTCTCCTGCAGAGACCCTTGGGTCCCATGGCATAGATGCATGGGAAAGGGACATATCCACTACATCAAAGTGGAATCAGGTAGTGAGGAGGAGGATGAGGATATTGAGGCACAAACATATAGTGATTTAGAGACTGAGACCACTCATGAGCCAGAGAAACAGCTGAAGAAACCTCAGATACCAGCAAGGGCACAACCCAAGGAGGAGGCAAAACCTCATAGAGAGGTGAAAGGGGGAACCATAGCCACCCTTTCAGGAGTACCCAGGTACAACACTCTGAGGCTCAAGGGTGTATAGGGGAAACACATGACAACTTTAGTTGATGGTGGGGCCACCCACAACTTTATAGATGCATCCTTAGTAGCTAGGAGGGGGTTACGCATAAAGGAGTTTGAGGGATTCCATGTGGAAGTGGCTGATGTATACACAATGACATGTTTGGACATGATCCCCGACCTAAAGGTCAAACTAGGCAACTACACCTTGACAGACACCTTCTATGTAGTTGACCTATCAGATACTGATGCTGTGTTAGGGGTACAATTTGTTATATTCATTGGGAGAGATTGGGTTCAACTATCAGACGTTGACCATGAGCTTCAGAGATGCTAGTGGATCACGAGTTGTGCTGAGGGGCATGTCTACAAGAGCACCCCGAGCAGTATCGACAAAGAGGATGGAGAAAATATTTTGTCACAGAGATGTGGCTTACACAACAGAGTGTTTGATCACCACGCGGAAGGATTCCGAGGGTAGGGAGAATTACAACCCACATATCAGAGAGCTTTTGGGTCAGTATGAGTCAATATTTGGGTCGATACCACCAAGGAGACTGCCCGATAGGGGTTTTTAGCACACGATTAAGTTAGAGGTAGGGGATACACCGGTGATTACAACACCCTGTAGGCACCTCAAGAAATTCAAGGACGAGATTGAGAAAACAATCAAATAATTGCTTGCTATGGGGCACATCAGGCCCAACATGAGTCCTTTTACATCTTTAGTGATCCTGGTACTGAAGAAGGATGGTACGTTACAGATGTGCATCGATTACAGAGCTCTCGACAAGAAAACGATCAAGAATCGTTACCCCATTCCACACATAGATGAGCTGATGGATGAGTTACAAAGCTCGGGATCATACTCTTTTGGCTTATGTTGTCTAGTTGTTAATATTAAGGTGAATGATATTGAAGCAATAAATCTTCCAATTAAATATTTTCAAAGGATTACGCACATGGTTCTCTCATGGAGATGAATGCAAACCAAATTTAATCCAACCTTCAAGTTAAACAACAAAGTGGAAGGAATTAATAAGAAAAAGAAGAGAAATCTTATGTAAAATAAATTACGACGAAATTGATCCATCCTGAATCACAACATAAACTAATAAGATCTGGTGGATTTTATCCAATGAACCAAAATAAGCCAAAATCTATGCTACACGAATAGAAAAGGAAGTAAAAAAAAAAAAAAAAAA
>ML784553.1:173862-190775 GCA_009831015.1 Picea engelmannii | reverse complement strand
CCAAACCTTCAATCACATTTTGGTCAAAAGGAATAACATAAATTGGAGTAGTAAGAGATAAAAAATAAGAAGAATTGAATCAAATACACCTCTATATAACATGTGAAAGTTGGCGGTGTTATTATACATGGAAAACATAGACACGTAATATCCCTCCAACCAAGATTCAATTCCATCATAAAATTTACAATGACCACTGCAAAATTGTTGGAAGGAATTAAAAAATGAGGGGCATACTTGATGCGAGACATGTATGAAATTTGCATGTAATTTACCTTGTGGAAGAGTCTTAATATTGATGGTAGCATTTATTCCAGAGGTCAAAGCAAGATAATGAGAACTTGACATAAACATTGGTTGAGACCAAAGTTCCTCATTATCTAGGTCATTCTTCCTGGGCCCACACTTTACATAACCCACTTGCTGAGAGGAATAATTGTATCTGCTATTTTGACGAAAAAATTGAGCAAAGAATGATCCAAGCTCTCTCCTATAAAATCATTAAAAATATTTAGGGAGTGTTGAAGTATTGAAATAGAATCCAAGGATGAGTGATGCCCCTGTACCTGAATATTAAATTGTGATTCTGGAGCAAATTTAGGGACAATGCTTTTTGGATCAGCTCGACGTTTCTTGCATCTTGCAGGGTGATGGAATGTATACTTGATTTTATTTCCCCATAGGGGTATGGAAATTATTTGTGCTCTTCTTTCTTTGTCTCTTCAATCATTAACATCTGTGCATTGAGATAAAAAATTACATATTATATAAGATCAATGAATGATATATTGATGCCCACACTCATTTCCGAAATAGAAAAATAATCATCGAAAACAAGGTTACCATGATCATATTATGTTTCATTATGTTCTAGAAATTCAAATTGCAGAGGACTTACAAAATTGTGCATCTTGGATGGACTATTATATTGAATGAGTCCTTGATCGATCAAAGCTTGAAAATTTTCTTGTTTTCATTTATCATTCAATGTTTCATCATTGAAAGAAAAAAGTAAAGATTGTACTGCAGGATAAACTAATGAATGCTCATGTAGGTAATCATAATCAAACAAATTTGTATAAAGAGAATAGAGATCTTTAGATTATGAAAATGTCTGTATTTACTTAGTGGGATATTTGTTATAGATTAAATTATACTCATGACTCTCTTGATATTCGGGATAGATAACTAATGTAATTCCTAAAGCAATGTCACTGCTTTATTCCCACTTTGGATCTAAAGGGTTTAATAGTTCTGGTCAAGATTTACTTTTTTTTGTAACATAGTGTTGATTAAAGATCATGTATCCTCCATCCTCCATTGCCAGATCATGATTTTCATTGAAGGATATAATCCCTATGCTAAATTATCATTCCAATCTACAACAGTTTCATGAATTGCTTCTTCATTCAATACAGATTTGAAATCATCTTTTGAAACATTTCCCTTAGATTACTCTTCAGAATCATATTGCATAGGATCATATGCTTGAGGGTAAGATTGAATTGTTTGTATGTTTGAAAATGTTTCTCTGGGATGGGAGGTGATTGGATATTCATTGTCCATATTTGACTCTTGTGAATTAGAGATTTTTTCATTATCGAGATTGTCCCTTCAAGAATAGAGACAAGATATGAAAACCAATCAAGGATTTTTTGGTCAAAGGGTTTGTCACTTTCAGGAAATATAAAATAAATTTGCATAACTCTTTGAAATAAATCATCCACAAGTTTTGTTGTGACACACACAACATCCCACTAAAGCTCTTGAGTTTTAATGGGTACCCATACTACCAAAATTTTGCAAGGTACTAATATTTTTACCCTATGATTATTTACTTATGAGGTTGATGTTTGTATGCAGTCAACAAAATTTTTTTGATGAAAAGTTTACAAATACTACTCAAATCCATCACAACAAATCTTTTTCGCATGTCTCCAACATCCCAAAAGCCTGTTTAGAATTGAAACCATCTACAATGACTTAGCCCCAAATCCTTATTCATATGATTCTCAATTAGATATGATTGACACTTAACTTCTGACTCTCCACTATTTTGTAAATCTAAAAGTTCCAATGATGACACCTTAACAACATAATCATCAATGAATTATTATAGAGGCATGTATGTGGTAAGCTATCCGTTTATCTTGACGATGATATCTATGAAGATGCCGATGACACAACTATCAAAAGGGGATTAGTCCTTAATATGACATGAGAGAAATATGGGAACCAACTTTCCCTAGCACCTTAATGCATTATAAGACGACATCGATAAAATAACACATGTCTATGTGGTAGTATCATACTATCCCTTCTCCCTTAAAGAAACCCATCGTCGTCTAAGAATATCATAAAGAAGTTTCATACCCTTTACACTAAATCACCAACAATGATATAATTCAAGGTAGATCGCCACCGATGATATCCATCGAGGTAGGCCATTGGCGATCTGTTCTTATCACGACCCAATGACCTAGATCGACAAATCGCTAAACGACAACACGATGACCTGTTAAAGGTTAATCCTTCATAAATTAAACATTCATGAAAAATAATTCTATGAAGATAAAAGGGAAAGATATACCATCGATTGCATAAATGATCATAATCTAAATATTTAAAAAATTCATCGCTTCCCTTGTCACATTGGTGCACCTTTCGAGAAAAAATATTAATGAAGAGCACATCTTCCTTGACAGATCTACTCATAATATCTACTTGCTAAGTGAATGATTTTCCAATCGCTGACTACGAAGAGATCATAGATCTCTTCTCATGATCTATCCTTTCCAGATAACGATCCCAATGGAAAAAATTTCCCTCCTTAATCTGTCGCTTCCACTACATGCTAACGGTAATAAACAATGGATCACCTCTGTGAAATTTAATGCATAATTGTATGCCACTGACCAAGTCATAGTTGTAATGCAACCGATATTAATTACACAGGGCTTGGGGGAAATTGACAATATAATAACCCTCTTAATGCGTAATCAATATAACTCTCACTGCCAAACTACTAGGAACAAAACATCGTTGATGTATAGAAGCATGTAAATTTTTTATTGTGAGTTGTTCTTCTCAGACTAACAAGTATGTATAAATAAATATTGAAATTACTCGTATCCACAACAAATCCAAAGGTGAAGTAAATTTATTTTGAATACTAATTCATGCAAGTTGCAAAATGTCTAAGATGTAGACTAGAAGGGAAAGTTACCTGTGTAGTTGCTGGTCCTACATTTGTTCCAGGAACAAATTATTTCAACATTACAAACACAAACAACCATGAAGGGAGGAGCATTATGAAAAATAGCACAATATATACGACATGTTCCAAAAGGAAAGGTATCCGTCTGATAATGAGGATATTGACAAATACATGATTATGAAGCAAAGCGATATACAAACCGTGGCAACCCGCCTAGCTCTTTTTTCTTACAATGATGCTGCAAGATGGTGTTTTACTCACATTTAAAAAGAGACAGGAATGATAGTCAATGATTTTGGTGTGCCAATTGCTTCTCTCAAAGAATAATACATAAGGATTCGGTACAAAACCCCAAAACCCACTGTTTCGCTGGGACAAATTTGGAATCGATCACAATGATTTCAAAGCACTAATGGAGAATCGGTTCATAGAGGAAGAATGGTCGGTGAAGAAAGGAGAACGATATATTCCTGCTCACTACCTAAAGGATCCATACAGACTCATGAATGCGATGATATGAAGACTCTATGGTGAAGTAACCAACACCCATTTCGGAATATAATGGTTTTCGATGGCCTATACGCTAGTCAAAACTAGGAAATCATTCAATTGGGCCAACATCCTATCATTCAACATCACAACTCGATTTCAGGAGGCTAAAGGTGTGAAAAATCCCGACTTTATATGACAACTTATCTCATCGATGTAGTTTGTGTAGCATATGTATTTCTTGCTTTTAATTGGGCTTGGAACCCAAGCCAAACCCCAATCCATGAATATTGTTATCAGTTATGGAAGTGAACTTCAAGGATGATTTCTATGATATATGTGATTATCTACTGCCTCCCTTGCACAAATCCATATTTGGGTTTCACCCTCACCGAATATATCATGGATCCTCAAACCTTTACAAGAGGTTAGAGATTGGTACATGACAAAGTACTACACCTATGTAAGGATATATGGAGCTATAGGGCCACCTCGCCTGCTGCCTAAATATGTGCCTGATAATTTTTTGGCCAAGGAAGTAACATATCAAATAGTCGATAAAGGAGTCACCACATACTTGTCAGAGAAGAATAAAAGATATTGGCCAAATTTTCCTATTCACATAGGCCAATACTCTCTGTTGAATAAAATACATGCTGAGAAGGAGGCATAGATTCTAAAAGAAATATTTTTGTGCACTAGAGAGAAGAAAGGACATGATCCCTAGAATGTGGTATATGATCACTTAAAAGCTGTCAAGTTATCCTTGCAAACAACCCATGAGGTTAGGTATGCAGAGGATATCTTCTGTGGTGCCTTGCATTTTGAAGAAGTCTTAAGTAGGCTCCTTAATGACTTAACCAGAGAACAAATTCACAAAGAAGAATATGCGAACATAATTTTGAGGATAGAATAGTTTAAATCACCTTTTTAGAAAGATAAAGATAAACAAAAAACCAAAGAACTAACAAGGAAGCATAAGGATGCAGAATTGGCTAGAAAGGTAGATGAAGTTGAAGAAAGGTACCAACAAAGAAAGAAATCTTAAGATCAGTAACAACATGCTGAAATAAACAAAGGAAAATATCACATTCCAAATAAAAATGGGAAAATACAGGTAACCCAGGATCTGAGGCCGAAACTCAAGCAGATACAAGGTTGAGATGAATAAGAAAACAAATGAGGAACAAGACCTTCTGGATACTCAAAATAAAGAAGAAAAGGAGAAGGCTGTTGAATCCCATGAGGGATAACATGAGAAAATAGACACAATTTTGGTGACCAACCCTGATACCAGTATGGTCACAATCCCACTAGAGGAGTGCACTCCAATGGCAGCTATTCTAGGTAGTCTTTCAATTACATCACCAAGGTTGGGAATTGAATGCGTAGTTGTAGTAGTTGGAGATTACTACTACAGTCATAAGACTAAAGCCATTGAAAAAAGAGATTCCAAGAGAAAAACGAGGAGATGTGAGCCAATAAAAAATAAAAAGGAGTGTTAAATGGAAAGCAGGCCCAGATCCTAAGGAAAATGTTATTCAAGCAACATCGATCCTCAGTGCCTTCATTGGTGCAAATTCCATGTCAGTTTATGAAGTGAATGAAACACTAGATATGTTCAAATCAAGAACAACATAGATGGAAATTGCCATGAATACCATTAGGGATACCTTGTCCAATGAAGGAAAGAAGGAATCTATAGAAGAAGAACGTGTCCACAAAGAAGATATGCAGAGACAACTCCAACTCCAAGAAAAGCAACTGAGTGCAAAGTTTGAGAAAAGGGTCAACCTGAAACAAAGTATGTACCAAGAAGAGATAGAGAAACTCAAAGTCACACATGCTCAAGAAGTAATGAGACTTGAAGGAGAACAACTTGAGATAAGTAAATATAATGAAAGGATCGAAGAGCAAGTTCAAAGATTGCAGCAGGATAAACATCTCCTGGAGAAGACTATAGAAGAAAGAAAGAAGAAAATTGTAGTCCTAGAAATAATTAGAGAATAAGCCATCAGAGCTAATGAAGCGTTAAGAGACATGCAGAATAAATTTTTCCTTTCATTACACAGTATTCAAAAGGATTGGTCCAACCATAGGAAGATAGGTCAACAAATGGGTGTCATGAAAGAGCAGTATCAGAAAATTCAAGATGCATATGACCATATCATCCAATGGAAAGATGTTTGTGATTGTCCTCCCAACACTTTTTCAGTGTATACAACTAAGAAAAATATTAAAGACCAAATGTTACTCAAAATGGGGAAATATATCCTCAATAACATGGAGAATACTCAGAGAAAGGTGGAACAAGCTTGTAGAATATTATGTAGAGCAATAGAGGATCTACTAGAAAAATTCAAGATGGAAAACAAGGTAGACTTGGAAAAAGAAGGATCAACTCACTCAATGATGGAAGATGTTGATACTAGAAGAAATATGAGCATGAAATCTATTGAGGCAAAAAAAGAAATTGACTAGGAAATATTAGAAAGGAGAATAGTGAAACCAAATCAATCGATCCTATTGATTAAGCATTTCATAAAATGAACAGAGGAAGTATTAAAGGAAAAAGTAGTGTCCCCTATTTGCGATAATGAAATTGAGCTGGAGAACATACCGGCAAGCATAATTGAGACTATAATAGAATATTTCAAGTTGTGGAGGGACTTCAAGGAGTAAATGAAAATGCCCAAAGTCATGTGATAATTGTAACCACTGTCTGTATTTTGATTAATTTTGTAGTTTTTGTAAAATCCCTATCAGGAAGGAGAATTGAAATGTTGTAATTGTCCTCTGATAGAGTGACAGTTACTGAATCCGAAAATCTCTCTCTAATGTTTATAAAAGTGATGAATGTAAAAGAGAAGGGACTTTTTCACTTTGTATTGAAGACTGTACTATTATTCCTAATTTAATGAAGAGAAATAGGCATTTCCAAAACTGTGATTGTAGTGAATGTATGCCAAACTTGCGTTTGTCCTAATTTGAGTATCACATGTTCAATGTATGAATTTTGTTTACCATGTTCCTGTATGCTCAGATTGTCACAGTTTCCTCTATTGAATGCAGTGATAATATTGTTGCAGGCAATAACAACTAATTGTTATTGTTTCTTAATAATATTAATGTACCTATATTCCATTTGAATGTATGAACTAATTCTAATTCAAAATGATATTTTACTTAACTGTATTCTATCTTCTTTATTTAGCTCCTCATTAAGATAGGATTAGTTTATCTTAGGATTTGATCTCAGAATAACTGTAAATAATATCTTTTAGTTTAATTTCATATTTTAATTCATCTAAGAACATTCAATTCTCAGATTCATATTTAGAT
This sequence comes from Picea engelmannii, assembly GCA_009831015.1. NCBI lineage: Eukaryota > Viridiplantae > Streptophyta > Pinopsida > Pinales > Pinaceae > Picea > Picea engelmannii. The sequence goes on along the minus strand of ML784553.1, from coordinate 183,727 downwards.
ACTAGATTTATTTGACAACTAGACCAATATTCTTGTCGGATACACCACCCCAAACGAGAGTAATTGTAATTGGAATTTTCCATCGAGCGTTATCCCTTACCTGATTGATCGAGCCTTTTGGACCCGTCAATAGGTTCGTTTTCGAGCCTACAGATTTCTTCAATTTCATTGAAGAGTTCATCATAATCATAATCTACATGAGTAGTGATAAATACTTCCATGAATTGTTTCTATCTATGTATCGATTTCATTTGTAATGTCCTAAGCCTGACTTTAATCCATCCTTCTAATGTGAGGATAAATAAACGACAAATTTCATTATCCTGAACAATTTTAAGATTATGTCGATCGATGTTAAACTGATTAAGGTGCATGAATGTAGAGATATGCCCTTCACCATCAAACCTCAAGTTTGAAAACATATTAATTGTCTTGATTGAGATTCCCCATGAGGGTCTCAAAATAATCAAAGGGTTATCCCATACAGAGATACAAAGAGGATCCATGGGATGATCAATTTTTTTTATTGAAATGAATCCACATGGGCAGGCTTGTCATCCATCCCTCCTTCTAGCGCCGATTCTGTTGATGCGTCCCATGTGACCTTGATCAACAACATGGGTTACCCCGAGTGAGAATCCCAATTAGACCTCACACCATTTGGAATAGGGAACCCATCCAAATTTTGGCTCGATAACCATTTCTAGTTTGGGATTTACTGATTGCGGCCCAATCCACTGGTGATGGTTTCTAAGCTACATAATGAAATGCAACTAATCTAAGATGTTGCATGCATCCAGAAGAAACTAAAGGTAACTAGAAAGTAAACACAAAACCAGACGTATTCCTATCAATGGCTCGAGAAATAGTTCACACGGAGCAGAGACAAGAATACAAGTAAATAACTACAAACCCATAATAGTCTAACATTTAAACCATCATTTACAGTCATATGCCCACGGATTTAGAAAAATATTCCCTAAAGAACAGAAACACGAATGCACAGTGTGTGGCGGAGGTGAAATGCCATTCGATGGCTGATGCATGTTAAGTCGTGATGGATTATATAATATGGTTAGGACATGATTTAAGATGGGTTATATAAGAGAAAGGGGGTTGTGGGCCCCTCTTCTCCACCTCAACCTCCACGTTCCTTAATGCCTCATGATTTCATACGTTAACTCAAAAACCTTTAAAAAAACCCTTTTATGATTATATATTTTCTTAAATTACATTTAAAATGATTTTATTATTTATTTATTTTACTTATTTGAAATATTTTTTAAACTTTTTAAATTATTTTATTTTATTTTTGGTTTTGGGTTTAAAATAGTTTTAAAATATAACATTGGGGATTGGTGTTTGGGTTTAAAGAACTAAGTATCTTTTAATGATGTTAGAAAGGGTTTATTTGAAGGTTTATATATTGCTCATACAATGTTTGATTTAGGTGTCATTTTTTTGCGATGCAGAGTGCACATAGAGGTTTTTAGTGAGAGAACTTACCACTTCATCCAAGTATTTTAGCAGTTTCATGGTTAACAAGGTTTACTTGGCGGGAAATCCTTGGTGGTCGTTTGAGCACTTCTGGACCTCAGATTTCGATTCTGTCAGTGGCGTTGGATTCATAATCACTTTGAACAGTACTCACAATTGCAAGAAAAGACATTTTTTAATGAAAGTTAGGGCCTCATTCTTGCTAATGCTTCACCCGAATTCAGTTCTGTCAATTCCTGCAACATTTTTGTTATATAGGCACTTAATTCATCCATTGGAACTGATGTCATCTAACTGTGGTTGAGAAATATTGTCTCTTGAAAACAACCGACTGACATTTGGAGCACTTGACATTGAGTATGCAACATGAGTATTGATTATTCTCTGAGATGAAATTCAAAGCTAGCCTATGTCTTGCAGACTCTGTAATCAATCCTCATAACAATAAAGGGCACTTTCATGATCAGGGTTAGTCATAAAATCAAGAGGTGCACAACACATGTGGATGTGATAGGTGTAATAAAAGCTGCTAGCAACATAAACAAACTCGCCAAGATTATTATCATACTTAAACAAGGCTATGACATGACATAGCTGAAAACCAACAAGCAATCAGACATCAATCATCTGGTCAAACATGAAATGATTAATCGTCAAAAATCAAAAGAACATTACTAATGGGCACGATGAAAAGGATATGATTTGGAAGAATCTAGGTGAGGCCTCAAGATGCAAGTGTCTCATCAATACAGTCTATGTCGACGAGAAAAATGAGTTCCTTGTTGATATGCACTGTGTCAGCGAGGGATGGAAATATTCTGTTGATGTATCGACAAAATAATAAGTTTCCGCGTCGACGAGAAATAGGGATTCACTACTGGTGTGTCGGCGGTCAGAAGTTGTTTCACCACCACTATTTCAACAATCAGAAGATGTTTTACCACCGGTGTGTTGGCAGTGTGAAAGAGTCAGTGCCCCCGATAGGGATAGCTTTAGAGAGACAGAATAAAAAATTAAGTGTTTAAAAAGACTTAAATCGTGTCGACTGAGGATACGACAATGTCGTTGACATAGACTGTATTGGTGAAAGACAAAGGATGCTCGTCGATACACTGTGTATCAACGGGCTGGAGTGATCTTCAAAATTTCTCAAAATGGTCAACGATGGAGGGTAACCAAGAAATTTGGGCTTTAACATTTGCATGAAAGAGTTTCAAAGGTTTTCTAGTGGTAAGAAACTCTAAAGGGGGGCTCTATTTTTTCATTTCTAATGGATGGATTCAATGTTGAAGTTAAAAAATTAAGGGAGGGTGTTGTTGTTGGCACAACAAACATATAGAGATATTATAGAGAGCATAGGAATACAATGAAACCCAAATTTTATTAATGAATGAAAAATAGGAAAATACAGTAAAATGAAAAGCAATACAGACTAGGTAAAATGGTGGTAGCTTATCTATGAAGAGAGATGTATCAACTACAATTACTCACAAGAAGAGATTGGAAGAGGACAAAAATTCATTTTAACATAAAATATGATGCCTTGAGATGAAAAATCCCTAAAGATCCAAAACCCTAAGCCTAGGAAATGATGTGAAAAAAAAAATGTGGGCCCTAAGGAGACTAGTTGATGCATCAACTTCCTAGGGATACATATTTTGCATACAAAATCTATTTAGGGAATTTATTAGACCATTACAAATATTAGTCCATGCTCTATGCCCAAAAAACACGTTGGAAGTTTGGGACCTGAAAAACTATAGTAAAATTACCAAGATGTGGAACCATTATGCGTTAGTGGAACAGGTGAATGGCCACCAATATCCACCTAGATAAACTATGTTTTAGAAGAACCTTATATATGAAGTGGTAGCTACACATGTTCAAGCTATCAGACTCTTTGGTTATGAGAGAATTTTATTCTCTTTCTTCTCTAAATGGGTACCATCACTTTGTCCCTATGATAGATCACATGATCCACATCCTAGAGAGTCATGGATGATATGGCAAGTAGAGTTGGTATACCACATGGGTGGTGGTGGCATCGGTAGGATCTTTGACAAGGCATTTTTCCAATGGTGGGATTAGTTTATGGTTTATATCTAGGATTACCCATATGCTATTCTTGACTTCCAATGAGACCCTGATCTATTGTTTCCACCAAGCATACACTAGATTCAAATAGGTATAATTGATTTTCATGATCAATTGTTTTAATTTTTTGGATTTTCAAATTATATATTGTTTTTTGAGGGTGCATTAATACTAATTATCCTTATTTGTAATACACATATTGGTGTTTGAATACCTATCAACCTACTAATGATCAATAATTGATTATGGGAGGGAGATACAAGGACTAATCCCTGGTCAAATGCCTCACTAGCCATTGGAGTTGATATAGATGAAAACGATAACTTTCAAGGATGCCTCGAGGGATTGATTTTTGAGATCCATATCACTATACTTATTGATATTTTTCTCGACTTATAATGACACATTGTGTGCATTTTTCCTATGTCGTAGCATTGGGTGATGGTTGGTATTGTAGTCCAAGGATTAGAGACAAGCATTCAAGAAGAGAGAGCTACATTATAGAAATAATATTAGGGACACACATGTACTCAAGAAGAGAGAGAGATTTATGGGAAGGTTAACCAACTGCCTTTGTATTCCATATTCATGAGTATATGTACATAGGAGAGGTGGTTGGAGTGGTTGCACCCGCTCCAACTAATCATTAGTTAGATGTGTTTATCTCCTACATGCATTTACTTACTTTATTACACGTATTCATATATTATCTTATGCTACTGTATAATATATGATGACAATTACAAGGGCCTAAGAGGCCTCCCAACATCCTCCCACACTCAAATCCCTACTCTTCCTAATCAAGTGTGTATATAATTAATGACTTGTTAGTATTTTAGCCTTCATCTTCAATATTGTAAATGTATGTATAGTTAGTGAGTCTCTAGCGCTCAACTATCCTGCCCAACAATGGTCCTCTTAACTCTCTTTTTACACCATCATGCCTTCAGAGCAATGCTTGGTCTATCTTGTGGTCATCTTTCCCCTGCACAAACCCTACGGTGGAACACCATGCTTTGGCCAACTTACCATTTCTTTGATTTTTGGCTTTCAAGGTCACAACCCAGGGAACTGTTATGAAACTTTTATACCAAGGGGCTCAAACAATTCAATCATTCTGGTGTCATCATCTTGTCCTTTAAGATATTTTGTGTGTGTGTAGATTATGATATGTATATTTCTTGAATGCCTTCAACCGTTTCCAAAATGCTCACCATAAATGCTCAATATTTCAGTGCTTTACTTCTCTATTTCTCATCAAACTTGTTTCTTTGCTGCTTTGCTACTTCTCAATATTGGATGTGCTTCTTTATGATTTTCCGGTCTCTGGGAATGTATGGAGTCTTCATTTTACATTACATGAAGGAGGACTATTCTACGACTCAACTATGACTTTGCATGATCATGACTTGATTGACTCAACTAGAATATAACTCAATGAATTCTATTATGATTCTTTTATTGTTAGTAAAAGAAATTTTCTTGCGCAAGGCTTGAGACTTCATGTCGTCGAGTAGAAATCAACTGATGTCGGTGAGGAACCAATTCGTCGGCCAAAGTACAAATTATATTACAATGGAGGAGAGGATCATCTACCTTTAAGACTCACATTTAATCCTCTCCCTATATTTTTAACTTAATTGACTCAATTGTACACTTGACTCAATCAAGTTACTGACTTTGACTCAAACTCAACTCAAATTTTACAAAAAGTATGACTTTATCGACTAACAATATTTTCTTTATACTATTTTTTCGAATATTACTAAGACTAGACTAACTTATCCTTCATATAATACATTCATTTCATGTTTGATTCCATACACATCACATTGATACATTAACACTATGGCAATTCTATCTATGATGCTCTAGTCCTATCTATTCTAAGCATAATCAAAATCCCAAAGTCACTTACATGCGTATAGACATTTATGAATGTATTAATGATATATAATTAACTCCTCTATCATGAGATGAAGATGAATAAAAATAAAGAAAACCTTCATCGACACCAAACCTCAAAGACAATACTAGGTTGGATTCTTCTACATATGTGAGCATATGATTATTAAGTAGCAATCAAATGAAAAGTTTTATGTTAGTAGCAATCAAAATTTTAAAACATGGCGAATAGAGTCCATCACTATAATTTAAAATTTTCATTCTCCAAAGTCTCTCAACTCATCCATGACCGTGTTTTACACAAGATTAAAAAAAACCATACAATAGCTCATCCTTGGGACATTGCATTGAATTCAATTTTGGAAATGGTCACTGATACATCAAAGGGATTCTTATTATGCATCACTCTATCTCAAAACTTTACAAAAACACTAAAGTGGAAATCTGTTGTCGATATAAATTAAAAAAAAACCCATCGATAACCATTATTTGTGCCTCATTGCCATCAATTATTAGCTTTGATTGCTGGATTGTCAAATCATTATAAATTTCTCAAGATTTTCGGGATCTAATTGAGTTTAAACTTGATTCTGTCTTGATGGTGCAATATTGTGTCTAGTTTTCTATAAGTTCTCGATTTCCTACCATTTGGGATCATTGAGTTGAAAATTTTGTGTTATGAGAGGAGAGTTAGTTGTCTATAATTTTTCTACCAGTTGAGTCTAGTTTATTAGTGTAAGAACACATTTCTTCCAGCACAGTTTGCACATGTTCTTATTTCTTTATATCCTATGCATGACATTTGAGGATCGATTATAAAGTCTAGAGGCGCTAACCCCACTTGTATTTCTTATACAACATTGTTATTAGCTCGACTTCTAGGTATGTTGTAACGATCATTATATTTTGGTTATAACAAATTAAAAGTTTGAAACTTCTAAATTCCATCTTCATTAAAGGAAGGCAAACTTATAATTTTCTAAAACAAATCACCAGAAATCTCATTTTGAAGGCAACTTAAGTTAGAAATCCAAAATTCTATTCATTTTGATAAAATCTATCTTGTAATGGTCAATTTATTTTTCTTTCCTCTAGACAAAATGCCTCCAAGGTCTTCCTCCAAAATTCCTCAAAAATCCCCTAAAGGGAGACAACCTGTTGAACACTAAAAAAAATGGCACATGGGCCTATTAATGTTGAAACTTCCCAAGAGGAACTCATGTCGGTTATTCAAATACCCAAGCCTCAGTCTGAACTAGTGAGACATGTTTTCAAATATATTTTTTCCCATATAGGTCCATGACTCCCTTTCTCAGGATGGGGAGAACTCTACATAAAATTTCATGAATAGGAATATCCAAATGTTTCTTCCCCTAAAGACTGTTGGGTATGTGTTATAGTCTTTGCATGAGTAGTAGTGTCACCTGCCTCGGGAAATGTGTCACATGCCTCGAGAAATGTGTCAAGTATTTAGGTGGTTTTTTGGCACATGGTTTTTGCCGATGGTTTTCTATTTCCGGTTAAGGAATTAGGGTTTTGGACTAATCCAGGTCATTGGGTTAGGTTTTTGGATGTCGCTGGATCCTATATGTATATTGTATTGTAAACAATGTATCACACATGAATGAATATAGAATATGCTGGTTTTCCCAGTTTGGGTTTCCAGGGGAAAAATCTATGTGTAATGTTTGTATTTGTCATTGTATCTTTTATGTTCTTTTCCTGAATATCTGTTTGCAGTAGATATTGTACAAGGTTAGAATCTACATTTGGTATCAGAGATTTATTGGCTTAAGGGGGATGCCTTTGTGGTCAAGGGTTTGGCTCAGGACTGTGATAAGCCTTGTTACAGTGGGATATCTGTGGTATTGATTTTTAAGGTGAAAAGAAATGGCAAGCAATCCGAAGCTGGAGATCGAGAAGTTTAATGGGAAAAGTTTTGAGTTGTGGAAGCTCAAGATGGAAGATCTGTTGGTGGACACAGATTAGTGGATCGTGGTAGATCCAGGTACTGCACCTACAAGAACTTCAACAGATGATTGGAAAAAGTTGGATCAGAAGGAAAATAGCACAATCCGACTGTGTCTCTTTGATTCAGTATTACTGAATGTGTCAGAGGAAGCTACAACCAAGGATTTATGGGAAAAGTTGGGGAAGTTGTATCGATATAAGTCCCTAGTGAATAAAATATTCCTGATAAAGAAGTTGTATAACCTGAGGATGAGAGATGGAGACTCTGTGGCAGAGCATTTGAATGCCTTCAATACTATGGTAAGTCAGTTAGTATCTGTTGAGATTAAAATTTCAGATGAAGATAAATGTATCAGTTTACTGTGTTCTTTACCAGACTCGTGGGATAGTCTAGTTGTGGCCATAGGTAGTAATACCACTTCCTTGAAGTTTGAGGAAGTGGTCTCATCTTTGTTGTTGGAGGAGATGAGACAGAAGAATATAGAAGGACATAACACAGACGCATTATTTGCAAGAGGACGTTCCCAGGAAAGAAATAGATCTAATTTATCAAGTGGGAGATCTAAGTCTAAGGGTAGATCTAAATATCCCAGGAAGTTTGTAAGGGTATGGTGGAGATGTGGAAAAGAAGGGCACTACAAGAAGCAGTGTAGATCCAAAGTTGAGAAAAATAAGGGATCTGAAGAATCTCATTCTACAGAAGAAAAGACTTCCAAGGAAGAAGGAGGGGATGTGTATTTGGCTTCTTCAAGCACACATGCAGATCATGGGGCATGGTTGGTTGACTCTGGTGCATCCTTTCATATGACTCCCCACATGGAGTGGTTCTGCAAATATGAAAGGTATGACGGAGGTAGTGTTTTCTTGGGTGATGATTCGACAACCAGAATCATAGGACAAGGAAGAGTCAAGTTGAGGCTCATAGATGGAAGGCTTACAACACTACCTGGTGTTCTGCACATCCCAGGTTTGGACATAAATTTGATTTCTGTAAGCAAAATGGATGATGCAGGGGTAAAAGCAATATTTGAAAAGGAAACTTGCAGGATGGTTTGAGGAGCAATGGTGTTGCTAAAAGGAGTTCGGTTTGGAACTCTGTATAAGCTGGAAGGAAGCACTATTAGTGATGGGTGTAATAGTTCCATTGTTCCTTATATTGAAGTTGAAGAATAAATAACTCCTACAGTCTCTGGAGAAAAGGTTATGCTGTGGCATCAAAGACTGGGGCATATCGGAGAGAAGGGTCTTTGACTACTACACGATAAAGGTATGGTTGAAGGTATGTCTAATTGCTCTTTGGATTTTGATTTTTGTGAACATTGTCTATATGGGAAGCATAATCGGGTAAGATTCCCCTCTGGTGCAAAGAGGGCAGAAGGAATCTTACAGCAAGTTCACGATGATGTTTTTGGACCTGTGTCGGTCCCATCATTGGGGAAATATGTGTACTACATCTCATTTATTGATGACTTCTCGAGGAATACTTGGATATATTTCCTCAAGAAGAAATCTGAAGTCTTTGACAGGTTTAAAGAGTTTAAGGCTCTTGTTGAGAATCAAACAGAGAAAAGAATTAAGGTGTTGAGGATATATAATGGTGGAGAGTTCTTCAAAAATGAATTTGAAGAATTTTGTAAGAAGTGCGGTATAGCAAGGCAGAAGACTACTCCATATACACCTCAGCAGAATGGAGTTGCAAAAAGGATGAACATGACGTTGATGGAAAAAGCAGGGTGCATGCTTAGTGGTGCCGGGTTAGGGAAATAATTTTGGGCATAGGAAGTGGGTACTGCATGTTACCTGGTCAACAAATCACCCTCATCAGCGTTGGATGACAAGACTCCACAATAGGTATGGATTGGTAAGGAACCTTCTCTCACACATCTCAAGGTATTTGGCTGCGATGCATATGTTCATGTTCCAAAGGAAAACATGAGTAAGCTGGATAAGAAGGTTGAAAAGTGTATCTTTATTGAATATAAAGATGGTCTCAAAGGTTATAAGCTTTGGAACCCAGAAACTAAGAAGGTAGTGTATAGCTAAGATGTGGTATTTAGATAAATGAAGGATGTTGTTAAATAGGAAGTCCTACCAAGTAAGGAAGAATCAGAGAAAATAGAGTTTGATTTAAAGGATGATGAATCAGACTCTACATAAGAACATGAATCAGAAGATGAAGATCCTCATACTCTAGTATTGAGGATATCAGTTTGAGAAAGAAGGCTATCAGAAAGGTATACTCCATCTGATTTCCATTCAAATTTTGCTTTGTCTATTACTGATGATGATCCTAGAACTGTCAGGGAGGCAGTGGATTCAGAGGATGGAAATCTCTGGAAAAGGGCCATGGATGAAGAAATGGAATCTTTGGATAAGAATGAGGCTTGGGATCTAGTGG
>ML784553.1:112448-173797 GCA_009831015.1 Picea engelmannii | reverse complement strand
TGATACTTATATGCTGGGACTTGGCTTCACAAGAAGCAAAGAGGATCACTGTGTGTATTTTAAATTAATTGGTGATCATTTGATTTATTTGGTCTTGTATGTGGATGACATGTTGCTGATAGAAAACAACAAGGAGATTATCCAGGATGTGAAAACTCAGTTGTCCTCTAAATTTGACATGAAGGATCTCGGTGCTTCAAATTTCATTTTGGGCATGGAAATTAAAAGAGACCGTAAAAAGAGGAAAATCAGGTATCAAAGACTCCGAACGACATTTGGTTCTGAAATACCGTGGGGCTCTACACAGACACATCCAAACTGAAATGGATTTTCTGGACATCTCATCACTCCATGCTACTTATCGATATGCTATTAAAATCGAGCAGAAATTTAAGTACCAGAACAAATGGGAGTTCAGGTCTACAAATCCGCAACAACCAAAGTATGACAAAGACGGACCTAACAAATAGTCTCCTAAAAACCAGTCCAAGACACAAGAAAAGAAGGGTCACGGGAAGACAAAGAAGGACACCGGAAAATGGTGGGATTTCCACAAAATCCCCTGGCACAACACCGATGAATGTCGCTCAAAATAGTCATTGGTGGCCGAGATAAAAGACAAGGAGACGAACCCTGATTGAGAATTTGATTATGAAAATACTGGTAAAAGACAGATCATTGACGTAGACCCCACTGCTATTGTCGCAAACGCAACAATTCAACTAGAAGAACCAACAGATCCTGAAGAGGGGGAGCTCCATTTTCATTCACAGATGTGGGTGAAGGGGACCCCACTGCATTTTATTGTTGATGGTGGAAGCCAAAATAACCTCATCTTAGCAGAGGTCATCAAATAGTTGGGATTGTCGACAACACCACACCCACAACCATATAATATCAGGTGGCTTCACCAAGGACGAGATCTTTGTGTCAGCCAGCAGTGATGATTTTCATACAGCATGAAACCCTTCAAGGATGAGGTATTATGTGATGTTGCCCCACTGGATGTCTGTGATGTTCTCTTGGGCCAACCATATATGTGGAGACACCATGCTGTTTATGAGTCTCGACCCTAGAGTGTCATTGTTTCTATAAGGGGTCATCTCTATAGAATACCAGAGGTCATTCCAACTATTGTTCCACCTAAAAAGTGTCGCAAGGTAGTATCTCATACTGCAAAATTCAGCTTCTTCACAATCTGTTCGAAAGGGGAACAAAATGACACTGCAACCACTACAGCCTCACCCCAAGCACCTTCTATCCAACATAAGTAGGTTGAAAAGGTTGCAACAAAGTGAAAAGATTCCTTCTGCACACCATTCTCTCGTGTAGCTTGACTTGTTGCACAGCCTCAGCCTCAATAGGTCCGTGACAAACTTCCACAAATTGAGCAGTGCGATGTCTCCAACAAGGCAAGCAACTCACCAAGATTCAGATTCATCAAACACCTTTTCCTCTCCCCTGGGCACTCAACGCAATGGAGACCATTGCTTCCTAAGGAGGGAGGATTGATCCAGGTGGATATCGGTGGCCACCCACCTTTTCCAACTGGCTCAAAACAATTTTCTAGCAATTTTGGTAATTTACTATTTTTAGCAGTTTTTAACTTCCGGGGCCATTTTGAGGCCCTAAACGATTTTTTTTGGGAAAACAAGTTTTCAATATGGAAGTTTCTTCCATATTGCGCTTAAAATGAATCTCCTCAACGATAACTTTCCAACAGGTTATCATACACCTAAAACAGAGATCATATGCAAAAGTTACGACCCCGAGAAGTTGATGTACTAACTTACCCAGACGGGGCCCACATGACTTTGGCGCTTCACCTCCTAGGGTAAGGTTTTTGAATGTCTAGAGTTTTTGACATTCCCGCTTATTGTAAAAAGGCCTTCAGAGCCTCATTGTAATCATCTTCTTGTGAATGCGAGTAGCCGTCACATCTCTTCTCAGAGATAAACTACCACCATTCTAGCGAGTCTTTCACTCTGTATTTGTACAGTCTCTGTACATTTCTTTCATTAATAGAAATCATGTATTATTGTATCTCTATGTTTATGGTTTCATCTCTGATATATTTCTGTTATATTATTGGATATCAATGATATCTCTGTTCATTTCTTTATTAAATCTCCGCTCTCATTTCATGTTGAAAATAATCCGAATCAGTGGTATCATAGCAGGCTTCTCTTGATCGTTTTTTCAGTGCATGTCCCCGACGAGGTCTGAGTATAGCAAGTTGGGTCTCAAGAAAAATCGCTCTCGCACACCCAAGAAACCCTTAATGGAGGAAGAAAATAAAAACAACGAAGCAGACGATCCTATCAATCTATTGCCTGGGCAAGCTCTCACGTGACAGAGGGATGAAATGATGGAGAAATTTTCCCACATCCTTCAACGCCTGCTAATAGCAACAAGTGCATATTCATCAAACAAACACTTTGGAGGCACCTCACCTTTCAAGGTACAAGTTAATTTTGATATTCTTGTATTTGAAGGGCATATAACTGCAGAAGCCCTAGACAAATGGTTAACTCTGCTAGAAGGTTATTTCTCTGTTCACATTTTTTTTGACAGAGAAAATATCACCTTCGCACTCCTTAAAGCTCTCCCTCATGTCAAGCATTGGTGGGAAACTTTCTAGGAGAAAAGTTCCACAAAGGAGTCTGGAATATATGGGGTCGAGCCCACTTGGGATTTTTTTGTGGATGTGGTAAAGGAACAGTATTACCCTGTTGGAAACTATGGGGACCAGTACATGAGATGGACCACACTACGACAAGAGAGGGGCCAAGTAGTTCCAGATTTCACCAATACCTTCCATACCTTGCAAACCAAGCTGGGTATCAAAAACTCTGAACGACATTTGGTTCTGAAATACCATGGGGCTCTACACATATAGATCCAAACTAAAATGAATTTTCTGGACATCTCATCACTTAGTGCTACATATCGATATGCTGTTAAGATCGAGAAGAAATTTAAGCACTAGAACAAACGAGATTTCGGGTCTACAAATTCACAACAACCAAAGTATGAAAAATCTGACCCTAACAAGCAGTCTCCCAAAAACCATTCCAAGCCATAGGAAAAGAAGGGTCACAGGAATAAAAAGGACACCGGAAAATGGTGCGATTTCCACAAAATCCCCTGACACAACACCGATGAATGTCACTCAAAACAGTCATTGGTGGCCGATATAAAAGGCAAGGAGCCGAACCCTGATTCTAAAAACACTGGTAAAAGACAGATCATCGACGTAGACCCCACTGTTATTGTTGCGATCACAACAATTCAGCCAGAAGAACCAACAGATCCTGAAGAGGGGGAGCACCTTTTTCATTCACAGATGTGGGTGAAGGGCACCCCACTACATTTTATTGTTGATAGTGGAATCCATAAGAACCTCATCTCAGTAGAGGTCGTCAAACAATTGGGATTGTTGAAAACACCACACCTGCAACCATACAACATCGGGTGGCTTTGCCAAGGACGAGATCTTCATGTCAGCCAGCAATGCCAATTGTCATATAGCATCCATCCCTTCAAGGATGAGATATTATGTGATGTTTCCCCACTGGATGTCTGTGATGTTCTCATGGGCCAACCATATATGTGGAGACGCCATGTTGTTTATGAGTCTCGACCCTGCAGTATCATTGTTTCTCTAGGGTTAATCTCTACATAATACTAGAGGTAGTTTCGACTATTGTTCCACATAGAAAGTGCCACAAGGTAGTATCTCATACTGCAAACTTCAACTTCTTCACAATCTGTTCGAAAGGGGAACAAAAGGACACTGCAACCACTACAATCTCAACCTAAGAACCTTCTATCCAACAGAAGCAGGTCGACAAGGTTGCGAAAAAGTGCAAAGATTCCTTCTACACACCATCCTCTCATGTAGCTCGACTTGTTGCACAACCTCAGCCTCAATAGGTCCGTGACAAACTTCCACAAACTGAGCAACGCGACATCTCCAGGAAGGCAAGAAGCTCACCAATATTCAGATTCAGCAAACACTTTTTCCTCTCGCCCATGCACTCAACTTAATGGAGACCATTGCTTCCTAAGGATCTAGGATTGATCCAGGTGGATATCGATGGCCACCCAGCTTTTCCAACTGGCTCAAAACAGTTTTCTGGCAATTTTGGTAATTTACTATTTTTAGCAGTTTTTAACTTCTGAGGCCATTTTGAGGACCTAAATGATGTTTTTTGGGAAAATAGGTTTGGAATAGAAAAAATTATTTTGTATTGTGCCTAAAATGAATCTCCTCGATGATACCTTTTCAATGGGTTATCATACGCCTAAAACGAAGATCATATGCAAAAGTTACGACCCCGGGAAGTTGATGTACTAACTTATCCAAATGGGGCCCACATGAATTTTGACGCTTCATCTCCTAGGGTTAGGTTTTTGGATGTCTAGGGTTTTTAAAATTCCTTCTTATTGTAAAAAGGCCTTCAAAGCCTCATTGTAATCATATTCTTGTGAATGCGAGTAGCCGTTACATCTCTTCTTAGAGATAAGCTGCCACCATTCTAGCGAGTCTTTCACTCTGTATTTTTACAGTCTCTGTACATTTATTTCATTAATAGAAATCATGTATTACTGTATCTCCGTGTTTATGGTTTCATCTATGATATATTTATGTTATATTATTGGATATCCACGATATCTCTGTGCATTTCTTTATTATATCTCCGCTCTCATTTCGTGTCGAAAATAATCCAGATCAGTGGTAGCAGAGCAGACTTCTTTTGATAGTTTTTTCAGTGCATGTCCCCGACGAGGTCTGAGTATAGAAAGTTGGGTCTCGTGCTTGCTTCTCTTGAAGAAAATCTCTCTCACACACCCAAGAAACCCTTAATGGCGGAAGAAAAGAAAAACGACGGAGCAGACGATCCTATCAATCTGTTGCTTGAGCAAGCTCTCACACGATAGAGGGATGAAATGATGGAGAATTTTTCCCACATCCTTCAATGCCTGCCGATAGAACCAGAGACATCTTCATCAAACAACCACTTTGGAGGCACCTCTCCTTTCAAGGTACAAGTTAATTTTTATATTATTGTGTTTGAAGGACAGATAGATGCAGAATCCCTAGACAAATGGTTAACTCTGATAGAAGGTTATTTCTTTATTCACAATTTTTCCAACAGATAAAAGATCAGCTTCACACTCCTTGAAGCTCTCCCTCATTTCAAACATTGGTGGGAAACTTACTGGGAGAAAAGTTCCACAGAGGAGTTTGGAATATATGGGGTCGAGCCCACTTGGTATTTTTTTGTGGATGCGGTAAAGGAACATTATTACCCTGTTGAAAACTATGAGGATTAGTATATGAGATGGACCACACTGTGAAAAGAGAGGGGCCAAGCCATTCTGGAGTTCACCAATACCTTCCATATCTTACGAACCAAGCTGGGTATTAAGGACTCTGAACGACATTTGGTTCTGAAATACCATGGGGCTCTACACAGATACATCAAAACTGAAATGGATTTTCTTGACATCTCATTACTCGGGACAGTGACTCGGCACTGCTTATCGATATGTTGTTAAAATCGAGCAGAAATTCAAGCACCAGAACAAATGGGAGTTCGGGTCTACAAATCCGCAACAACCAAAGTATGACAAAGACGAACCTAACAAACAATCTCCCGAAAACCAGTCCAAGCCATAGGAAAAGAAGGGTCACGGGAAGACAAAGAAGGACACCGGAAAAAGGTGCGATTTCTGCAAAAGACCCTGGAACAACACTAATGAATGTTGCTCAAAAAATTCATTGGTGGCCGGGATAAAAGACAAGCCGAACCCTGAATCAGAATCTGATTCTGAAAATACTGGTAAAAGACAGATCATCGACGCAGACCCCACTGCTATTGTCAGGACCACAACAATTCAACCAGAAGAACCAACATATCTTGAAGAGGGAGAGTGCATTTTTCATTCATAGATGTGGGTGAAGGGAGCCCACTACATTTTATTGTTGATAGCGGAATCCAGAAGAACCTCGTCTCAGCAGAGGTCATCAAACAGTTGTGATTGTCGACAACACCACACCCACAAACATACAACATCGGGTGGCTTTGCCAAGGACGAGATCTTCGTGTCAGCCAACAGTGTCGATTGTCATACGACATCCAAATCTTCAAGGATGAGGTATTATGTGATGTTTCCCCACTGGATGTCTGTGATGTTCTATTGGGCCAGACATATATGTGGAGACGCCATGTTGTTTATGAGTCTCGACCCTGCAATCTCATTGTTTCTCTAGGGGGTCATCTTTACAGAATACTAGAGGTAGTTCCGACTATTGTTCCACCTAAAATGTGCCACAAGGTAGTATCTCATACTTCAAAATTCAGCTTCTTCACAATATGTTCGAAAGGGGAACAAAAGGACACTACAACCACTAAAGCCTCGCCCCAAGCACCTTCTATCCAACAGAAGCAGGTCAAGAAGTTTGCAGCAAAGCACAAAGATTCCTTCTGCACACCATCCGCTCATGTAGCTCAACTTGTTGCACAACCTCATCCTGAACAAGTCTGTGAAAAACTTCCACAAACTGAGCAACACGATGTCTCCAGCAAGGCAAGAAGCTCACCAAGATTCAGATTCAACAAACACTTTTTCCTCTCCCCTGTGAACTCAACGAAATGGATACCATTGCTTCCTAAGGAGGGAGGATTGATCCAGGTGGATATCGGTGGCCACCCACCTTTTCCAATTGGCTCAAAAAATTCTTCTTGCAATTTTGGTAATTTACTATTTTTAGCAGTTTTTAACTTTTGGGGCTATTTTGAGGCCCTAAACGATGTTTTTTGGGAAAAAAGGTTTGCAATATGCAAGATCCTTCTATATTGCACCTAAAATGAATCTCATCGATGATACCTTTCCAACGGGTTATCATATGCCTAAAATGGAGATCATATGCAAAAGTTATGACCCCGAGAAGTTGATGTACTAACTTACCCAAACAGGGCCCACATGACTTTTTGCACTTCATCTCCTAGGGTTAGGTTTTTGGATGTCTAGGGTTTTTGACATTCCTGCTTATTGTAAAAATGCCTTCAGAGCCTCATTGTAATCATCTTCTTACGAATGCGAGTAGTCGTCACATCTCTTCTTAGAGATAAGCTGCCACCATTCTAGCGAGTCTTTCACTCTGTATTTTTACAGTCTATGTAGATTTATTTCATTAATAGAAATCATGTATTACTGTATCTCTGTGTTTATGGTTTCATCTATGATATATTTCTTTTATATTATTGGATATCTGCGATATCTTTATGCATTTCTTTATTATATCTCCGCTCTCATTTCGTGTTGAAAATAATTCGGATCAGTGGTATCAGAGCAGGCTTCTCTTGATTGTTTTTTCAGTGCATGTCCTGGCCGAGGTCTGAGTATAACAAGTTGGGTCTCGAGCTTGTCTCTCTTGAGAAAAATCGCTCTCGCACACCCAAGAAATCCTCAATGGTGAAAGAAAAGAAAAACGATGAAGCAGACGATCCTATCAATCTGTTGCTTGAGCAAGCTCTCACGCGATAGAGGGATGAAATGATGGAGATTTTTTCCCACATCCTTCAATGCCCGCCAATAGAAATAAATGCATCTTCATCAAACAACCACTTTGGAGGCACCTCACCTTTCAAGGTACAAGTTAATTTTGATATTCCTGTATTTGAAGGACAGATAGATGTAGAAGCCTTAGACGAATGGTTAACTCTGCTAGAAGGTTATTTCTTTGTTCAAAATATTTTCAACAAATAAAAGATCACCTTCACACTCCTTAAATATCTCCCTCATGTCAAACATTGGTGGGACACTTACTGGGGTAAAATTTCCATAGAGGAGTCTGGAATATATGGGGCCGAGCCCACTTGGGATTTTTTTGTGGATGCAGTAAAGGAATAGTATTACCCTGTTGGCAACTATGAGGACCCGTACATGAGATGGAACACACTATAGCAAGAGAGGGGCCAAGCAATTCCAGAGTTCACCAATACCTTCCATACCTTGCGAACCAAGCTGGGTATCAAAGACTCCGTATGCCATTTGGTTCTGAAATACTGTGGGGCTCTACACAGATACATCCAAATTGAAATGGATTTTCTTGACATCTCACTACTCGATGTTGCTTATCGATATGCTGTTAAAATCGAGTAGAAATTTAAGCACCAGAACAAATGGGAGTTCGGGTCTACAAATCCGCAACAACCAAAGTATGACAAAGATGTCCCTAACAAACAGTCTCCCGAAAACCAGTCCAAGCCACAGGAAAAGAAGGGTCACGAGAAGACAAAGAAGGACACCGGAAAATGGTGCGATTTCCACAAAATCCCCTGGCACAACACCAATGAATGTCACTCAAAATAGTCATTGGTGGCTAAGATAAAGGACAAGGAGTTGAACCTTGATTCAAAATATGATTATGAAAATACTAGTAAAAGATAGATCATCGACGCAGACTCCACTGTTATTGTCACGATCAAAAAAATTCAAATAGAAGAACCAACAGATCCTGAAGAGGGGGAGCGCCTTTTTCATTCATAGATGTGGGTGAAGGGGACCCTGCTTCATTTTATTGTTGATAGAAAAGCCAAAAGAACCTCATCTCAGTAGAGCTCGTCAAATAGGTGGGATTGTCGACAACACCACACCCACAACCAAACAACATTGGGTGTCTTCGCCAAGGACGAGATCTTCGTGTCAGTCAACAGTGTCGATTGTCATACGACATCCAACCCTTCAAGGATGAGGTATTATGTGATGATGCCCCACTGGATGTTTGTGATGTTCTGTTGGGCCAGCCATATATGTGGAGATGCCACGTTGTTTATAATTATCGACCCCAGAGTGTCATTGTTTCTCTAGGGGGTCATCTCTACAGAATACCAGAGGTAGTTACAACTATTGTTCCACCTAAAAAGTGCCGCAAGGTAGTATCTCATACTGCAAAATTCAACTTCTTCACAATCTATTCAATAGGGCAACAAAAGGACATTGCAACAACTACAACCTCGCCCCAAGCACCTTCTATCCAACAGAAGCAGGTCGGCAAGGTTGCAGCAAAGCGTAAAGATTCCTTCTGCATACTGTCCTCTCATGTAGATCAACTTGTTGCAACCTTAGCCTCAACAGGTCCGTGACAAAATTCCACAAACTGAGTAGCGCGAGGTCTCCAGCAAGGCAAGAAGCTCACCAAGATTCAGATTCAACAAACACTTTTTCCTCTAACCCGGGCACTCAACGCAATGGAGACCATTGCTTCCTAAGGAGGGAGGATTGATCTAAGTGGATATCGGTGGCCACCCACCTTTTCCAACTGGCTCAAAACAATTTTCTTGCAATTTTAATAATTTACTATTTTTAGCAGTTTTTAACTTTCGGGGCCATTTTGCGGCCCTAAATGATGGTTTTTGGGAACATAGATTTGCAATATAAAACTTCCTTCCTTATTTTGCCTAAAATGAATCTCCTCGATGATACCTTTCCAATGGGTTATCATACGCCTAAAATGGAGATCGTATGCAAAAGTTACGATCCCAGGGAGTTGATGTACTAACTTACCCAAACGGGGCCCACCCGACTTTTGGCGCTTCATCTCCTAGGGTTAGGTTTTTGTATGTATAGGGTTTTTGACATTCCTGATTATTGTAAAAAGGACTTTAGAGCCTCACTGTAATCATCTTCTTGCGAATGCGAGTAGCCGTCACATCTCTTCTCAGAGATAAGCTGCCACCATTCTAGCGAGTCTTTCACTTTGTATTTTTACAGTATATGTACATTTATTTCATTAATAGAAATCATATATTACTGTATCTCTATGTTTATGGTTTCATCTCTGATATATTTCTATTATATTATTGGATATCCACGATATCTCTATGCATTTATTTATTATATTTTCGCTCTCATTTCGTGTTGAAAATAATCCGAATCAATGGTATTAGAGCAAGTTGCTCTTGATTGTTTTTTCAGTGCATGTCCCTGACGAGCTCCAAGTATAGCAAGTTGGGTCTTGATATTGTCTCTCTTGATAAAAATTTCTCTCGCACAACCAAGAAACCCTCAATGGTAGAAGAAAAGAAAAATGACGGAGTAGACGATCCCATCAATCTGTTGCTTGAGCAAGCTCTCACGCGACAGAGGGATGAAATGATGGAGAATCTTTCCCACATCCTTCAACGCCTGCCGATAGAAATAGGCACATCTTCATCAAATAACCACTTTGTAGGCACCTCGCCTTTCAAGGTACAAGTTAATTTTGATATTCCTGTATTTGAAGGACAGATAGATGCAAAATCCTTAGACAAATGGTTAACTCTGCTAGAAGGTTATTTCTCTGTTCACAATTTTTCCGACAGATAAAAGATCACCTTCATACTCTTTAAAGCTCTCCCTCATGTCAAACATTGGTGGGAAACTTACTGGGAGAAAAGTTCCACAGAGGAGTCTGGAATATATGGGGCTGAGCCCACTTGGGATTTTTTTTTAGATGCGGTAAAAGAAAATAATTACCCTGTTGGCAACTATGAGGACCAGTACATGAGATGGACCACACAGCGGAAAGAGAAAGGCCAGGCAGTTCCAAAGTTCACCAATAATTTCCATACCTTGCGAACCAAGCTAGGTATCAAAGACTCTGAACGACATTTGGGTCTGAAATACCGTGGGACTCTACACATATACATCCAAACTGAAATGGATTTTCTAGACATCTCATCACTAGGCGTTGCTTATCGATATGTTGTTAAAATCGAGCAGAAATTTAAGCACCAGAATAAACGGGAGTTCGGGTCTACAAATTCGCAACAACCAAAGTATGACAAAGATGACCCTAACAAACAGTCTCCTGAAAACCAGTCCAAGCCACAGGAAAAGAAGGGTCACAGGAAGACAAAGAAGGACACTGGAAAAATGTGCGATTTCTGCAAAAGCCCCTGGAACAACAGTGATGAATGTTGCTCAAAAAATTCATTGGTGGCTAAGATAAAAGACAAGGAGCCGAACCCTGATTCAGAATCTGATTCTGAAAATACTGGTAAAAGATAGATCATCGACGTAGACCCCACTGCTATTGTCACGACCGCAACAATTCAACCAGAAGAACCAACATATCCTAAAGAGGGGGAGCGCCTTTTTCATTCATAGATGTGGGTGAAGGGGACCCCGCTGCATTTTATTGTTGATAGCGGAATCCAGAAGAGCCTCATCTTAGCAGAGGTCGTCAAACAGTTGTGATTGTCGACAACACCACACCCACAACCATACAACATCAGGTGGCTTTGCCAAGGATGAGATCTTCGTGTCAGCCAACAGTGCCAATTGTCATACGACATCCAACCCTTCAAGGATGAGGTATTATGTGATGTTGCCCCACTGGATGTCTGTGATGTTCTATTGGGCCAGACATATATGTGGAGACGCCATGTTGTTTATGAGTCTTGACCCCGCAGTCTCATTGTTTATATAGGGGGTCATCTCTATATAATACCAGA
Source organism: Picea engelmannii (assembly GCA_009831015.1). Classification (NCBI taxonomy): domain Eukaryota; kingdom Viridiplantae; phylum Streptophyta; class Pinopsida; order Pinales; family Pinaceae; genus Picea; species Picea engelmannii. The sequence goes on along the minus strand of ML784553.1, from coordinate 162,287 downwards.
GGTAGTTCCGACTATTATTCCACCTAAAAAGTGCCGCAAAGTAGTATCTCATACTGCAAAATTCATCTTCTTCACAATCTGTTCGAAAGGGAAACAAAAGGACACTGGAACCACTACAACCTCCCCCCAAACACCTTCTATCCAACAGAAGAAGGTCGAAAAGGTTGCAGAAAAGAGAAAAGATTCCTTTTGCACACCGTCCTCTCATGTAGCTCGACTTGTTTCACAGCCTTGGCCTCAACAGGTTCATGACAAACTTTCACAAACTGAGTAGTGCGACGTCTCCAGCAAGGTAAGTAGCTCACCAATATTCAGATTCAGCAAACACCTTTTCCTCTCCCCCAGGCACTCAACGCAATGGAGACCATTGCTTCCTAAGGAGGGAGGATTGATTCAGGTGGATATCGGTGGCCACCCACCTTTTCCAACTGGCTCAAAACAAATTTCTGGCAATTTTGGTAATTTACTATTTTTAGCAGTTTTTAACTTTCGGGGCCATTTTGAGGCCCTAATCAATGTTTTTTGGGAAAACAGGTTTGCAATATGGAAATTCCATATTGCACCAAAAATGAATCTCTTCAACTATACCTTTCCAACGGGTTATCATACCCCTAAAACAGAGATCGTATGCAAAAATTACGACCCCGAGAAGTTGATGTACTAACTTACCCAAATAGGGCCCACATGAATTTTGGTGGTTCATCTCCTAGGATTAGGTTTTTGGATGTCTAGGGTTTTTGACATTCCTACTTATTGTAAAAAGGCCTTTAGAGCCTCATTGTAATCATCTTCTTGCGAATGCGAGTAGCCGTCACATCTCTTCTCAGAGATAAGCTACCACCATTCTAGTGAGTCTTTCACTCTTTATTTGTACAGTCTTTGTACATTTCTTTCATTAATAGAAATCATGTATTACTGTATCTCTGTGTTTATGGTTTCATCTTTGATATATTTCTGTTATATTATTGGATATCTGCGATATCTCTGTGCATTTATTATTATATCCCCGCTCTCATTTCGTGCCGAAAATAATTTGGATCAGTGGTATCGAAGCAGGTTGCTCTTGATCGTTTTTTCAGTGCATGTTCTCAACGAGTTCCGAGTATAGCAAGTTGGGTCTCGAGCTTGTCTCTCTTGAGGAAAATCACTCTTGCACACCCAAGAAACCCTCAATGGGGGAAGAAACAAAAATGACGGAGCAGATGATCCTATCAATCTATTGCTTGAGTAAGCTCTCACGTGACAAAGGGATGAAATGATGGAGAATTTTTCCCACATCCTTCAATGCTTGCCGATAGAACATGCACATCTTCATCAAACAACCACTTTGGAGGCACCTTGCCTTTCAAGTTACAATTTAACTTTGATATTCCTGTATTTGTGGGACAGATAGATGCATAAACCCTTGACAAATGGTTAACTCTGCTAGAAGGTTATTTCTCTGTATACAATTTTTTCGACAGATAAAATATCACCTTCGCACTCCTTAAATCTCTCCCTCATGTCAAACATTGGTGGGAAACTTACTGGGAGAAAATTTCCACAGAGGAGTCTGCAATAGATGGGACCAAGCCCACTTGAGAATTTTTTTGGATTCGATAAAGGAACAATATTACCCTGTTGGAAACTATGAGGATTAGTACATGAGATGGATCACACTGCGGCAAGAGAGGGGACAAGTAGTTTTGGAGTTCACCAATACCTTCCATACCTTGTGAACCAAGCTGGGTATCAAAGACTTCGTACAACATTTGGTTCTGAAATATTGTGGGGCTCTATCCAGATACATCCAAACTGAAATGGATTTTCTCGACATCTCATCACTCAACACTTCTTATCGATATGATGTTAAAATCGAGCAGAAATTTAAGCACTAGAACAAACAAGAGTTCATGTCTACAAATACGCAACAACCAAAGTATGACAAAGATGACCCTAACAAACAGTCTACCGAAAACCAGTCCAAGCCACAGGAAATGAAGGGTCATGGGAAGACAAAGAAGGACATCGGAAAATGGTGCGATTTCCACAAAAGCGTCTGTCACAACACCGATGAATGTCTCTCAAAATAGTCATTTGTGGTCGAGATAAAAGACAAGGATTCAAACCCTGATTCAGAATCTGATTCTGAAAATACTGGCAAAAGAAAGATCATTGATACATACCCCACTACTATTGTCTCGACCGTAGAAATTCAACCAGAAGAACCAACAGATCCTGAAGAGGGGGAGCACCTTTTTTATTCATAGATGTGGATGAAGGGGAGCCCGCTGCATTTTATTGTTGATAGCGAAATCCAGAAGAACCTCATCTCAACAGAGGTCGTCAAACAGTTGGGATTGTTGACAACACCACACCCGCAACCATACACCATCGGGTGGCTTCACCAAGGACGAGATCTTCATGTCAGCCATCAGTATCGATTGTCATACGGCATCCAACCCTTCAAGGATGAGGTATTATGTGATGTTGCCCCATTGGATGTCTGTGATGTTCTCTTAGGCCAACCATATATGTGGAGACGCCATGCTGTTTATGAGTATCAACCCCGTAGTGTCATTGTTTCTCTAGGGGGTCATCTCTACAGAATACCAGAGGTAGTTCCGACTATTGTTCCACCTAAAACGTGCCGCAAGGTAGTATCTCATATTGCAAAATTCAGCTTCTTCACAATCTGTTTGAAAGGGGAACAAAAGGACACTGCAACCACTACAACTTCGCCCCAAGCACCTTCTATCCAACAAAAGAAGGTCGACAAGGTTGCAACAAAGTGAAAATATTCCTTCTGCTCACCTTCCTCTCATGTAGCTCGACTTGTTGCACAACCTCAGCCTCAACAGGTCCATGACAAACTTCCACAAGCTGAGCAACGCGACGTCTCTAGCAAGGCAAGCAACTCACCAAGATTCAGATTCAACAAACACTTTTTCCTCTCCCTCGGGCACTCAACACAATGGAGATCGTTGCTTCCTAAAGAGGAAGGATTGATCCAGGTGGGTATCGGTGGCCACCCACCTTTTCCAACTGGGTTAAAACAATTTTCTGACAATTTTGGTAATTTACTATTTTTAGCAGTTTTTAACTTCTGAGGCCATTTTGAGGCCCTAAACGATGTTTTTTTGGGAAAAATGGTTTGAAATAGTCAAGTTCCTTTCATATTGCACCTAACCATGAATATCCTCGATGATACGTTTCCAACGGGCTATCAGACGCCTAAAACGGAGACCGTATGCAAAAGTTACGACCTTGTGAAGTTGATGTACTAACTTACCCAAACGAGGCCCACATGACTTTTGGCGCTTCATCTCCTAGGGTTAGGATTTTGGATGTTTAGGGTTTTTGACATTCTTGCTTATTGTAAAAAGGCCTTCAAATCCTCATTGTAATCATCTTCTTGCGAATGCGAGTAGCCGTCACATCTCTTCTTAGAGATAAGCTGCCACCATTCTAGCGAGTCTTTCACTCTATATTTTTACAGTCTCTGTACATTTATTTCATTAATAGAAATCATGTATTTCTATATCTCTATGTTTATGGTTTCATCTTTGATATATTTCAGTTATATTATTGGATATCCGTGATATCTCTATGCATTTATTTATTATATCTCCGCACTCATTTCGTGCCGAAAATAATCCAGATCAGTGGTATCAGAGTAGGCTGCTCTTGATCATTTTTTCAGTGCATGTCCCCGACGAGGTCCAAGTATAGCAAGTTGGGTCTTGAGCTTGTCTCTCTAGAGGACAATCTCTCTCTCACACCCAAGAAAGCCTCAGTGACAGAAGAAAAGGAAAATGATGGAGCAGACGATCCTATCAATCTATTGCTTGAGAAAGCTCTCACTCGATAGAGGGATGAAATGATGGAGAATTTTTCCCACATCCTTCAACGCCTACAGATAGAAACAGGCACATCTTCATCAAACAATCACTTTGGAGGCACCTTGCCTTTCAAGGTACAAGTTAATTTTGATATTCCTATATTTGAAGGACAAATAGATGCAAAAGCCCTAGACAAATGGTTAACTCTACTAGAAGGTTATGTCTCTATTCAAAATTTTTCCGACAGATAAAAGGTCATCTTCACACTCCTTAAAGCTCTCCCTCATGTCAAACATTGGTGGGAAACTTACTGGTAGAAAATTTCCACAGAGGAGTCTGGAATATATGGGGCCGAGCCCACTTGTGATTTTTTTGTGGATGCGATAAAGGAATAATATTACCCTGTTGGCAACTATAAGGACCAGTACATGAGATGGACCACACTGCGGCAAGAGAGGGGCCAAGCAGTTCCAGATTTTACCAATACCTTCCATACCTTGTGAACCATGTTGGGTATCAAAGACTCTAAATGACACTTGGTTCTGAAATACCGTGGGGCTCTATACAGATACATCCAAACTGAAATGGATTTTCTGGACATCTCATCATTCGGCGTTGCTTATCGATATGCTGTTAAAATCGAGTAGAAATTTAAGCACTAGAACAAATGGGAGTTCGGGTCTACAATTCCGCAACAACCAAAGTATGACAAAGAAGACCCTAACAAATAGTCTCCCGAAAACCATTCCAAGCCACAGGAAAAGAAGGGTCACGGGAAGACAAAGAAGGACACCTGAAAATGGTGTGATTTCCACAAAATCCCCTGGCAAAAAAATGATGAATGTCTCTCAAAAAAGTCATTGGTGGATGAGATAAAAGACAAGGAGCCAAACCCTAATTCATAATCTGATTCTGAAAATACTAGTAAAAGACAGATCATCGATGCAGACCCGACTGCTATTGCCGCGACCGCAACAATTCAACTAGAAGAACCAACAGATCCTGAAGAGGGGGAGTACCTTTTTCATTCACAGATGTGGGTGAAGGGGACCCCCACTACATTTTATTGTTGATAGCGGAAGCCAGAAGAACCTCATCTTAGTAGAGGTCATCAAACAATTAGGATTGTCGACAACACCACACCCACAACCATACAACATCAGGTGGCTTCACCAAGGACGAGATCTTCGTGTTAGCCAACAGTGCCAATTGTCATACGACATCCAACCCTTCAAGGATGAGGTATTATGTGATGTTTCCCCATAGGATGTCTGTGATGTTCTCATGGGCCAACCATATATGTGGAGACGCCATGTTGTTTATCAGTCTTGACCCCGCAGTGTCATTGTTTCTGTAGGGGTTCATCTCTACAGAATACCAGAGGTAATTCCGACTATTATTCCACCTAAAAAGTGCCGCAAGGTAGTATCTCATACTGCAAAATTCAGCTTCTTCACAATTTGTTCAAAAGGAGAACAAAAGGACACTACAACCACTACAACCTCGCCCCAAGCACCTTCTATCCAACATAAGCAGGTCGACAAGGTTTCAACAAAGTGAAAAGATTCCTTCTGCACACCGTCCTCTCGTGTAGCTTGATTTGTTGCATAGACTCAGCCTCAATAGGTCCATGACAAACTTCCACAAACTGAGCAACGCGATGTCTCTAGCAAGGCAAGCAACTCACCAAGATTCAGATTCAACAAACACTTTTTGCTCACCCCTGGGAACTCAACGTAATGGAGACCATTGCTTCCTAAGGAGGGAGGATTAATCTAGGTGGACATTGGTGGCCACCCACCTTTTCCAACTGGCTCAAAACAATTTTCTGGCAATTTTCGTAATTTACTATTTTTAGCACTTTTTAACTTCCGGGGCCATTTTGAGGCCCTAAACGATGTTTTTTTGGGAAAACAGGTTTGCAATATGGAAGTATTTTCCATATTGCACCTAAAATGAATCTCCTCGACGATACCTTTCTAATGGGCTATCATACGCCTAAAACAAAGATTGTATGCAAAAGTTACGACCTCAAGAAGTTGATGTACTAACTTACCCAAACGGGGCCCACATGACTTTTGGCGCTTCATCTCCTAGGGTTAGGTTTTTGGATGTCTAGGGTTTTTGACATTCCTGCTTATTTTAAAAAGGCCTTCAGAGCCTCATTGTAATCATCTTCTTGCGAATGCGAGTAGCCGTCACATCTCTTCTTAGAGATAAGCTGCCACCATTCTAGCGAGTCTTTCACTCTATATTTTTACAGTCTCTGTGCATTTCTTTCATTAATATAAATCGTGTATTACTGTATCTATGTGTTTATGGTTTCATCTCTGATATATTTCTGTTATATTATTGGATATCCACGATATCTCTGTGCATTTCTTTATTATATCTCCGCTCTCATTTCGTGCCGAAAATAATCCAGATCAAACACTTTGAAGAATGTTGCAGACTCATTAACAAAATCTGTGAGCACTGGGAAGTTCTCTTGGTGTAGAGGATCCATGGGCATTGCTGCCCTGGATTGTTGACTATGTAACGTTGTAACCCCCTGTATGCAAAGAAAACAACAAGTGGGAGAATGTTGGGTTTGAATGAAATTTTTTTCTACCTCGAGAAACGTGTTACATATTTAGATGGTTTTTCGACACATGGTTTTTGCCGATTACTTTCTATTTTCGGTTAATGAATTAGGGTTTTGGACTAATCCAGGTCATTGGGTTAGGGTTTTGGGTGTTGTTGTCTCCTATATGTATATTGTATTGCAAACAATGTATCACACATGAATGAATATAAAATATGTTGGTTTTCTTGGTTTGAGTTTCCAGAGGAAAAATCTCTGTGTAATGTTTGTATTTTCCATTGTATCTTTTCTGTTCTTTTTCTGAATATCTGTTTGCAATAGATATTGTACAAGCTTAGAATCTACAGTGACCTTGAGAAAATGGGAGTAGATGATTTATTTTTTATCAATATAATTAAATCTCATTTGCACTCTATTGTAGCCATAACTCCTATCATGCTTTCTTTGGAGGTCCTTGATTTTATCATTTTCGACACAGATGTAGAACACATAACCATTTTGAATGAAAAAGGTCGATGTATTTGATCTTATCAACCATTCTAACTAGAAAAATATCATAAGATGATCCAACATGAGAGACAAATGATCACTAGATTTATTGAGAAATTCAACAAAGATCATAACACTGTGAAATTCCTCCCTAACTGGCGGATGGAGGACACAAGATTCTTTTGGAAATTAGATGACATATATGCAATTACAAAGTTTATAGAACCATATTTGTATCCAATTACCGTGACTGCTAGACTATATAGGGAACAAAATTGCATACAGTTCAAATATTCCTAGGTATCATTAGCTTACACAATGGACACTATTGGATTTGTGTTCAACTGGGTAGCCATTCTCTCTCATTCCTTAAATATGATGATAGAAAGGGCCCAAAAATCCAAAGCAAAACCTAGAGTAGTTCCCACATTCTACATGGAATCCTACCTAATGGATGTTATCTATGCCACTAACATTTTAATTGGTATAAACTAGAGTTGGCACATTTATGAGTCCTTGGTTCTTTTTTATTGTCGGTTAATTTGGGAAAATAAATACAAGAAGAACTATGCAAGAATCAATGATTTCTTTTTAACTCCATTATATAATCTTATCCTCTAAAAGGAGTGTCCAAGGTTGACCAAAGAGGAAATGAAATTAATCGAATGCATTGGGAATTGGTATATGAGGGAAGAATTTACATATTTGAGGATATTTGTTGTTACTGTAGCACCTCACTTGCTACCAAAGTATGTACCTAATAGACTTGTTCTAAGTGAAATAACCCATCAAAATATTTTACAAGGTTTTAGTGCTTCCTTATTAAAAATGGAAATAAGAAGATATTCATAGCATATAACTTCTATCTGGGGAATTATGGTCTAAAAACTCCTAAACATGCTAGGAAAGAGGCTAGTTCTATGTTAGAATACATATTTCCTTAAGGATAGTTCAAGAGGCATGATCCCTTTGACCTTGTTGCTAAACACTGTGAGTATATTTCTTTATCATGGCCGTATGTCCATGATAAACAAAGAAGTGAATTCCAATTTGAAAATCAAAGACAATGGGAAGATGTGCAATGTAGATTGAAATCCCCATATTTTTCCTCTTTCTATGTTATGACCTCAGATGATCAATTTGAATAAATTATGAAGAATATGGTTGAGGTATAGAGAAAAAGAAAAGAAGAAAAAATGTGATATCTAAGAGAATTGAAACTAAAGATAAGGCCAAGAAAAAGGATTTGAGGGAATTGACAATAAAAGGAGCGATCAGAAGTCAAGGAAAAAAAATACAATAGGAAGAACATATAATATGAGAAGAAAAAAAGAAAAAACAAGAAGAAAAGGAAACAAAATAAAAGGAGAGGTTAGAAACTATGGAAAAGGAAAAATGAGATGAGGAAGAAAGGAAGAATTTGATTAGGCATCTAGGGACAAAGAAAATACCACTAATGAAACACATTAGTAGGCAAAAAAAATCCTAAACAATATCCACCACAAAAAACACCACCACCTCCTAGTAGTTTAATTTATTTAACCATGGAGGATGTTGTCATTCCCTATCAAGTAGGAGATAAAGGTAAGGAACCTATTATGGAGCTAGTACACACTCTAGAAAGTCTAGAGAATATTTTATTCTGAGGTGATCAACCAATTATAGATTCTTTAGAAGAATTTGTTGACTTGGAATTGATAACTTATAACATAATAAAGAAAGTTGTAGTTAAGAAAACATAGAAGAGAAAGAGAGTGGACTTGGATACTTCCATCCTATGTACCACTAAAGAAAAAATGACTAAAACGAAGAAAGATAGACTAAACAATCTACTGTCATCTTGGATAGTTATCTCTCATGCTACCATGGACAAGGCTAAAGCTGAATAAGGGGAGATTTATAAGGCTATCTGACAAGACATCATTAGTAATTGCATAGAATAAGTCTTGGAAGAGGACACAATTAATGACCAAATAAAAAATGAATTCATTTACAAAGTGTTCAAGCTATAGGATCTAAGCATACAACTATCCATACTATATAAGGAAAAAATGATATGGAAAGAGAAATAGAGCAAGGTTCATGGCCAACTAAAAAATATCAAGAAGATTTAGAAAACAATAGGTCAAGTGGATCATCATATCAAGCTGCTAAATAAGACTGAGTTGTATGGGATATAACATGCCACCAATTATTGGGGTATAATTAAAAACGAATCACAAAAGAATATTGAGGAAGAGTGGTTGGCATGCATAAATTTAGGATTTGATTGAAGATACCATGGTTGAATTAAAAATTCATAGTTTCTACCCCCTTGAGGTTTTCTTAATAGATGTACAAGTTTTTAAATGGTTCAAAGAAGACACACATAACCATGAGGAAGAGGTCAGGTGCATTTCTTCCTTGGAGCATGGACATTTAAAAAAATTCTTGACCACTGAAGTTAGGAGAGAGACTCAACTTAAGTGTAGTTTTCCAAAAACAAAAAAGTACATCACGAGATTTGAGTGTGAAATTCCCATTTTGAAATTACCAAGGGAACAACATGTATTCCCCCATCTTAATTTGTGTAATGATTTATTTACTAAATGGGGGAAATATGATAATAATGTGTAAAAGGCCCAACTCCCAGTTCTCCTCAAGTTTAAGTTGAGAAATGATTTGCATGAACACTATTTATTCTATAAGAATGCCAACAGGATACAAAGAAATGTATTTGATTTCTCATAGTACAATGGATATTGTAATGATGAATTATTTTCTAAATTAATTCATAATATTTTCTTGAAGACAAATGTGTGTTTTTGGAGACTCATTGTGGATCAACTTAATTGGTGGATTATTTTGCTATTAATTGCTTTCTCATGATTTCTAGTAATAATTTATGATTATGTTCAAGTTATCTCATGCTGTCATTTGAAATGCTTTCTTTCAAATCTCTATCAAATCTTTAAAATGTGTTTTATGGTTAGGTTTTAATTCTTATTTTGTAATCAATTATGTGCTATTTACTTCACTAATTTTTAATTTTTTGTAGAATCAATTGTTTAGTTAGTTATGAATGAAATGACATTCTTATTTGTTACTTTCCTATATGTTTCCTTTTGTAATTGTTTAGTTTTTTTTTTAGAAATATTCCTATAGACATAAACTTTATTGTAGGATTAATCCTTAGGAAAGAATAATCACAAAATTATCTTCATCTACTCTTTATGGGAGTTACTTATCATAAATAGAATTCTTTCTATTCACTCAAGTTAATTTTTCTTTATTTTATTCACAACTTAGCATAAATATATAAAAAATAAAAAGACTTAGAAAAAACAAAACCTTTCACTTAAATCCCATTGAATGGTTGTCAAATCATAACTAGGAGGATTATTCCATTCAATCAGGGAAGATTCTAATTGGGCCTCTTCCTCGAGTTATTCCCTCTTGTTGATATTTGAGAATCCACCCCCCTCGACAAAATTGGTGCTAGAAGGAGGGCCCGTGTATTCCAAGTCATACTAACAACCCACATATCAAAATTGATTTTCCAAACCCTGAAACTCCTTTGAAAATCCCATACCTTAAGATTTAGAAAAATCTAGAATAGATAGTGAAGCCATACCTTATGCAGTATCTAATGAGGAAGTGAACACATTCATATGCATTACCTAGACTTACACAAGGAAGATTGATTATTTTACTACAACCCCTTGGATTCCTCGATGAAGAAATACTTCCTAGATAGTGAATAGAAATAGGGAAAAATCTATGGTCTTCATTGTAGAATACATGATGGAATTAGCATTGTAAGAAATTTCACAACCACTAAATGTAATTCCTCCAATCCTGAGCCCTGCTACAACCCCAATATACACTGAGAAATTTGAGAGTCAATTAGGTTCAAATTCTAGTTCAGACCACTCACAAGGTCTAGATTCTAATGCATACCACTCAGTCAAAAACTTAAGTTTCTCAAATATGGTGAACAACCAAGCAAACAATAAAAATGTGAATCAATCGTGGTTGGCCCTATAGCATATCCAACCACCCTATACATTGTTGGGGCAACGAGGTACTTCAATATTCATTAAACTAACTTAATAATTTTCTTTGATACCTCTTTTTAATTTTCCCAACCATCTAACTAAGTTGGTAATCCACCTTTTATGCTCTGACACCATAATTCATCCTTGTCATTCTATGAGATGAACTATGCAGGAAAACCAGACAATGCATCTCACATACAAACAATTAATTCATGTATGATTATAGATGCATATTTATACATATAACATAATGTCATTCAAATTTATAATATACAAAACATTCAATTAATAACATAATAACATTAAATTCAACGTGACAATGAATTAACCATGACACTTATCTTTATGGAAATAATACACCAACTGGCTGTAAACATCTGACATTCCACCTAACCATAGGCTCTATTGCACTTGATATTTCTACAACAAGCCATACCCAAGTTGAGGCTTTGAATCCACAAGGAATAATCACTCCTATTGTTGCCTCTAGTCCTCTCACACAACCAAATTCCCATAATTTCCACTATATTCACTCTTACAGAAATCCCAACTCACTAGCTCTCTTTCCTCTTCAACTTGAACAACCCAAAAAAGGGGATCCCATTCTTTGCAACATAGTCCCTCAAGCTATCCCACTTCTTTTCTAGGATCTAGCACATACTAGCCACAAAATGTCACTATTGGGAAATCAAGGGATTCTCAATTGTAATAGGTTTCCTTGCGCATGGGCATAATTCCTCACATGGGTTCCTTTTCCATAATTCCATTGTAGACATGACATGGTAGCTTAGAATTTAGACTAGGTTTTCCATATAATGATGGAAAATTCCCCTCTAATAACCAAAAACCATGGGTTATATTTGTATGCCCACAACTAACCGTGTGGCTCCCTAAGAAGCTCATGTAGCTCCCTTGACAACTAATCCCAAGGTTGATATGACTTAGGATATCACAAAGTCAAAGAATTAGGCTTAGAATAAAATATTAATATTTTACTTTGCCCCCATTGAGACCCCTAAGCCCCATTTCATTCTTCTCTTGTGGATTCATATCCCCCCATGTTTAAGTCCTTCTTAGTCTATAGTTGGTGATATATTTTTATTATTAACTTTCAATGCACAATAATTACATATTATTTCACTTATCCCTCAACCATTCATCATATACGCAAATGTACATTTCTAATTTAGGGATCAAAATTGGGGTTTTATTGGCCCAAGATGCTTTGTCATTGCTTGGACAACTACATAATTAGCTTAAGCATATGGAATTCATACTTATCAAATATGACCCCAATATGTCTGGTCCATAGGAAAATAATATTAAGAAATTCATCTTTGTTATTATATTAATGAGTCTGTAGCACAAAGATGTAGTGTGTAGAATTTTCTTGTATACTTTCGAGAATGAATCCTCCACATATTATTCCAATCTACGAGTTGGGGTAACTTTTAGAAGGAATTTTTGGACAAGTTTGGGGAAGAGACCACCACAGGTGCTCTAATGATAAAGATATTTTATTTTTCATGAACCCTAAAGAAATATTAAAAGACTTTAATCGAAGATTTACCACTATCTTGAATAAGTTTAAAGATGGAACAACACCTACACGAGAACTTTAGATTGAGGTTTATACTAATCCCTTACCAACTCCAATTTCTATGTTCATTAAGCAAGCAAGGAACCCTACATTGGCACTAAAATTTGAAGAAGTGAAGAAGAATGAGTTTTGAAATGATGGGATGTAACGAAAGCCAAGTGGATTTTTGAGAGAAAGAGGTTGTTCAACCTAAAAAGAACATTATCCTACCTAGAACTCAACCAAAATAACTATATAAGGTAAGGATAAAGACACCATGGATATGGAGAGTATGAAAATAATGATTAAATGGTTATCTAATGAATTCATAGACATGAAAAGGAAAGTTGGAGAAGGGACTTCCAATCATAGGCCATGTAGACATTTCTTTAGAAAACCTATCCCTCCTATACCTATCGAACCCCCATTTGCAAATTTGAATATCGATTTAGAGGGGGTGGCTATGGATAATTTCTATAATTATCGTCTAGCCAATCATTCAGAAAAAAACCCGTCCTTAATGGATAAATTCCATGAACATGATAGAAAATAGGTTTTTGGATGGTTGAATATAGGATGAAAAATATAATGAGATAATTGAGGGAGATATATATGAACAAGCCCAAGACAAACCTAGCAAATCAACTATGGTTCTATGGGACATGTTCCCTAGTTTCAACATAGTTGAAGATGAATAAGTGATTGAGGAAGGATTGCTTGTCCAAAGTGATTATCATACTAGGAGTAAGGGACCCATACCACAACGACAATCAACTACTTCTCAATATCCAAACACTAGGACAACATGGACTGTGGCACCTATTTCTAGGATTTCCTCCAATTCCCTTAATACAAATAAGCCTTCAACTAGTTACTCGGATCCCATGGAGTATAATATCATTAAGGATATTAAAAAAATAAAAGCTAATAATTCAATCCTCGATATATGAAAAATATCACAATAATGTAATTTATTGTTGAACACACTGAAAGGCATAGATGCACAACCAATCATTGTTAGTATAATTGTTAATAGAACAACAAGTAACAATATATAGAATACCACAACCAATGCTTCTCTTTTGGGAAAAAGGTCCAAATATTTAACTCCTTTCTTATTGACCTTCAAAATATTCTATCATAATGTACATAATGTTTTGGTAGACTCAAGAATGTATTCAAACATTATGCCCTATTATGTCTGTAGAAAGTTGAATGCAACTCTAAAAAAGTGTTCAAATCATATACTTTAGCTTGATAGATCAAAAGTTAAGGTCATTAGTTAACTAAAGGATTTTCTCATATAAGTATCTTCCTACCCAAAAGTTCATCAAGTGATATACATCACTATAGTATAGTAGACATCCCAAATGCACATGATCTTTTTCTTAGTAGGGATTGGTCCCCAAAAATCCAAGGTTATTTCACATTGAACAAGTCACATATATGGATTCCATGCAATGGACATCAGAAAAAGATTATTGGATCAATCGAGAAATATATATCAACATATAGTGACCAATATTGAGGCAAGAAATGGACCCCCGTCTTCTGAATTTCCAATTCTTAGAAATTATTCTATAGACTCTTGCGTCGGTAATTTCATCGTTGAAACTTCCGACATACCATAAAATGAGAAATCATAATTGTCTTTGCTAGAATATAACTCTTGAGAAGTAGGACATAACAATAGTTCCGATGTAAATTCTATCCCCGTGAATACTTTAAATTATGTAGTTGTAAATCAAGTAGGTCTTATAGATACCCTTGATATTTGGAATTCTTTTTTGACTATTCTAAATCCCAAGAGGGAATTGGAGGTAGTTTCCTTTTGATAGATCCCAAGGGTAAGCATAGTTTCATTTCATGTAGTTTAGAGTTCGATTGTGCTAAAAATACAACTAAATATGAGGAACTTGTATAGGGATTGAAAAAGGCCATAGATTTAAAAAAAATAAAATAAAAGTCAAAGTGTGCAATTTTTCACAGTTCCTCATATTTGTCTTGCGATTTCTGGAATTATAACTGTGTAGGAAGTTTGAAACGTCCAACGTTTCGAGTGGAGACTCCACCCATCATCAGGGACTCTTGAAGCAAGAATGAATGAAAAGAGTTCTAAAGGGAAGCTTTATAAATACCAGGGGAGAAGGGACCTTAGGGAGGAGTGGAGAAAATATAGTTGTTGAAAAAATAACCGTTAACAATTAATAATTAACAAGTTGTTTTTAAGGCAGGAAAGGAGTTTAATTTTTTTTTTTTTGAAATAATATTAATTTATATTATTAGAAATGGTAAGGAATTAGCCGTTGAAAGAATCAAATCCTTCATCTTTTAATAATTATGTTTAAAAAAGGAGGGCAGAATGTTTGAAAAATAATTAATAAATCGTTATTATGGTAAAAAATAGAAAAAACAAGAGGGTAGTTTTGTAGAAAAAAAGGATGGAAAAGAACGATGAAAAAGTTCTCCCAAAGTGGAGTAATTAAGAGTTTAAAAGTTGGGGGGAAAGGGTTGAAAAACAATTAAGGATAAATCAAAGTTCAAAGAAAGGAGATAATAAATACAACTATTGATTAAAAGACGAAAAAATATAATAAAAGGGGGGGAAATTATAAAAGGATAATAAAAGGAGTTTAAGAATTAAGGAGAAGAAGGAACTTGATACTAAATAAGAAGTGGTTGACAACAAAGAAGTAAAAAAGGGGGGTTAAAGTGAAACAAAGGAGGGGGGGGTTCTAAAGAAGGAATAAAGAGTTTAGTGTTTAAGGTGATGAATGATAGGTTTCCAAGAATGACTAAGTTTTTAGCCATCATCTCGATTAAAGTTGTTGGGGTGATTTTAAATTTCTAGGGCTTCACAAATGGAAAAATGTGAGTGGTATGGTGCTAAGGCGATAATTTTGGTTTGATCGAATAAAATTAGGTGTTTGAATTTGGAAGAGTGCTCAACAAGGGATGATTTAGAGATACGATTGTGGGTGGTATCTTCAATGTGTTCTTTTAGACGAGTTTTGAAGGATCTGCCGGTTTGGCCAATGTATGATTTTCTGCAGGAACAAGGAATTTGGTAAAATCTTGGGCCAAGGATGGGATTGGATTTGTCTTTAGAAAATCTAAAGGATTTCTTAAGAGTTTTAAAGGGTTTGAAAATGGTTTTGATATTCTTTTTGGCCATTTTTTTTGAAATGCGATCAATACTACCTTGAATATAGGGAAGTGAGATGAAATCTAGGGGTTGGGAAGAGTAGGGAGGTTTTTTTTAGAGTTATTTTTCTGGATGGAACGAAAGGATTTGGAAATTTGAGAGCTAGAGTAACCATTAGAAACAAGGGCTTTGGTTAGGTCGACTTTTTCTTTTTCGAGAAATTGGGGGTCAAATATGAAAATGTCTCGTGTAACAAGAGTTTTAAGGACACCATATTTTTGGGATGGGTGATGATGGGAGTGCGCATGGAGGTATCTATCAGTGTGAGTATTTTTTCAATAAACCTGGTGGGTGAGGGAGCCATCAGGGAGGCGAGTGATAAGAACACCTAAGAATGGAAGAGAAATGTTGTTTTCCTTTTCCATGGTAAATTGGATGTGGGGGGAGGTACTGTTAAGATGCTTAAAGAAGGATGTTAGAGTGGAAAGTCTATAAGGCTAGATAACGAAAGTGCCATCAATGAATCTGAACCAACATTTAGGTTTGAGAGGGGAGTTGTTTAAGGCTAAGGTATCAAAGTGCTCCATGCATATGTTAGCGACCACGAGGGATAATGAAGACCCCATAGTTGTACCTTTCGTTTGTTCATAACAAGTTCCTTCGAAGGTGAATAAGGTGGAGGTTAGGAAAATTTCAATGAGATTAATGGTTTCTCGGTCTACTAGTTTGGAAATAATGTCGAGGGCTTCATGGACATGTATTTTAGTAAATAAGGATACAACATCAAAACTAATCAACAAGTCTTGGTCATTAAGATGAAGAACTTGGGTTTTTTGGATAAAATCATAGCAGTGTTTGATGAAAGAGGAAGTTTTTCCTGTAAAGGTCTTAAGTTTGTTTACAAGAAAGCGGGCAAGGGAAGCCGTGGGCGCACCTATGGCACTAACAATAGGCCTTAAGGGGATGTCTTTTTTTTGTGGATTTTGGGTTGTCCATAAATAGTGGGGGTAGTTGGTTTAGAGGAATAAGATGTTTTTGAATGTTCAGATTAAGGGAGGAGGCTTTGATTGCATTAGTGACGAGGGTAGTAATGGTGTTCATAGGGTTTTAGCAAGAGGTTTGTAGGATGAGAAGGAGAGAAGGTCAAGAATTTTAGCGTCATAGTCCGTGGTGTTCATAATGACAGTGGCATTACCTTTATCGACTTTTAAGATAATGATATCTTGATTATTATTAATACGTTGGATAGAAATGGATACTTCTTTGGTAAGATTGGGATTTAGAGGTTTGGCAAGGTGTAGGATTCTTACAAAATATTTCTTAATTTCCTCAACTTCATGTGGGGGAAGGTGATGCATTACTAACTCGATCGAGATAATAATATCTTCATTGGGGATACGTTGGGGAGTAATGACGAAGTTAAACCCTTTGTCTAAAATATGAAGTGAGGGGGGATCAACATGAAAGGAGGATAAATTGATGACCCTGGAAGAAGAATGAAGAGAGAATGTTTGGGGAGCATAGTCAGTTTTGGTGGTAAGGGGGGCACTATCTAGACTAGGGTTAGGGTTATCAGAAGGAGGTGCAATTACATCACAATTAATAGGAGAGGCATGAGAAGAATTATTGGATGAAGAAGAGGTCAGGGATCCCATGGATTGAACAGGAAAAGAAGGTGAATCACCATTTCTAATAATATAAATTAATATTATTTCAAAAAAAATTATTCTAAACTCCTTTCCTGCCTTAAAAATGACTTTTTAATTATTAATTGTTAATGATTATTTCTTCAATGACTATATTTTATCCACTCCTCCCTAAAGTCCCTTCTCCCCCGGTCTTTATAAATCTTCCCTTCAACACTATTTTCATTCATTCTTTCTTCAATAGTCCCCGAAGATGGGTGGAGTGTCCACTCAAAACGTTGGATGTTTCAAACTTCCTAGACAGTTCTAATTCCATAAATTGCAAGACAAATAAAATTAAAGTGTTTGGAGATTTGGAAATAATTGTTAGGAAAATAAATAAATAAACATGATACATTGTAACTCACTACACTTAAAGAATCATCAGTAGGAACTATAAAAATTAATTGACAACTTTGATGCTTTCAACATTTCTATTGTTCCACATTTTGAGAATCTAGTAGTTGATTCTCTTGCTACTACCGCCTCTAGATTGTCTCCATTGGAATACTTTGGGGCAAACAAATGTGCGTTTTAGCTGCTCTATAAGACTTCTCTTCTTGATAATATTACAAACCTAAATCTTTTTGAGGGTGATCAGAAAATCATTGAATTTATCACCAATGGAGAGACTTTTAAAGATTCAACTATTGATGATGAAGAGTATCAAGCAAGTCTGGAATGTGAAAAATGATGATGATGATGATTAACGTCCACTAAGACCCAATTGGTCTATCGGACCTTAAGAGGGTAAGTGATTACTTGTGATTCTTTAGAATTTTGTTTCTGTGATCGAAAATCATTAAGAGAAGATTTCCAAGATCACCATACTTTTGTTGAGTTAAGAAGTTAGGAAGGTTGGTAGTGTGACAAATATTTTGAAAATGAGATCTAATATGGGTATAGGTTGGACAATCTAAGAGAAAGTTCTTTTCATCTTCAACCTTCTTAGTGTCACAAAGGTGACACACTCTTTCATCCCATGGCATTTTAGGAATTGACCAATGCCTAGTTTCACTATGGAGCTCGTGAGAATTTGTTCTTATCTTAGCAACGCTTATTTTTTTCTTTACACTTGGAAAAACAAATAGATAATTTTGATCTTCTAGATTAGGGTTGATTACATCCTTATAATACCTTAATTTTCTTTTTTCCTCTAACTATTTATCACACCACATTTTCTCCTTAAATTTTGATTTGGTGTTTTTTTTAATAGTATATTTATTCTGCAAAATGATGTCTTCCATGATTCCCCAATAGTTTAGCCAAGATCGGGCATCTTTATGCCATCCTCGCTTGATTTGATAGTGGTTATGACTCGATTTTGAAGCAATTTTAGGAAGCCTCTTGTCTTCCATGTTGTTTAACTTGTTCTTATACATTATGTATCTAGTCATAGCCATGTTCTCAATGGGGGAGAGGATTGTTTCTAAGACAAGGATGGGATACGGTGTATGTTCTTTAATTTTGAGATTATAGGTCATAACATTCTTTTGTATTTTCTCTATCTTTCTCCAGGATTCACGAGAGATACTACAGCCCCAAAATTCACATCCATAAAGAATAATAGGTGTAACAAGAGTCTCAAAGAGGAGTTTCTTCTTATCCCAACTCCAAATATCAGCTGATTTACAATTGTTTTCAAGCCCATAATAAGCTTTACATCCCCCAATAATCCTTTTCTCAATGCTGTAATTCCAATTGAGCCTGTGGTGAATATAAATTCCAAGATATTTGTATGAAGTCACTTCTTCCAAGTTGTCGTTGTCATATATGAAGGTATCATAAGGGATCTTATTGGATTTAATAATCATGACCTTAGTCTTATGAGTATTAACAATCATATCCATATTGGAGAAAAAATCCTTGAGGATTCTTAGTTTGTTTTCAATATCATGGGGACTCCTTTCCATAATAACGATATCATCGGCATAAATACTATTGAAAAAAAAAGCACATACTATGCCTAAGGGTGTAGTTAATCTAGAAAATTTGTTTGATTTACAAATTAAATTTTAAATATCATCAAACATGAAAACTAATAGTTCCACTTTAAGTTACAAGAAACTCAATTTAAGAACTAAAGAAAACCCCCAGAATGTAAATCTTCTTAAAGGATGTTCTAAACAATAGAAACAAGCTTACATTAAACTATTTAAAACATACTAGGATGTGTTTGTGTGGACATACGATGACCTCAAAATATATGGAAAACACATTATCCAATACACTATTCCAATGAATAAGGATGTAAAATCCGTTCAATAGAAAATTCATAAGATGCATCCCTCTCTTGAGCCCCAAGTGTAGAAGGATCTCAAAAAACTTCTTAACATCGAAATCATATTTCAAGTTCAACATTTTGCTTGGGTAGCTAACCCTAGTGCTAGTTAGAAAGAAAAATGGTGAGATTTGTCTGCATATTGACTTTCAAAACTTGAATAAAGATTTTGAGAAGGATAACTACACAGTTCCACAAAAGGAACAGATCCTGCTTGTATCAATATCTGAGATGTTTTCATTATTTCTCAAGATACAATCAAGTTTTGATGGCTAAAGAGGATTGATTAAAAACCACATTCGAAACCAAATGGGGCACCTTCGTTGATAATATATTTCCTTTTGGGCTCATCAATATAAACACCAGTTTCTAAATGGAAACAAATATTTCTTTCCATGGTCTCAACAATCTCAGTGTCATTGTATATTTGGATGACTTGACTATATACTCCAAAACTAGAATAGATCATATTACATACTTCATTCAGATTTTTGAGAGATGTAGGAAATAAGGGATTTCATTAAATACTAAAAAGAGTGTTTTTTTAGTCACCAAGGGTAAATTACTTGGGCATATTATCTCCAAAGAAGGCATAAGTATAGACCTCAAGTAGGTAATAGTTATCTCTTAGTTACCTTTACCACACAATAAGAAAGCCATGTAATATTTTTTAGAGAAGATTAATTTTGTGTGAAATTTATCCTTGACTTTGCATAAACTATTAAACCTTTGCAAAAAATGATTAAGAAGGATGTTGAATTTAAAAGAAATAAGGAAGAAAATGAATTGATTGAAAAGATAAAAACTACCATATCCAACACTCTAGTTCTATGTAATCTAGATTTCAACCTTAGTTTTCTTCTCTACACATTCACTTTTGATTAATCTCTTACAAATATGTTAATGCAAAGAGATGTTGAAATAAATAAATCATTGATTTCTTTCCTGCACTAGTACAAAAAGGGTAATTAGTGATTACGTAACCAAAAAAATTAATCACAACAATTTTATACTACCAAATTTGAGCAATTTTAAGTGACATAACTAAAAATGACTAACTTAAACGACTAATTTAGTCCAAGGATAAAAAGTATGACTAGATAACAACTACATGAATATGAATTAGTAGTATTTATGTTGATGACCTTTATTAATTACTTTTGGGGCCAATTTAAATCATTTCTATAAGTCACTTTTGATATTGGTTTCTCCAACACTACCACTAAACGTGTAACCATTCTTTTTCTTTCGGGGGTAGTGTCTTAACATGTAGCAATGATTTAAATCTTTGCCAAAAATCCCTCAATGCTTTAGAGTATTTTCTTGGCCTCCGCCAAAATATGATTTTAAGAGAGTTTTTGAACAATTGTTACAACCATGGTTTTTAAGCAACAATTCTTTTACAAAGTGTTTTCTTTTATAACAAATATATCTATAACCACCCTTAATTTTTAATTTAGCAATGGAAATAGGTGACACCTATAGGTTTAATACATGTAAGGAATATATATTATAGATAGTGTCAAATTTATTATAAAATCAATTTTTAATCTCATATAGACATAAGAGATTATTCTTTCATTTTAGATTTTATATATTAAGAAGAATTACAATTTAAGTAGGCTTCATGGTTAAGAATGTATATTAAATATTCTTAGAAGATTTTTTATTCTTATTTATTAGTATTTATGTTGAATAATTTATTTAAAAAAACCATATTGAACAAGGATCTTGCTACGTACAATAAGTAAACTTGTATAGGGTAATATGGGATCAGGTAAATGAGGTGAAATGAAAAAATATTTTATCGGTGTGCCTCTCTCAAACTATTGATGCTAGACTAGATTTTGGACGATTTTGTTGTAGATGAGTGAATCAATGTAAAGGTTGGTTTCAATATGGATGTTTTGTGGGCATCGCTCATGTGGTTATACTTACAAAATATGGGTATTTTAACGAGTCTCTTAATATTTTTTGACAAGTGCAATGAACAAGTATATAACCAAATTCCATGACAATGGAAGAGTAGACGAAGCCATCCAATTGTTTCACAAAATTATTGAACAAAGTGGTGTTTCTTAGACTGCAATGGTTGTAGGGTATATTCAAAATGGGTTTAAAAATAAATCTTTGAATATATTTATTCGTCAACCTTCACCAGTGTTGTCAAGGCATGCACTAGCTTAACAATGTTTGAAGAGGATGCACAATAAGTGTTTGATAAAATATCTCAACCAGATGTGGTTTCCTGGACTTCTATAATTTTAGGGTATGCTCATAATAAATGCAATGATGATGCACTCAATATCTTTTTAACAATGCTATCAACATCAATGAAGCTGAACCAATGCAATTTTACTGTTGTTCTCCGGGTATGTTGAAACCTTTGTGTAATGTACCCTAATCCCACTGAGGAACATTACAACAAGAAAACACATTTAAAATAATATTTTCTAATTAACAATTTCCTATAGCTTACCACCTACATATCACACACAAATTGAACCATTTATGAAACCATAATTCTAAATGCATCTACAACATAAATAAAACCATGAATGCAACCATTCAAGAAAAACAACAAACACACATCATTCATATAAAACATTTGCACAACATAATATCATCATAAAAAATAGAATACTTATCTGTTAATAGTTAACCAACTGGCTGCATATGAAGGATGAACCTCCCAGCCATGGCCCATATGCATTTTTGTTCATTCTCTTTCAATAGCAGGCCACCTCGAGCTGAGGCTATGAGTCCACAAGGAGGTTCAACCCTCTTGTTTGTCCACTCTCCACACACAACAACCCCAAAACCCAGGTTATACTCCCACAACAGTTCCAATCCTCCTACTCTGTTCCCCACAACCTACACAACCCAAGGAATGTACCCCTTTCATTGCTCACAGTCCCTTAGGTATTTTCATTAGTTTATTAGGGCTTCCAGTGCACTCGGTTGGCCAAGAATTGCTCAGCAGGGGACACCAGGAACTCTCAAATACTTCAGGAGTGCTCACAATAGTCTTCATAAGGCTCTTGAGCCATTTCTTCAACAAGAAAATGTACTACAGGATTACAACCCATTTTATAGGCATGCATGCCTCTTTCTTAGCATAAAACACAACCAATCCATGGACTCCTTCAAGCATAACATGGATAGTTCTCTTCCCAACACTCAACTCCTCTCTTCCTGCCCAAAAAAACTCCATGTAAAGCTGCTCTCCATGTAAAAACGTGTCTGTCAAATTCCCCCCTGCTATCCATATGAATTTCCTCTCTTTTCTTGATTGACTCTCACTCTTCCCCAAAGATGATTGTACTCATGCCCATTCTCTCATTAACTATGGGATGTGACTCCTCACACCCACCCTCTCACATGTATTCAATGATTGGATTTGTTTTCATCTCTCTAGTATCATAACCAATGATTACTACTTTTATTAGTCATTTCAATGTACATAATACATAATTTGATCCCCAACTATATTAATCAATACGAGCTCTTGCCCCAAGCATATCGACTCACTAGCCTAAATGACATTTATACAATTACATTATAATTTGTGGGGATGATAACTAGGGATGTTACATTTCCCTCCCCTTTATTTTTGCACTATTCTCAGTGCACAACACCATACAATGTACACACAATTACAATGCTAGGCTCTCTAACCTTTAATCAATACATAGGATCTCCAACCTAATATCACATAGACATTCCAACCTAAATATAAAATACATAGGCACTTCAACCCAAAAAATCATAAATACATAACCCATTGGCATTCTTCTACAACTATCCTAAATTCCACCATCTCTATTCCTCTTGACCTGCCCAACCCAAGGAATGTACCCTCTTCACTACTCTTAGTCCATCAGGCTATACCACTCTTTTATTAGGGTTGACCCAAGGAATGTGCCCCTTTCACTGTTCTTAGTCCATCAAGCTACACCATTCATTTATCAGGGTATCTCTGGCATATGTGACTAACAATATCACTACTAGGAACTCAAGGGAACTCACTCTTAGGAAAGCTATCGACAAAACAACCAACAACAACCTTATTAATGTAGTGAAAATTGCATAGGAATTTACTCTACAAGCCTAACAACCTAGTACATTTCTTTCATTCTTCAATTGTTTCTATAGAAGCCATTAAGAAAATATACCCTTTATATCCATTATCATATAAAAATTGTCTTATTCACATGGGTTTTCAAATCCATAATCTAAACATTTATTCAAAATAAGTTTGCAATCATAAACCAATACTAATATGTATGGTTATCTTATGCTTCAAAAAGTTGCCACAAGAAAGAATCCAACTCATTGTTCTTATTTGACATGACTACATGATTCCTATAACCATGTCACATGCATTATTGAGTTACCTCCCCCTTTC
This sequence comes from Picea engelmannii, assembly GCA_009831015.1. Lineage (NCBI taxonomy): Eukaryota > Viridiplantae > Streptophyta > Pinopsida > Pinales > Pinaceae > Picea > Picea engelmannii. The sequence continues at coordinate 138,258 of ML784553.1, read as the reverse complement.
CATCTTCACCCTCCAAGCTCAGGAACCCCCTTCACTATTGCCCAATCCCTCAGGCGATCCATGATTTTCCAAGGTCTTCTTGAACAAGGGGAGTGCCAACTCACTACCAGACCTTCACTGGAAAATTGTAACCTCTGACAATTATAGAATTCTAGTGTCATAACAATAGCCTTATTTCTGAGATTTCAATTTCAATTACAATCACCTCATTTGTATCACACATATACAATCATTATGAGATAACATCAGAGCAATTGATTTTTTATTTTTCAAAATATGTTTTAAACATGAAAACATAATTTCCCAAGCATGAGTTTTGTTCTCATAGTTGTTTGGCTCTTGCAGCAGTAGACATCCATTTTCTTCATGGGCTTACACCATGTCCATGCCCAAGACCATTTTCCTGCAATTTCCTCAACTTTCATTCAATCAAACCAATTGTCAGTATTCATGTACATTATCATTTCATTGCAGCATTTGCAATCAATCCATGAAGTGATTTCATAATTATATTACTCTTAAATTCAATCACTTTAACTATTGTTCATATTAAAATGGAACAAAACCATCATTCCTTACACATGTGTTATCTAGCATACCAAGATTTTCATTATACAATCAATCTTTACCAATAACAAAACCAATGTGCCAATACTCATGGCCACATTCACACAATGCATCCTTGCATTGACTCTAGAATACCACACATCCATGTCACGTATTCCACCATGGTGAGTTGGAAGGTCTATCCATCGCCTTATCACACTTTCCAAGCCCTTCCCAATTACTTGCTCGATTATTTGAATACCTTCCTCTTCAACCCATACACAACACTAGGAACATGATCCCTTAGTGTTATTCAATGTTGATGAAGAGGTTGCATTCCAAACATCAATTATACATGGGAAGACCATCATGCACTTGTATGGTGCTATAGCCCTTCCATTTCCAACCATATCATGGCCTCACACATGGCCATCCCTAATGGAATTCATTGCTACTGCAAGAGTATATCTCATGAATGAACTTGGTCATGATCTCATAACCCACATAACATACCACTAATGCTATATAAATGCTTTCAAGCATTAAACAACATTTGTACCTCCAAGGCTCTCTCCCTTTACACATCAATCCAAATATTGAACTTTAAATCATGGAATTCTTACCTCAATTAACTTCATCATTTTATGCAACATAAGCAACCAAATGCATACCTGCATAGTTGTTATCAAATTACTTGATGCTACCTGATCATTTGATATTTTACAGAAGATTGTTGGCTCCCTTCACCAATTATTTTGGTCATCATTCTTACCATCCTCCTCTATCTTCATATGGATGGATTTTGTAGCATCCTCAACACCAAGCTGGGCAAACCCACACAACATTCCGCCTATGATACCATTAACATTAATAAAATGCTCTGCATATGCAGTAATTGTGCAATGCAAAAAACATACAATTCATGCATAAACATGTATAGTAAATCATACAAAATTATATATAAGAATTCACATAGTAAACAACATAAAAACACAGATAAAATAGCACTTATACTTTGAATAATTCACCAAATGCGTGTATACCTTAGAATTTCCTCCCAACCATAGACTTTGTTGCTCATAAACTCTCAGAAGCAGGTCACCCCTGAGCCGAGGCTAGAAAATCCACTAGGGAAGGCTTCCTAAGCTAGACTAAGGTCTAACTAGCATAATAACACTCAGGTTAAGGTTCCAAATGATACAACTATCCTACAAACTCTCATATCCCACCCCAGTAAGTGTACCCATTATTTTCTCAACATTCCTTCAACTATCCCACTTCCCTTCCGGGGCTTTAGCAACAAGTCAGACAGAAAGTCTTAAATCCATGTAGCTATTTCACAACACACATGGAAAAAATTCCTTGCAGTTCTCTCACTCAGTGTTGGCACAGGGAAAAACCCAGGGTTCAATGCTTCAACAACGCACCAACAAAACCCTAACTACTGACCCTTTCAACAACACCTGCGAAGAAGGAAAAGTCTCACCCGAGGTAGGAGAAGGGGGGGTTACAGGACTTAGGTGTATGTAACCAAGCTAGGACACAAATCTGTGATAGAAACACTTCGCGGAGTATTCTATTAACACTAGAAGATGATATTCATTAACTCATTAGCTTCATTAACATCGTAGAATAAATCCTAAGATAGATCGACGTAGTAAAAATAAATATTAAGAACTTAAATCATTTAGCACATAGAACTAAGTTAGATCTAGCATTCCTTCACAAAGCACATGTAAGGCACTAAGCAACATCAGATCTATCCATTATACATAATGAAAAAATCACTAAGCAGATAAATGACAAACACAACATAGCACAAAGCACGCCAAAGACACAAGATATATGTGGTTCACCCAAGTGTGGGGATACGTACACCAACTGCTTCATCTTCTTTATTATTCTTCAATTCTCTTACATTCATCCACTCTTGTGCACTAAGCCACAGAGCCAAGCTTAGCAGAGGACAAGAGATTTGTGCACTGAGCGCCATATCCTCCTTCCCAAAACTAGGTCACGACACAAAGCCAACTTCTCTATTGGGAATAGAGCCTTACATACGTAATATGTTGCACAAATCAACCCAGAACTACTTGCACTTAGCCTTGCAAGCTATCCCCCCCTTCTACATTAAATTCTTACTTATTTATACTTTTACAATTCCTTACAAAAAGGCTTAAACATGGGTAAACCCATGGCCTGACATCCCATAACCCATTACAAAAACCCTAATGAACCCCTTGTTGGGTTCATATACCCCGAAAAACAAGTGAGATCTGCGATCTCAGCTCCACCATGGTGCTCCATCTTTTATCCTTGCGTCAAAGTCCAAAATGTGGTCCAATCCTGACCAAGGTTTCCTCAAAACTTGGTCGAGGGCCAACAGGCCCCCAACACTCACTTGTGACTTGTCTCAAGTCACTCAGGTCTAGGTAGTGTCACTTCGAAGGCCTCGAGCTTCACTCGAGCTACCTTGAATTGTTGCTTTGCTTGAACCTCCTTCTCAACAATCTCCTCGATTGTCTGCACTGTAACGTGCCCTTCCAGGTGTTGTTCCATTATTGCAACCACTTGGTCCAGTTGCGGGCCTTGTCTTTCAATTTCTTCAAACACCTTGCAAGCTTCATCCTGCATAGGTTGTAGTTTTTGTGCGACTTCAATTAATCTGCCTTGGATGGTAGTGATCTGTTGCTGGACCGTGCGCTGCTCCTGTGATCTTTTGATTCTCTCGATTGCGGTGAGTAGCTTCATCTGCGCCTACATGGATAAGGCCTGCTGATGCACCTCCTATAGCTGCGCTTCCAACTTCCTTAGCTCTGGATCTTCTATGAGCCATTCATAAGTCTGTGCACTTCTATCGCTCAACTATTTGCACTCTGAGGCAAGCGACCTTATCCTTATTACTGCGTTCTTGGTGGCTTCCTCTCTCTCGTTGCGCACTTCTTGCGGGGTGCTTGGTACTGCTTGGATTTTCAACTCTGTTATCCTCACTTGAAGCTACTGGATGGTCTCAGCGAGCTTCGCTACTTGAGCCTCGACCGACTCCTATTCCTCATGTGCCAAGCCCGACACAGAGTGATATGATTTTCTCACAGCTTCCTTAACTGTGGCCTGTTCTGCGAGCAACTGGTCCTTTTCTTTCTGTAGTTGTACTTTCTCTTCCTGGACCATCGCTTGAAACTCATCTTTTTCATTTTCATAGGCGGTTACACAGTACCACGCTACACGTAATTGTTCTAAGACTTCTTCTTTCTCTTGTTTTAAGGCCTCTGTTGCATCTGCTAGTCTTCTTAATTGGGCTGGTTCATCCCCCAATTCTATATTCTATGACGAGGAAGGCACAGTGGGTACTGTGCAGACTGAATGAATAGCTTGTTGTATGTCCTTTAATTCCTTCTTGACCCTTTCATACAACTCCTCCAGCTTCACACCATATCTCTGGAAGATATCCTCTGAAGCATCCTCCATGGCTCTGTGGACTAGACTGATGTCATCGTCTATGAGCGTGGCCTCCATTTTGGGCTTACTAGCGCGCATCTTCTTTCATGATGAAGGTTTCTTTGGAGAAACCTTTCTCTTCTGCGATGTTACAATAGGGGGATATTTCGGCGGTGTGTCTTCTCCTTCACCTTGCTTTTCTCCTTCATCCCCTCCTCCTTGTCCATTTGTGTCATTTCCTCCTCCTGGCGAGCCAGATCCATTTCCTTCAGAGGCATTGTCATCCTCATTAGTCTTTATATTATGGAATTCCTCCTTTTTCTTCTTCTTCTTCACACTGGACTGTTCGGCATGCTCGACCCGGGTGACCAAGGAGCTTCCTATGATGTTAGGGTCGAAGAGTTCTACATCATCGACTAGTACAAGGAACTCCTCCAGCCACTCCTTCGTGATCTGCTCCATGTCATCGTCTATTAGCTTGTAATATGATTGCAACTCTTCCTTTCTCTCATCTCTGCACGTAGTGATATATATAAAATGTCAATCTACACGGAACTTCGCAAAAATTCGATACTGGTGTAGGGTGCGCGGTGTCATGCATGAAAATGCTTCAATGGAAACCTTCAGTTGTTGATAATAGGAATGCAACAAAACGTTCGACTACCATTGCTTCAACATATCGTTGGTGTAACACAAGGTAGAAAACCTAGAGGCCAACGACTCCAATGGTTCTATCTCTGGGAAGGTGTCTCCTTCAGGCATTTTCCAAGTGACAAATGCGATCAACATGAGCAACCAACTGAAGTGGAACTCGTATCCCTAATCCTGAGCTTCGCGACAGTCTTTCTCAAGTTCGTTGATGAGGTAACTCACCCAATTCATTTGCATGCCCTCCACACATTTTCCTGCGAGGTCCACCATGAACCCAGTGACCTGTGTGGGGCTGTTGTTTCTTAAAATATTTCTAGCTATGAGTTGGCAAGATAGGCGCATTGCTCCATCGTAGATAGAGGCTACCTTGTAGTCTCGCTTTCATTTCTCAACTTCTCCATATGCTTCCTTGATGCGTTGTTCCAGGGAGCGGTCTGAGGCCTTCCCTAAGTAAAATTGATGAGGGTCGGGTCCCTTCATGCTTAATCCTGTAATCAAGTGGATTAGCACCAGATCCACAGTAATATGTTGGTCAAGCCACAGGTATCTGCCATGGTATCAAAACAAGAGGAGTTTAACGCAAGCGTTAACCTCCTGGTGTTGGCCAAAATGGGGAATCTTCATCACATTGAGCACAGTGGAGTGTGCCAACTCCTTAATCCATGGCTGGAAGATAATGTGAGGCTTCTTCCTAGTTGACTTCTTTAGGTATCTATGGGGTGCTAGCATATTGTAGTTTTTTCTATCTCCAAGGTTGAATTTGTTGTTCTTCAACAGCGAGATCTGTCCCAACTAGCTCCCGACTACGCATATTCCCTTCGAAATGTACGTGGTGATCAAAGTGTACTCATAGTATCGTGGAATATTGTCACAGTTAACCATTCCAACCAAAGGAGGGATATATTATGGTAATATCAACGATATCTGCTTCGCGTTAGTCAGATTGTTGTGATGATTACTTCATTTCTCGGTTGCGGGGTTGGTACATCCTGAACGTCATCCAGTTGAAGGGGAATCTTGTAGTCCCCTGGTCGACGATGCCTAGAAACCTTCAGACATAGATCTATAAGCCATAAACTTGTTAAGAACCTCCTCGACGAACTTCTCTAACTCACTACGTTCACTCGACATTCTCACTTTTAAGCAGACAGGTCGGGGTATGCGAACGGACAGGCGAGGCAGGCAAATGGATGGCAATGCCTATCTTCTAATAACACATCTTGACGCACAATTAGTTCTCCGATATCTCAGTTAATCATGGGTGGACAAAATTGGTCTCGGTGTAGCGTCCAATGGGTTAAATAAGTGAGCGTCGTAATAGATTCTTCCAACGGGCAGGAATGCTTACATCAATGTGAATTTGTCCGTTATGGCGCGGTCTCAACGTCCAAAAGCTCATAAATTCATTTTCTATCCATTTTGGAGCGTCGTTCTAATGGTTGGGGCACCTCCAATGGTCATATATCTTCACCATGGCGAAGTCCAATTCTGCGTGGTTCTGCTATTTCAGAGAGGTTCAAGTATTGCAAACTTGTCTCCTGCGAAGTCTTCCATTTGTTCTCTGTAACTTCTTGTAGTTTTTCTAACTTGGATTTTTTCTTATTGAGATTACTTGCCTTCTTTCCTGTGATTTGATTTCCTCTAACTGTTTCTGAAATCCTCTTTCCATTCTTATTCTTATCTTCTCTTAGCATAGTGACTTCGCACTGCTGATGTGGTGTCACATGTTCTGAAGTTAATATCCCTTCTCTTACTACTTCCTGGGTGGATATAGTTCTTTCTTGCATGGACAGGTCCTTCAATCCTTTTTTCATTCCTTCAACTTCGATAGCTAACTCTCTTGCCTTCTGTTGCTTTGACTTTTCTTCTTGTTCTTCTATTAGTCGGTCTATTTTTCTAGCTATGAAATCTCTTAGTTCTTGCTTTTTCGTTTCTGTAGCTTCCTCCTCTACTTTCCTTCTGATCTGATCTTTCACAATCCAAGTCTTACCTAACAAAAGTGGAAAAGGGGTGTTGTTCTCAACAAACTCAATGACTTCAAATTCGTCTTCAGTCGATGTTCCATGGACAATAATAGGTACATTAGCAACTCTTCCACATATGGTTATCATCTTTCCTTTAAACAAGCCTATTCTTCCCAATGAAGGTACCACAGTAGGTTTTCCCAAAATTTCCCAAGTTTCTTCTGTCATAATATTCACTTGTGTTTCTTCATCCAAGACACATTCTATGTTGAAGTCTTCTATTCTCGCACTTATGTGCTATTTTACTTTTAGGATCTCTGGTAAATTGACATCTTTGTGATCATCCATCATTTCTTTCAACTTTTCTAATGTAGTCTTAACTTTCTATGATTCTTTATCTTTATGATTCTCTAACATGCTCTTAGTCTCTTGATAGTTTTCTTGTCTCATGTTCATCCTTTCAACTTTAGCAATCATCTTTGGACAATCCTCAACCTCATGACCAACAATTTTACAACAAAGACAAATATGACCTATACCAGGGAATTCCTTAGCAAGATGTCCTGGTATTCTGCATTTATAACATAGTGTCAATCCTCTCTTTCTCTTAAACATTCCCCAACCTCTTATGTACTACTGATGCAGGAGCATCTCTCACAGCAAGCGAGCCAGCGTGGAATGCAAGTGGACAGCTGGACAAGCGCCAGCACAAATTTTGAATTTTCCTAGATTTTGATGCGCCAAATATAAATGAGATCATTTAATAAAGGCACCTTGATATAATGTAATCAGACCTTGAGCGCCCCTCTCTCATCTGAAGTAGATGGAGGCATTTATAGTAGTTAATGTAGGTAGATAGGAATTTAATTCTAGATTAGACTGTCTGAGAGCGCAAGAGGGAAACATGATATAGACACCCTCATTGTGCATTGTAACATTATTCAAGAATAGTTAGAAGCAGGAAGAGAATAGAAGAGAAGCAGAGAAGAGAAGCAAAGAGCTGTAGAAGAACACCCATGTACAGATCTTGAATTAATAAAAGAAATTGATTAAGATTCATGGTTTTGTGTTATTCTCTGTGTATGCATGTTTGAATGCTATGCTCATGAATGTTTGTTTCCTGTTATACATATGCTTTGATATGTTGTGTATATGATCTCATGTGTTGATATTGAAGTCTGAAGAGAATTAGTTTCAATTATTTCTCTATTTGAGCTAGAGTTCCTGCAAAGAGTGCAGTTGAAATCGTCTGCAAGGAGTGCGTTGACGGAGGGTTCAGATAGATTAACTTTTGTTCTAAATACCCAGAAGTGCAGTTGGGCACAGGAGCCGTGCAAGGCGTGCGCAGGCCAAGTGAAGACTCAGAATTGTGAACCTGAGTGAAGAACTCAAGGACTGCTGCTGCAGGTGTGCGTAGAGTCGAGGAGTTCTCAGATATTTTGAAAATATCTGAAGATTGCCGCAAGGAGTGCGTACAAGGACCCTCTTTGAGGTTGAAGTTGTGTGGAAGATCAAGAGGGATAAAGCTTTTAAGCTTGTCGAAGAGAAGCACTGGAAGTTTGTGCCGTGGAGTGCGTGAACCAGGCGTTGCACAGTTGCACCGCAGGAAGACAAGTTCCGCGGAGGAACACTTGGTCATTCTCAAGGAACCGCCAAAGGGAAGAATCGACGGTCGGGATCTTGTGGAGAGGATCTGTAAAATCCCGTCAGTCGTTGGATTTGCCAAATAAGCAAGGAGGTTACGACTACGTTCGGAGTTCAAGCTCCAGGAGTCGTGAGTCGTTGGATCGTTGATCAGTTACCTGTCAGCCGTCGGATCTGACAGGAGATGCACGAGGTTTACCATCGGGATTCGAAAGATCGGTAGTCCTGTGGTTGAATGTTTTTCGACATTTGAAACCCCGAAGTCACAGAAAGATCTGGATCGTCCATTATTTGGGACATGTGGCAGATATCGAAGGCGTCGGGAGTCGGGATATTCGACATCGGGAAATCGGAGTTCCTGAGGACAAGAAAGTTGGGACATCACAAGTCTCGAAATCTCGGAGAACTCGAGACCGTCCATCAGAGGAGGACGCATGGAAGGAACCAATGTCATCGGGGAAAGTACCGATAGGAAGTTGTCGATCGACGTTTGGGTGATCGGGATATTAGAGATCCTGGTGACAAGGTGTTTATACATTTTGGAATCGCGAAACTCGAAACCCGGACAAGGAGGCAGATGTCATTGTGGGAGCCAACTGTCAGTATAGCGGCGAATTGGGATTCGAGGAATCGGGAATCTCGTGGGAAAGTGTTTTTCAGTAATTGAAACCTCGTAGCCCCGACGAGGGATAAGACTGTTGTCATGGGGATAACAGTCATATGGGCCAAAGCCTATAGGCAGGAGGGCTAATGCGTAAAGAGCGCGTCCGGATTCGAGGAATCGCGAGTCCTGAGGGCATGTGTATTTCGACATTGGAATGCTCGAAACCCCGATGGGAGTTATGGCTGCGGTCATATAGGGGAGGTCACGTGGACCAGGCATAGCCAGGAGGGGCTAAGGCAACCAAGGAGCATATCGAGGATCGGGGATCGGTAAAACAAATTGTTTGGACATTGCAAATGTCAAAATCCCAATAGGAGGAACCCCGATCACAAAGTAAAAGACCAGCATTGATTTTCCAATAGAAGAAGGGGAGATCCCGTGAGAGAGTGCCGTGGGTGAGAATTTCCTGATAGGGAATATAGAAGAACCTTTCAGTTCTTCGGGCCGAGGAAGGAGGAAATATCCTGTGAGCGGACGTGCCTAGTGGGCGTGCCTGCGTCAAGTGGTATTAGAGCTTAGAAAAGCTTCTTTGCTTTTTGTAGCAAGGAAAAAGAGAATTCACCATGCCGCCAAGGAGAAGAGATAGAAAATCAGCCAATCCAGAGGAGGAAAGGGAAATGCCCAGAGGAAGGGGTAGAGAAGTGCAGAATCCAGAAGTAGAAAGAGATCTACATAACTTACGCACTAGAGTTGTGGACCTGGAGATAGGAAAAAGGCGCACAGCTGATGTAGGAGATATCAGTGAGTCCGAAAATGAAGATGATGCTGGACATGGAGAAGAAGAAATCCCAACAGAGGATGCAGCAAGTGAACTCTTACTAAAATCTGTTGCAAGAATGAGTGCAAAGGTGAAAATGGACATTCCAATTTATGAGGGAAATCTGGATGTAGAAGAGATTCTAGATTGGATTAGAGCTCTAGACACCTATTTTGACTATGAATAAATCGAAGAAGAAAAGAAGGTCAGGCATGCTGTCACGAGATTAAAAGGACATGCAGCCTTGTGGTGGGATGAACTATAAGCTGACAGGCATTGCCAAGGCAAGCAGAAAATTAAGAGCTGGGACAGGATGATTGCAAAGATGAAGGCAAAATTTATTCCCAGGGACTATCAAATTTCTCTCTTCAGGAGGATACAGAACCTGAGACAGAAGCTGATGACAGTGAAGGAATATACTGAGGAATTTTACAGGTTGAATATCAGGGTAGGTCATCGCGAAAGCAATGACGAAAAAGTGGCCAGGTATATGAATGGTCTGAGATATGAGATTCAGGATGAAATGAGTATGGAAACCATCCGAACGGTAGAAGATGCTTATCAGATGGCTCTGAAAGCTGAAGAGAAGCTGAGATGAAAGAAGAGTCAGAGGGGCAGAGGCAGGAGTCAGCCCAGAGGCAAATCAGTTGCCCAGGAAAGAACCCAGAAGCCCAGGGACGACTGGAAGAAACCTCAGACTCGAACAGAAAGAGGTGGAAGTTCGCAGTGAGGGCAATACGCAGAGCAAAGAGGACAACATATTGAGCAGAGAGGAGGATATGATGATAATAATAGGTTTCCTCGTACCAGAGGTAGAGGAAGAGGAAGAGGTGGAGTAATCACATGCTTCACATGTGGAAAGAATGGGCACAAGTCTTATGAGTGTCCTGATAAAAAGAAAGAGGTTGGAGAGACTCACATCGCCGAGGCACAGAGGTGAGATGTTGAGGCAGAATACGCTGAAGGCGGAAGATCGCTGGTGATGCAAAAAGTCCTTTTGACACCAGAGAAAGAAATGGAAAGCTCAACCCAAAGAAACAGTCTTTTTAGGACTGCTTGCAAGACCAAGGATAGAGTGTGCAAGGTCACTGTGGACAACGGTACCACAGATAATCTCGTTTCAACCGAGGTGGTAGAAAAGCTGGAGCTGGAGACGACTGATCATCCAAGTCCATATAAGGTTTCGTGGCTACAAAAAGGACATCAGGTAAATGTCACCAAACAATGTTTAGTTGAATTCAAAATAGGAGGATATAATGATAAAATATTGTGTGATGTCATTCCTATGGATGTTTGTCATCTGTTGTTGGGTAGACCATGGCAATATGATAGAAATGTGATTCATGATGGGAGGATGAACACATACACCTTAGAAAGAATGGGAGAACTCATATGTTGCATCCAATTGAGGATAAGGAGGTGAATCCAGAAGTAAGCAATACAGTACTTCTCATGAGTGGGAAGGAACTCCTTACCGAGGTTAAGAAGAAGGAATATCCACAGTTCATTGTGGTCAGAAAATCGAAGATTGTTCTGACTAGCACAAGAGTGGATGATTTGCCAGGAGAAGTTCAGGGACTGCTGGAAGAGTTCATTGATATAGTAGTGGACGAATAACCTCGTTCGTTACCACCAATGAGAAGTGTGAGTCATCATATTGATCTCATACCAGGAGCTAGTTTGCCAAACAAAGCTGCGTACAAATTGACGCCGCAAGAGAATGATGAAGTTAAAAAGCAAGTCCAGGATTTGTTGGACAAGGGTTTGGTTAGGGAAATCTTGAGTTCGTGTGTTGTTCCGACAGTACTCAGTCCGAAGAAAGATGGAGGCTGGAGGATGTGCACTGATTCAAGGGCGATTAATAAGATAACTATCAAGTACAAATTCCCATTGCCAAGAATGGATGATTTGATGGATTGCTTAAGTGGAGCAAAATTCTTTTCAAAGATTGATTTGAAGAGTGGATATTACCAAATTCGCATGAGAGAAGGTGATGAATGGAAAACAACATTCAAGACAAGCGAAGGTTTGTATGAATGGCTTGTTATGCCGTTTGGCTTAACAAATGCGCCAAGTACCTTTATGAGGTTGATGAATGAAGTCCTGAAGGATTTCATCGGAAAATTTGTTATCGTATATCTGGATGATATACTAATTTTCAGTAAAATGGAGGCTGAACATCTGAAGCATTTGGCCATTGTGATGAAGAGATTACAGCAAGAGAAGTTGCTGATAAACATAAAGAAGTCCTCATTCATGAAGACAGAACTCATCTATTTGGGATTTGTTATTTCGACAAATGAGTTGAGGATGGATCCAGATAAGGTGGAGGTAATCAAGAATTAGCCATCACCGAGGAACATATTTGAGGTGAGAAGTTTTCATGGGTTGGCTAGTTTCTACCGAAAATTCATTAGGAATTTCAGTGGAATTAGTGCAGCAATGATGGATACAGTGAAGAAAAGACATAAATCTTTTCACTGGACTGAAGAGGCTGAGAAGAGTTTCAATTTGTTGAAACAGAAGATTACGGAACAACCAATTCTGGTGTTGCTGGATTTTCAAAAGACATTTCAGGTAAAATGTGATGCAAGCAGGTTTGCAATAGGAGCAGTCTTAAGTCAAGATGATAGACCAATTGCATATTTCAGTGAGAAGCTGAATGAAGCGAAGGTGAAATATTCCACATATGACAAGGAATTTTATGCCATCATCCAGGCATTGAAGAAATGGAGACACTATTTGATTCCGAAGGAATTTGTTTTATATAGTGATAACCATGCATTCAAGTTTGTGACTCAACAAGAAAAGTTGAATCAAAGGCATGTTAAGTGGGTTGAATACATGTAGAATTTCACTTTTGTGATAAAACATATTTCTGGTACTGCTAACAAAGTTGTTGATGCTTTGAGCAGGAAGTGTTTTCTATTGCAAGAGTTCAAAGTCAAGACGTTAGGTTTTAATGATCTCAGAGACATGTATGCAGATGATCCAGACTTTAAGGAAGCGTATGAAGCAACTGAGAATCCAGTTCTCAGAGATAGGAGCCAGTGGGTCGAGTACATGATCCAAGAAGGATTGCTATTTAAAGGCAATCAACTGTGTATTCCAAATTGTTCCATGAGGGAGAATCTGCTGAAGGAAAAACACAGTGGAGGATTGGCTGGACACTTCGGTCATGACAAAACATTCGCAAAGCTGAGAGAGTCATACTTTTGGCCAGGGATGCGATCAGAGGTCAAGAGGTTTGTAGATAGATGCAGAATTTGCCAACATTCAAAGGGAAGGAAGCAGAATGCAGGTTTTTATCAACCATTGCCCATACCTGAGAGGCCGTGGGATGAAATTAGCATGGATTTCATATTGGGATTGCCAAGGACACACAAATGATTTGATTCGATCTTTGTGGTAGTGGATAGATTTTCCAAGATGGCACATTTTATCCCATGTCAAAAAACCAGTGACGCGACGCACATCGCGAATCTGTTTTTCAAAGAAGTCGTTTGACTTCACGGCTTACCAAGGAGTATTGTTTCGGACAGAGATACAAAGTTCTTAGGGCACTTTTGGAGGAAATTATGGAAGAAGCTGGGGACTAACTTGTTGTTTAGTTCAGCTTATCATCCTTAGACGAATGGACAGACGGAAGTAGTAAACAGAAGTCTGGGAGACTTGCTGAGGAGCCTGGTGGCGGAGCACCACAGCAGTTGGGACAATACATTGCCGCAGGCAGAGTTTGCATATAACGACTCAGTGAACAGGAGTACAGGCCAGAGTCCATTCTAGATTGTATATGGCATGCAGCCGAGAGGAGTTTCTAAATTGAGAGATTCGGAACAGACTGCTACTAAGAGCGCTAGTGCAGAGGAATTTGATGAGGCGATGAAAGAACTTCACAGCCGGGTGAAGGAACGATTGCAGAATTCATGTCAGGAGTATAAGCGGAGAGCAGATCAACATAAAAGACAACTTCAGTTTGAGGTTGGTGACTTGGTTCTGGCACACTTGAGGAAAGAAAGGTTCCCGAGAGGAACATACAATAAATTGAAAATGAAGAAAATTGGACCATGCAAGGTCTTGAAGAATATGGGAGAAAATGCTTATGAGATCGAATTACCCGATGGGATCAGAATTTCTCCGATATTCAATGTCTCAGATTTATACCCATACAAAGCTGGGGAAGCAGGAACAAGTGATGAACATCCAGAGGTTTAGTGGCAGAAGCAGATGCCAGTTGCAGAGAAGCCACAGATGGAGCAAATACTGGATAAACGAGTGAGTAAGAAGACCAGAAGAAAAGAATATTTTGAATATTTGGTCAAGTGGAAGGGCCATCCAGTTGAAGATGCCAGCTGGGAGACTAAAGCGGAGATTCTAAAGCATGGACAGACCGTGCAGGAGCTCATGGAAAAGATCCATGAATATTTTCAAGCCAGGGAGTATGATGCAGGAGCATCTCTCACAGCAAGCGAGCCAACGCGGAATGCAAGTGGACAGCTGGACAAGCGCCAACAAAATTTTTGAAATTTCCTGGATTTTGATGCACCAAATATAAATGAGATCATTTAATAAAGGTGCCTTGATATAATGTAATCAGATCTTGAGCACCCTACTCTCGTCTGAAGTAGATGAAGGCATTTATAGTAGTTAATGCAGGTAGATAGGAATTTAATTCTAGATTAGACTGTTTGAGAGCGCAAGAGGGAAACGGGATATAGACACCCTCATTGTGCCTTGTAACATTATTCAGGAATAGTTAGAAGTACGAAGAGCATAGAAGAGAAGAAGAGAAGAGAAGCAGAGAGATGTAGAAATACACCCATGTACAGATCTTGAATTAATAGAAGAAATTGATTCAGATTCATGGTTTTGTGTTATTCTCTGTGTATGCATGTTTGAATGCTATGCTCATGAATGTTTGTTTCCTGTTATACATATGCTTTGATATGTTGTGTATATGATCTCATGTGTTGAGATTGAAGTCTGAAGGGTAGAGAGAATTAGTTTCAATTGTTTCTCTATTTGAGCTAGAGTTCCTGCAAAGAGTGCAGTTGAAATCGTCTGCAAGGAGTGCGTTGACGGAGGGTTCAGATAGATTAACTTTTGTTCTAAATACCCAAAAGTGCAGTTGGGAACAAAAGTCATGCAAAGAGTGCGCAGTCCAAGTGAAGACTCAGAATTGCAAATCTGAGTGAAGAACTTAAGGACTGCTGCTGCAGGTGTGCGCAGAGTCGAGGAGTTCTCAGATATTTTGAAAATATCTGAAGATTGCCGCAAGGAGTGCGTGCAAGGACCCTCTTTGAGGTTGAAGTTGTGTGGAATCTTAGGAGGGATAAATCTTTTAAACTCGTCGAAGAGAAGCACTAGAAGTTTGTGCCATGGAGTGCGTGAACTAGGCATTGCACAGTTGCACCGCAGGAAGACAAGTTCCGCGGAGGAACACTTGGTCATTCTCAAGGAACCGCCAAAGGGAAGAATCGATGGTCAGGATCTTGTGGAGAGGATCTGTAAAATCCCATCAGCCGTTGGATTTGCCAAAGAAGTAAGGAGGTTACGACTGCATTCGGAGTTCAAGCTCCAAGAGTCGTGAGTCGTTGGATCGTTGATCAGTTACCCGTCAGCCATCAGATCTAACAGGAGCTGCACGAGGTTTACCATCGGGATTTGAAAGATCGGTAGTCCTGTGGTCGAATGTTTTTCGACATTTGAAACCCCAAAGTCCCGAAAAGATTTGGACCTTCCGTTAGTTGGGACACATGGCAGAGATCGAAGGTGTCGGGAGTCAGGATATTCGACATCGGGAAATCGGAGTTCCTGAGGACAGGAAAGTTGGGACATCACAAGTCTCGAAATCCTGGAGAAATTGAGACCGTCCATCAGAGGAGGACGTGTGGCAGGAATCGACGTCATCGGGGAAAGTCCCGACAGGAAGTTGTCGATCGACGTTTGGGTCATCGGGATATCGGGGATCCTGGTGACAAGGTGTTTATACATTTTGGAATCACGAAACTTGAAACCCCGACAAGGAGGCAGGTGTCATTGTGGCAGCCAGCTATCAGTATAGCGACGAATCGGGATTCGAGGAATCGAGAATCCCGTGGGCAAGTGTTTTTCAGCAATTGAAACCCCGTAGCCCTGACAAGGAATAAGACTGTGGTCATAGGGATAACGGTCATATGGGCCAAAGCCTATAGTCAGGAGGGCTAACGCATAAAGAGCGCGCCGGGATTCGAGGAATCGCGAGTCCTAAGGGCATGTGTATTTCGACATTGGAATGCTCGAAACCCCGATGGGAGTTATGGCTGCGGTCATATAGGGGAGGTCACATGGACCAGGCATAGCTAGGAGGGGCTAAGACAACCAAGGAGCGTATAGAGGATCAGGGATCGATAAAACAAATTGTTTGGACATTGCAAATGTCAAAATCCCGATAGGAGAACCCCGATCACAAAGTAAAAGACCAGCATTGATTTTCCGATAGAAGAAGGGGAGATCCCGTGAGACAGTGCTGTGGGTGAGAATTTCTCGATAGGGAATATAGAAGAACCTTTCAGTTCTTTGGGCCGAGGAAGGAGGAAAGATCCTGTGAGAGGACGTGCCTGGCGGGCGCACCTGCATCAACTGCGCACTGGGATCATAGTGTTGGACCTACAATCTACAAAAAATATTTCTAGGTTCTTGCATCTACTTATTAGTCCAAAAACTCTCTCTATGTATAGGAATAACATATATTTCTTCATTTCTATTATCTTTACTTAGATCAACTCTTTCTTCCAACTACACACTAGCTTTCAGACTAGGATATAATCTATTAAGCATACTTAAATTCATGCTTTTGAAACAAAATTTTTCTCTTATATTACTCTTATCAAAGCACAAAGCTTTACCTCTTTTAATATCTTACCTCTTTTCTTCAGATCATATTTCTTTCTTAGCACAAAGCTTCACAAGTCGAGTAGAATATTGCGCACTTCAGCAATAGATCTACGCACAAAGATTCTCTTTTCTTTACTTCAATTCCCAAAATTCACAGTTTTAGGTCCCAACAACGGAACCATTTGTTGGCTTAGGGGCAGACCCAGGGTTCAACGCTTCAACAACGCACCAACAAAACCATAACTATAGTCCCTTTCGGAAACACCTGCGAAGCAGGTGAAGTCTCACCCGAGGTAGGAGAAGGGGGGGTTATAGGACTCAGGTGTCTGTAACCAAGCTGGGACACAGATCTGTGATAAAAACAATTCACAGAGTATTCTATTAACACTACAAAATGATATTCATTAACTCATTAACTTCATTAACATCGTAGAATAAATGCTAAGATAGATCGACGTAGTAACAATAAATATTAAACACTTCAATCATTTAGCACATAACATTGAGTTAGATCTAAGCATTCATTCATAAATCACAAGTAAGGCACTAAGCAAAATCATATCTATACATTATACATAATGACAAAATCACTAAGCAGATAAATGAAAAACACAACATAGCACAAAGCACACCAAAGAAACAAGATATACATGATTCACCCCAGTGTGGGGCTACGTCCACCAACTTCTTCTTCTTATTTATTATTCTTCAATTCTCTTACATTCATCTACTCCTATGCACTAAGCCATAGATCCAAGCTTTGCAGAGGATGGGAGATCTGCGCACTAAGCACCCGATCCTCCTTCCCAAAACTAGGTCACGACACAAAGCCAACTTATCTATTGGGCATAGAGCCTTACATACATAAGCTATTGCATAAAGTAACCCAGAACTACTTGCACTTAGTCTTGCAAGCTATCCCCCCCTTTCTACATTATATTCTTACTTATTTATACTTTTACAATTCCTTACAAAAAGGCCTAAACATGGGTAAACCCATGGCCCAACATCCCATAACCCATTACAAAAACCCTAATAAACCCCTTGCTAGGTCCACATAGCCCGCAAAACAAGTGATCTCCATGATCTCAGCTTTTCCATGGCACTCCATCTTCGATCCTCACGTTGAAGTCCAAAAGGTGGTCCAAACCTGACCAATGTTTCCTCAAAACTTGGTCGAGAGCCAACACTCAGAAAGAATGCTCACAGTCCCAACAACCTACTTCTTCAATATGCACACATGCCTGACAACTTGCTTCTTCATATCTAACTACCTAGCTTTACTTGATACAATAATCTCCCAAGTACAAGTAGAAATGGTGATGGTAGGAAGGTACGAATGGTTAGAGTGAATGAGAGAATAATGGCTGAATGATGAGTGAATGTACTATTGTTCTTACTTTGAGTGTGCATGTTCCCAAATTGACACTTATCATGTTGGGAACTACCTTGTCCCCACTTGATGATACATTCCCCATCCTTATAACTTAGGATAAAATATCACATAACTTAGACTTTAGGAAATATTAATATAATATTTCCTTGGACTTAAGCCACCTTGGCTTAGCCCCTCTTCCTAGACTCTTATCCCCCTTTCCCTTATAGTGGAGTTATATCCCCCCATACGCTTTTTGTCTAGTTTGTCTGCAACAATGATGTATTTTATTAATAATCCTAGTGTAATTACATATTACAAATATAGGCTCATTGTCCATTTAGCATCCAAGTTATCCAACTCATTAATCACACAGACACTCTGGCCTCAAAACATATATACAAAGGCACTCTAGCCCAAAATATCCTAGCTCACTAGCCTATATGTACATTTACAATTGGGGTTCAGCCTAGGGGTATTACATTCCCCTCCCCCTTATTTATGCATTATCCTCAATGCATTATATACACATGTACAATCTAAAAATCTTCAAATACAGTAAAAAAGATGCGGGTACTCCTCCTACATGGCATATTCATGCTCCCAGGTTGCATCTTTAGGACTATAATAGGTCCACTAGACCTTTAACAACCCTATTGCTCGATTATGGAGCAACTTGACTTTCCGATCCAATATGCACACTGATTGAACTCACAAGTCTCCTTCTTGCTCCACTTGAATCACATTCCAATCAATTATATGATTAGCATTAGGCACACAATTTTTAGGAAAATATACATGGAATACATTGTGAATGCACATGGATGTAGGTAGTGCAAGCATGTATGAAACATGACCAATCATTTCCAGTATTTTAAAGGGTCCTCAATATCTCATTGCTAACTTTGAATACTTTCCCAACTTCAAGGAACTTCTCTTGGCCTTCACGTCTATGAACACATGGCTACCCACTTTAAATTCTCTATGAGTTCTTCCCTTATCTGCATAGCTTTTCTTCCTGTCTTGAGAAACCTTCAAGTTTTTCTTTATTTTCACCATTTGTTCTTCCATTTCCCTGAGCAATTCTGACCCAACCACTACTTTGTTTGCTGGGTTTTCCTATCTCATCGACGTATTGCACTTTCTACCATATAATGCCTCAAATGGGCTCATCTTTAAATATGCCTGACACCCATTAATATAAGCAAACTCAACTAAGTGTAGATAATATTCCCATTTTGATGCTTTATCCATCACATACATCCTCAACATATCCTCAATCACCTGATTGACCCTCTCTATTTTCCCATCTAATTCTGGATGATAAGTCATGCTAAAATTCATATTTGTCCCAAATCCTTTAGATAATCCCTTCCAAAATTTTGATGTGAACTTGGGATCTTTGTCAGAAACAATTGCCTCAAACACACCATGAAGCATGATAATATCCCATATATAAATATCTAAAATTTTAGTTTCCTTGTGAGTTAGATTTACTGGAATAAAATGAACAACTTTAGTAATATTATCCACCACCACAATGATGGAATCATGTTGCTTCATTATTCTGGGAAGCTTGGTGATGAAATAAATTATCACCATTTCCTCTTTCCATTCTATAATGAGAAATAGTTGTAGAAAAGTAGATGGATGTTTGTGCTCAACCTTGACTTTATGACATTCTAGACATATAGAAATATACCCAACCACCTCTTTCTTCATACCTGGCTAAAAATATTGGCTCTTGACTGCTGCAATAGTTTTTTGGTAACCTAGGTGCCTGACATAAGGCACATTTTGCATTTCTCTTAGCACCAGGTTTTTTATCTCATGATAATTAGGACACAAAATCTGCCCCCGTACATGAACATTCCATCCTCCCTTCTCTCATAATCTTCAATTTTCTATTGCAAATTACCTTGCTGTAGTTTTTCCTTTGTCTCTATATAACACTGGTATGATTTTGCAGCTTCCAAAATTCTATCTTTTAAATCAGAATTGTACATGCTAATGGTTGTAGCATGCATCTCATGCACCCTCCTGCTAAGTGCATTATCCACCTTGTTCTTCTTACCTTTGATATGATTTATCTCAAAGTCATACTCACTAAGAAATTCTGGCCATCTACTTTGTCTGGAATTCAAGGTTGATTGTCCAAACAAATGTTTCAAACCACTATGGTTTGTCCTCAACTCAAATATTTTTCCCATGAGGTAGTGCCTCCATATCTTCAAGGCATGCACTATGGATGCCAATTCTAAACCATGAGTGGCATAGTGTCTCTCATACTCTTTTAACTTCTTTGACTCGTAGCATATCACATTTCCATTTTGACTAAGGACTCCTCCAAGCACTTCCTTGCATGCATCAATGCACACAATGAAATCTTCAGTTGGATCATCAATCCTCAAAATTGGTGCACTTGTCAATAAGTTCTTCGAGTGCTGAGAAAATCTTTTACAATCGGAAGTCCAGTCAAATATCACACCCTTCTTTTGCAAGGAAGTAATTGGGTGTGAAATTCTTGAAAATCCCCAAATAAATATTCTATAATAGCCCGCAAGTCCTATAAAATATCTCACCTATGAGACATTCCTTGGTACTCACCATTCTTCAATGGATTTTATCTTATCATGATCCATTGTTATTCCTTCCTATGAAATGATATGGCCCAAATAATTAATTTACCTCTGATAAAATGAGCACTTGCTCAGCTTGACATACAACTGATGCTCCCTCAATACTTGTAGTACTATCCTTGAGTGTTTTTTGTGCTCTTATTTAGAATTAGAGTAAATAAGTATGTCATCCAAAAACACAATGAAAAACTTATCTAAATA
This sequence comes from Picea engelmannii, assembly GCA_009831015.1. NCBI lineage: Eukaryota > Viridiplantae > Streptophyta > Pinopsida > Pinales > Pinaceae > Picea > Picea engelmannii. The sequence goes on along the minus strand of ML784553.1, from coordinate 117,503 downwards.
ATCTATGAATATACCCTTCATTAAACACATGAAGACGACATGTGTGTTTGACAACCCAAATGGCACCACTATAAACTCATAGTGACTATATCTTGTTTTGAAAGTCGTCTTGTTGATATCTTCTTCTTTGATTCTCACTTGATGATAGCCTAACCTAAGATCAATCTTGGAAAATATCTTTGCATCCTTCAACTGATAAAAAATATCATCTATCCTTGGCAAAGGATACTTGTTCTTTACAATCCCCTTATTTAGTTGTTTGAAGTCAATGCATAATCTCAAGGTACCATCCTTCTTTTTCACAAATAATACCGGGGCACCCTAAGGTGACACAATTGGGTGTATATACCCTTTCCTTAGAATCTCTTCAAGTTGCATTTTCAATCCCTTCAAATATGGTGTGCTCATCCTACAAGGAGTCTTGGATATCGGGGCTGCTCTAGGCATCAAATTAAGAGAGAAATCAATATCTCTTTTCGGTGGAAACCCTAGTATTTCTCTAAATATATCCTCAAAATATTTTAGGATTGCATAATATTCAATATTTGGCACTTTATCCTTTAGTTTACTCTTCCATATGTGTTGAAAATATCTGACATCCTTTCCTGAAGCTTCTCTTCAGCTGCAAGGCTGAAACTTCTATGATAGTCACTGCCCTTGGAATACCTTGAACTATTCTCAAGTTCCCTTTCTCTTCCAAGCAAGTAAATGCCTTTTTATAATAGGCTTGGACAACATGATTCTTTTCCAACCAATCCATACCAATAAATCAATCATATGAGACCAAAGGTATGATATTCAAACATGTCTTTGTGCTAAGTCCATTCATGTCCATTGGACATTCCTTTACCAACTCATTAATTATTCTTTTGGCTCATGTATCTAGATCAACCAATCGAGATTTCCCAAGTTTGTTTCTTGAAAAATGAAATCTTTCCACCAACTTAGGATCTCTATAACTAAGACTAGATCCTGAATCAATTAAAATAAAAATAGGTTGATCATTTATCTTTCCTTCCAATTCAATCATGTGAGATTGAAATTTAGATTTATTGTGGTCCTGTGCTGCATAGATCATTGGCATGCTTTTGTCCATGTCCTCAATTGTATCAGCCTATTGTAAATTGTGAAAAATCCTCACTTTTTCATCTCTATGAGGGAAATCTCTGTACATGTGATCTCTTTCACAACCCCAACATTTAATGGGTTGTTGCCTTGTTATTTTCCCCAATGTTTCTATCATTTTGGGATCATTTGGAGCTGGTTGTCCTTGAGAATTATTTCTGAAGAATGGTGGATTGTTCCCCTTCTTCCTCTTCTCCATATTGCCTTTCTTCTTATATTCCCAAGACTTTTGGAAATTTTGTCTTCCTCTATGATGATCATAGAGGCACTTGGCTCTCCTTAATGCTTCATCCAATTTCTTGGGATCATCATACTATATCTTGTCACTGAATATTGATGGCATCCCACTCAAGAACCTTTGAATTTTGACCTGTCCATACTTGATGAAGTCAAAATACTTCATCAATTCCAAAAATATCCTTTCATACTCATCCATGGTCATACTCCCAAGTTTGAGTTTAAATAACTCCTTCATCTTCTTATCATAGTAATGCTTGGTCAATTATTTCTTTTGAAAATACTTTTTAAATTTCCTCCAAGTGATCTTCTCATCAATGTGTTGTACTTGTACAAAGTGGTCCCATAATGTTGATGCTTTTCCCGTCAGATGATAAATGACAATTCTTTCTTCTGCCTATGAGGAGTAATTATGCAACTGAAAATATTTCCTCATCCCCAATAGCCAAGTCTCTGCATCCTCATCTTTCTTATGCCCACTATCAAAGGTAGGGGGTTTGATCTTATTCATTTCTCCTTGTAGTTTATCTACTCCAAACCTCCTCTTATGCTTCCTGGCAAGAGATAGGCTTGGAATACTCTCTGCTCTCCTCACTGAGTTCCTTGGTGAGTGATGATGATGTCTATCAACACTTCTATATTCTCTTATGTTATCATGAGATCGATGTCTCTTTGACTTGCTTGATTATGTCCCCGTATCCACATTCTTCTCTATTATGACCAAACTATGAAACAACATGGTGTTGATGACATATTTCTTCTCTTTAGCTTTCATCAAAATTTCATTATCAACCTTATATATTAGAACATCTCTTTTCAGACTCTTTATGGTCTCCACCAAATTCATTCTCTCCTCGCCTTCTCCATGCCCATTGGATTTTGTCCCTACATTACCCATGTTGATACATAACCCCTTAACTTCATCTTCATGGATGTAAGTCCTCTATGAATATTCCATGCATCTCATCTCTTTGTTTATCTTGTTTTGATCTATTTCCCCTTAACTTTGCAAAATGTGCAGGAAATAGGATTTGTTATACTATAATAATTTAACAAACCTATCAATTTATGCACCATTCTTCCATTTATATACACTATAAAAAATGTTTCTATTTTATTGTGAGTTATACATATCAATTCAAATTTTTTGGTGATATCTGGACTCCTCTGTCAAAGAACTTTCCAACAACTACTTTATTGTTCAATTATGAGTTATGAGTAGAAAGTTATGGCTATTTGATCAATACCCATTTTCTCCTTTTGCACACCTTTCAACCAGCTGTAATTTTGGCTAGGTCCATGCATCCTTTAAACCAAACCCTTTGGAAGCTTGACAGGAGCTCAACTGGGTTCCTTCATGACCATCTTGTGGTCAATTTGACCAAGTTTCACCTTTATCTAAGAAATATTTCTCGAAAGGTTGGACACACAAGTCGATAAAGAGAAAATCATGATGCACAATCAACCAAGTCAACAATGTTTCCTTGAAATTGATTGGACTTCTTCAAAACATGACAATTCTTCATAAAGTTTACCTTCTTTTTCATCACAAATTTCATTTGAATCTTCATCAAGTATTTCATTAGATAATGAAACTCTACCTCTAGATACTTTGGAGGAAATGTGAGCTTATGTTTTATCAATCCTATTTTTAATAATGGTGCTAATTCAGATCCCCAAATGAATCAACATCAACTGCCTAAGTGGGATATTCAACTTTTGAAGGATGTCAGACCTGATGAATGAAAACACATTTACGAGAAGTTCAAACATGGACGAAGAAATTTTTTCCTTAGTATCAAATGATTTTACTGAGCCCTCAACTTTCAAAGAGGTAGTAAAACATGAAGAATCAAAAAAAAACAATGGTCGATGAGTATAGAGTAGTGATGGAAAATGGGACTTGGAAACTTGTTGATTTTCCTCTAGATGTCGAACCCATTGGATGCAAGTGGGTTTACTTAATCAATTATATTCCAGACTGAATGATGGACAAGTATAAGGAAATATTTGTAGCCAAGGGTTTTGCACAGCATGAAGGGATTGATTATGAAGAAACGTTTGTGCCAACAACAAAGTGGAAGACAATCAAAATAGTAATAAATTTGTTAGCTCAAAAATGATGTAAATTACATCAGATGGATGTTAAAAGTGCCTTCCTCAATGGAGATTTGTAGGAATAAGTCTATATGACTCAACCTCCAGTTTTTAAGCTTGAAGGATAGGAACAAAAAGTTTGTAAGTTGATCAAGGCGTTGTATGGATTGAAACAAGCTCCCAGAGCTTGGTATGCTAAAATGTATGATTACCTTCGCAAACTTGGATTTAAGTGAAGTGGATCTAATGATACCTTATATGTGCACCTACAGGGTAAAATATGGTTATTTTAGTAATGTATGTGGATGAATTGATAATTATTGGGAACAATGATTATCATATTTTATAGGTAAAGAAGTAATTATAGGTTGTATTCAAGATGACAAATATGGATTAATTCACTATTATCTTGGAGTCAAAGTATTCCAACACCAAATATAATTTCCATTAGTCAATGCAAGTATGCATCTAAACTACTGAAATATTTGACATGACAGATTGTAAGTCCATTCTCACCCCAATGAAGAAAAACTTAAAACTTTAAAAATTTAAAGGGGGGGAATTGGTAAACATCACTAGTTACAGGAAGTTGATTGGTAGTTTGATCTATTTGAAAAATACTCATCCAAATTTATCATATGCAACCGATATTATCTCAATATTTATGTAGAAACCAAGGTCAATCCAATGGAATGCAGCAAAACATGTTCTTAGATATATTCAAGGTATGAAATATTATGGTCTTCTATACAAGAAGAATAAGAATTTTGTATTTGTTGGATATTCAGATGCATATTTTGCTGGAAATGTTGATGATAGGGCATCAACATCATGCTACTTGATGAATATGGGATCAATGCCAATTTATTGGAGTTGCAAGAAGCAAACAACAGTGGAAAATTCTTCAGCATAAGCAAAATATATATCAGCATGGAAAGAAACATGTGAGATTGTCTGGTTACATAGAGTTTTACAAGATTTGGGAATTTCTCAAACAAAAGCTACTTCATTATTAATTGATAGTCAGTCAACCATTAAACTTGCTAAAAATACAATTTTCCATTTCAAAAAAAGCATGTCGACACAAAGTATCATTACACCAGGACACTCAATGCAAATGGCGTCATCAAACCGATATATTATCCTTCATAAGATCAGATCTCAGATATTTTCACAAAACCACTTGGCAAGATCAAATTTACTAAGTTCAAAGCAGAACTTGGTATTTTTTCCAATGTAATTTTCTATCAAAGGGGGGAATGTTAGATATTATGATCCTAACGTACTTAGTATAATATTATTTTATTATACTTAGGAATTTCTAGAATGTATTTTGTTAGAATAGATAATAAGTCTAGAAAAGAGTCACTTCTTAGAAGTAACAAAATATGGAATTGTTATAATATTTATTTAATGTACATGGATACTTGTCATACTCACATGATTATTTGATAAGATGTCCATAACAAAAATTAGTTTAGAATTAGTATGATGAGCTTATTTAATATCTCATTTTCTCATGCGAGAGTAATGTTGGAGATTGTAAGCTCTTGCATTAATTATGTAATTTATTTTCCTTCTTTACTAAATTTGTGT